>JASXTE010000006.1:28056995-28399495 GCA_030280995.1 Hemileia vastatrix
TATTTCCTTTTTTTTCCTTTTTCCTTTTTCCTTTTTCCTTTTTCCTTTTTTCCTTTTTCCTTTTTCCTTTTTCCTTTTTCCTTTTTCCTTTTTCCATTTTCCATTTTCCATTTTCCATTTTCCATTTTCCATTTTCCATTTTCCATTTTCCATTTTCCATTTTCCATTTTCCATTTTCCATTTTCCATTTTCCATTTTCCACTTTCCACTTTCCATCTTCCATTTTCCATTTTCCATTTTCCATTTTAATTTTTAATTTTTAATTTTTAATTTTTAATTTTTAATTTTTAATTTTTAATTTTCTCTTTCATTTTCATTTTCTCTTTCTCTTTCATTTTTCTATTCCTTTTTGGTTTTCTTTCTGTTTTTGTTTTTGTTTTTAGTTTATATTTTGATGTTGATTTTCAATATTTTTTTTTGATTTCTTGAAATATTGTAAATTTCACTTTAAATTTAAAATTTAATTTTTTTTCATATAAATATTAGGGGGTATCAATGTTGACCTTTCTAAAATCAACACCACACAATATGGGGGGAAGACTTGCTAGCGAGTCCGCAACCTTGGACCCTAACTCACCACAGATTGAACACACATTGAGCTATTGATAAAGGAACCATACAATCAGGAATGAACACCACTCAGCAGAACAGTTATAGGTGGGTGTTCAAGTAGAGTTCAAGTAGAGTTCAGTTTGGGTTTAGTATGAGTTCCATCTGAGTTCCATCTCAGTTCAGGTTGAGGACTTGCTAGCAATTCCACCCCCTATATTGCATAGTGTAAATTAATTGCGTATAACACTCATTATACCCCAATTATCTTCCACAATTATTTTTGCTAATAATTGGGTTATTAGACCTTTTACCTGTTATTGTTCACCTCTATCTGACATTTTGTCCTCAATTTTTCATAACCACATCTTGGATAACTTTCAGGATGTGCCATCCATCCTACCTTGCTGTGCACTCCCATCCCATCTATTCATTCTATCTGTTCAAAACCCCTCTCCATCTCATCTGTTTGTTTCTTCTCCTTTTCATCTTCAAATATCTCAACATGCCTTGTCATCCTAGATCTTTTCAAAGGCAGCCATTTCCAAGTTGTTCTTCAAATCTCATTACCCCCTCTTTCACCTGCTCAGCTGTGAAATTAAAGACTATTCAACTAAAAAAATGATGATCATCTCATACTTATCAACAGGATTAAAATTAAAACTAATATTGATTCTTATTTTGGTACTTAGAATGCAAATAAAGTAGGATGGCCCCCTGCATCAAATGTCAACAGATTTCTTCTAATGGCCAATGAATTATGAAATAAGAGAGAAGGAAGGATTGATCTTTTGCCTAAACAGATGTCTGAATTCTTCAAGCACTATCAAGTGAAATACAAGAAGGCTAAGAATCTTTCATCTCCCACTGGTTTTGGTATTACTGATCTTGATATCAGTAAGGGAATCAAAAATATAGATGATAAACTTGATTCTTATGTCCTTACTATAAAGAGATGGATTCCATATATGGAGAGTAAGGCAAATTTAATCCTGCAAACATGTTTGATGGAGAAGATGATATCTCAAAACATGATGTCAAAAGAAATCCTTTTCCTTCCTCTTCTACTCAATCCTTCCCTCATTTGACTTCCACCAACCAAAATATCTTTTCAGTAGATCCTTATGAAAATATAAACCAACCTAATCTCACTTTAGTGTGTTTTTATTTCTTTTCTTGTTGTTTTATTTTTTTTCACAGCTCTTTTTTTCTTTCTAAAAAGGCAAACAAAAAGAAGGATCATCAAGTAAGCAAGTCTGAAGCTAGCATTGGAGAAAAAATTCAAGCTTTCTTTAAAGAGGGATGAGAGAGCACATGAATTGGAGGAGACAAAATTCAAGATAAAGAAAGAGGAGAAGACTCTTGAGTACAATTTCCTATTAGATCAAAAAATACTCAAGTATCAACCTGAAGATTGTTCAAAAAAGAAAGTTTTCTTGATAGAATTTGTTAAAGCTAAAAAATTTTGTTGAGGAAATTGAATGCTTCATGAAAATAATTGATGACTAGTTTTTTGATTTAATTCATATTTTAATCCAAATTTTTTTAAAATTTTTTCTTGATATAATGTATTAAAGCTAATAAATCTCTTGAGGAATTAGACTTCTTAATGAAAATGTTTGTTAACCAGTTTTTATTAATAGTTTTTGTTCATATTTCAATCCAATTTTTTTTAATTTTTCTTGATAAAATGCATTAAAGCTAGTTAATATTTTGAGTAAATTAACTGCTTAATGATAATTTTTGATGAATAGTTTTTTGATTTTTTTCTTCATATTTCATTCCAAATTTTTTTCAAGTCAAAAAAATTACACATCTTATTTTATAATTTAGCAATACCCCCCCTTCAATTTACTCTGGAAGGCGGTAAGGATTACAAAATCTTCAATGTATTTAATAACTAATTAATTAAATCAATTAAAAAATATTATCAACCAAGTAGAGGAATTCCAAATACTATCTGTCAATGATTTCATGGGTGAAGTCAAAGAAAACATATGACAAAACTGGTTTTCAAGCTGAGTTCAAGTACAGAGACATGAATAGTTTGAATAGTCAGTTGTTGAGAAGAGTTTTATGGTCCTATATGAATACTGTAGCAAAAATCCAATAAGTCTTAAAATAAAACTCAAAATAAGGGTCTCAGTATTTTTAACCTCACTAATTATATATATGGGTTACAATCTTATAGTTGGTAGAAAAATAGAAGTAATAATTAAGATACTTTTCAAAGACTTTATAAGTACAATTGATATCTATTTTAACTGTATTGGTTATATATTTTTATTGTTATGATATAGAATTTAGAGAACAACACCAAAAACCCCCCTCCTTTTATACACGATAATTCTCCAATGAACCCCCTTTGAGTTACCAGTCCTATACACAGCTAATGATACCTAGTTCTATCTAATACACCTGTCAACAACATAAATAATGACTAATAACATAATTAGAATGATACCACCCACCAAAATCATGGAGTAATAGGGATAATCCATCAAAATAAAAGAATAAGCAAAAAGAGAGAATATGCATGTAATATCTTAAAATAAAAGATTAAAAAAAGAAATAATAACACTAAATATTACAAAATATTAAGAGGAATCAACATTAGAAATTATGGAGCTAATTATTTCAAATTACTACATAAAATCCCCATCCAAAAATGATCAAAATTGGCTGAGAAACACTAAAAAGCACATGAGATGTGGGGTAACTACATACAGTCCTTTGCAGGCGCTTGCATGGGACAATCCTTGACTAATTTAGGTGAATTTAAGTTTTTTAGTGAATTAAAGGTGCCAAGCTTGAGGTTATTAATTAAATTAGTGTATATAACAATTTTAATGCACCTATCATTAAATTAGGACACTAAATAAGCGCCTGTTTCCTATTTTAGTGTGTTTTGCCACATTGGGTGTAGAATGTGAGGTAGTTATAGTGTGAAAAAGCTACTTTTTATAATAATAGGGGGTTTCAGTTCTGGAAAATACGCACTTAACTTAAATGTGGATTTAAAACCAAATAAGCACTTAAATTTTGCAAAAAAGTCACTTATTTCAAAAGTGGGTGTCAGTTATGACCTCAAATGAGCACTTTTTTAGAAATTTTTTTCACAACCACATGTTTTCCACATCATCTCTTCCTTGCCTACCCCATCCCTGTCACATGTGACACTCAGACCTCAATCTTCTCATCAATCCTTGGCACACACCCCTCACTGAGATTTGAAACATATTATTGTGAAATTCTAACAAGGCATTTTTTATTCCTTCTTTTTTTATGTTTTAAACCTCCCCAAATCAGATTTCCACCTTCATCAAAGGTCAATTGCTATTTTCTTGATGGAAAATGAAGTAAAAAAGAAAAAAAAAGGGAGAATCGACATCAGTTCGAAGTAAATGAAAGAGAGGTTCAAAAGCTATCAATCAAAATATAAAAAGCCTCATTTTACTTCCACTTCCACTGGCTTTGGTATTGATGATTATGATTTGGGGAATGGAATTACTACTGTTTCAAAAAATCTCAATGTCATGTATCTTCTCTATGAGGAAATGAATATTCTTTTTGGTTCCCAATTTAATAGTTACTTTTAATCTTATCAAAAATAGTTATATCATGAGATTCTGATAACACCATTTTTCCTTACTGGACTCTAAAATATGTCAATTTTGGAATTTAAGATGGTAAAATGATACTTACACCTGTGTAAAAGACCTCATCACCACCAATTCTTCATTTCTAAATAAAGCTAAGTCAACAAAATTCTATATATGTTTGAAAAATTTGGCAATACCATCCCCTGCATTTTATTGAAGCAAGGTGTCGGCTGGCTTGTCTAGAAGAAGGTGAAAAGGAAAGGAAGAAGAAGGACAAGGAGAAGAATAAGGGAAAGAAGAAGATAGAGGAAAAGAAAGAACTGGACAATAAACTAATGGGACTAATAGACAAAAAAAATGACAAGGGGTTAACGGGTTATACTAGTAAGTCTTTTATCTTTCTCTCTGCTCAATTATCAACTACAATTAATTAAATATTCTTGAAGCAACCTTTTAAATTGTATTTAATATTTAAGGGAACTGAAGCGCCACTACAAATAATAAAATATAATGTATTATTTAACAATAAGATGAGTAAGTAAGTGATGCGGCTAAAGGGGATTACCCAAGGCCTTTTTATAGGCAAGGGGACCTCTGAAGCGCTACAAATGAGTATATACAAAATAGTAATAAGATAAAACAAGAAGATAAAAGAAAATTATTGTAACATAGTAGTTGAGAGAAAAATATATGAAACAAATAATTAAATACCAATTAAGAAACTAATTTTCCCACCGAAAATTCCCAAATCAGTTAACTAAAATAATGTGTAACTAAAAAACCCTGTGACATAAGAACTATGAGAAAAATTAATTCAAAACAGGTATCACAATGTGTTTTCAGGGTTTTTAAGTGAAAAAAATAAAATGTTTTGACACAACAAAGTATGTAATCAAACTTAATTTAGTGTAAAGAAAAATTAATTAATTGTTTTAACTATGTAATTAAATAACTAGTTTAAATGAAGCAAATAATTGATTTAATGATATTGCTAATTTAAATTGAGAATTTGAATACTATTTTATTAAATAAGTGTTTTAATTTATTTAATATTTCATTGACACAATTAAGGGTCAAAAAAGCACCACTAATTATAGATAATATTTTATATAAAAAGGTTTAGTTACATATTTAAATTAAATAATTAATGTAATTACAATATAAGATAATTAAAAGGATGTAATTATATTATAAAAATGTAATTAATTATTTATTTATTAAATACATAAAAATGTGTCCCTTTATATGGAATATGATAATTAAACTGATGTATACTTAACTTATATGATAATAAAATTAATATAAAATTTATTTTACTTCTAAAATAAAATATTTATATAATATATTATGTAATATAAATTTAATTTAAATTAATAAGCTGAAAATATTACGTCCTCTTTTAATTTCAATAAATTTGTATGTTTATTTACTGGGCTCCTGGAACAGCCTGGCTGAACTCCCTCACTCTAAAAAAACAATAAAAAAAATGCTATGATTTTTTCTTTTTATACTTTTTTAACAGAGTAGGAAGCTTTGAAATTTCTTTACCAGGTATCCATGCATAATATTCAGTTGACTTATTTTTATATCTTAAAAAATACTCAATACCTTTTTCAGAAGTGAAAATTCTATCATTCAGAATTTTATCAATTTCTTCAGTTTCAGTGATTTTGGAGGATTTTTCTCAGGTCTTCCTCTTCTTTTAGGGAATAAATCACTGTTGGAAGTATAAGGTTTCAGCAGGGAAATGGGGAAAACAGAATGTTTTCTATCATATGGAGAGTATAACACAATTTCAACTGCATTATCTCTAATCATTCTTTTAACAAAAAAAGGCCCTACAAAAGGATCTTTCAATTTGTTGTTACCCTGTAAATTAGTATGGACAGTAGATATCAACACTTCATCACCTTCATTAAATGTGTGCTCCTTATGGGATTTATCCCATCTTTTCTTTTCATATTCAAATGCTTTATCAATACAATTCTGAGCATGTCTCCTGCACAGTTGTTGCATTTGAACAAAAAATTTGACACCAGGGAGTAATTCCAACTTAGGCAATTTACTATTGAGTATTTGAGCAGGAGTATTAGGGACATAACCTAGACAAATCCCAAAAGGCTTCTTTTGAGTAATGGAGTGAACAGTGCTATTATAAGCAAATTCAAGACCTGGGAGCAAAGTAACCCAGTCATGAGTAAATCTGTCATTATCTTTATATTCCAAGCCAAAGGAACAATAACTTCTATTAATATACTTCAGAGTTTGAATCATTCTATCAGCTAGACCATCAGTCTGGGGATGGTGAGAAGTAGATAATTTTAATTTACAACCACATATATCCATTATAGACATCCAGAATTCAGATGTAACTTTGGGATCACTGTCAGATATAACGGCTCTAGGGAATCCAACTATATTGAACATATAAGACCACCATAAGAAAGCTAAGTCTTTGGTGGAAACATCCTTGTGTGTGGGAATAAATTTGCACATTTTAGTAAATCTATCCACTATTACCCAACAAGAATTATAACTGTCTTTACCTGCTACTGGAAGACCAGTGACAAAATCCATATTAATGATTTTCCAGGGAGAATCAGGTGCTTCAATATGTTGTAATAACCCTGCTCTATTACCAGTCAACCTTTTAGATTTCTGGCAGAAATCACAAGATTCAACATATAATTTTGTATCTTCAGACATATTAGCCCACCAAGCAGTGTTTTTGATTCTAATCATTGTTTTTTCAAGATCAAAATGACCAGCTAATATGTCATCATGACAAAGCTTGAGGATAGTTTCTTTCATAGAAGGAGGAATTATAATTACATTAGTAAGCTTTCTTCTATAATAAATATAACCATCTTAAATAGAAAACTTTCCATTAATCAAAGCATTTTGATACTTCGCAGGAGGAGTTGTAATCAATGCTTGAATTGAAGCATTCTTAGGATCATTTAACATAGTAACTTATTTTTTTAAATCAGAATCTTTATCATATGAATCCAGAATTCATTTTAATAACTCCTCTTCCATATCAACTATAAATATACCATGGATATGAACAGTATAATCTTCAGGTACATAGGCAGGATTGGAGTCATTATTTGGCAGAGGCAATCTGGACAGCATATCAACATTGTAGTGAACATTTTCAGCCCTATGGATAATTGTCATTCTTCCTCTGTATTCTTGAACAGCAAGTTGCCACCTAAACATATGTCTATTTGGTGTTTTTAGGTTTAAGAGGGACTTCACAGCACTACAGTCAGTTACCAATTCAAAATTTTGGTCATCTAGATAATAATGAAGCTTCTCAAGAGCCCAAACAACTGCTAAGAACTCTAATTGAGTGGCACCATATTTCAATTCACTATTTCTTAAGGTTCTTGAAATATAACAAATTACAACCTCTGAGGATTTATCATTAATAATTGGTTTCTGGTGAAGGGCAGCACCCAGACCAACAAAGCTAGCATCTGTGTACAGGACAATAGGTTTGTTGAAATCTGGAAGAGCCAAGATAGGGGCTTTCATTAAACAACATTTTAATGCATCAAAAGCTTTTTTACAGTCATTATTCCAGATAAATGCAACATCTTTTCTAGTTAGCTTGGTAAGAGGCAAGGCTATGACTTGATAATTTTTAATATATTGTCTATAATAGCCACACATACCCAAAAAACTTGGGGTTTCTCTTACAGAAGTTGGTGCCTTTACATTTTGAATTGCAGCAACTTTGTTGTGGTCTACACAAATTTGTAGGCCTGAAACAACATGGCCAAGGACTTTTAAAGATTGAAAGCCAAATTTAAATTTTTCAAGGACAAGGTCATATTGATTTCATCCATTTTTTGAAAAACTCTATTTAAATGAATCATATGTTCATCAAAAGTTTTAGAAAAAACTATAATATCATCAATATACACCATGAGCCATCCCTCAATTATTTCCTGATGGAAAGTGTTATCCATGACTTTTTTAAAAACTGAAGGGAAATTTTTAGGGCCAAATGGCATTCTAACATACTTATATATTCCCATATGAGTAGAAATAAGTAAAAATTTTCGTGAATTTTTCTCAACTGGAACTTGATGATACCCTTTATTACCATCCAGACAACTAATAAATTTTGCACCTTGCAAGGTAGCATGTATTGAATTAATTCTGGGTAAAAGATAAATATCATCAACAGTGTAAGTGTTTAATGCTCTGTAATCACCACATAATCTAGCCTTATCCTTCTCATAAGAAATTAAGACTGGGGAGATGACACAATATTTGGGGGTGACATCCACCTTCTCAATGATATTCATTTTTAATAATGTGGCAATATTATCTTCAATATCCTTTCTTTTTGTTGGAGAAGCAGGATATGGTTTTTTCTTAAGACTAGGAGGAATATCACTCAAGTTTCAGGATAGAGTAATTTTCATTTCATCCTTAACACTTCCTAAGACATAAGAACCATGAGCAAAAGTCATAGGGAAAGAGGTAATTGAGGCAATTATAGAATCCTTTTGTTCACTAGTTAACTTATCACCAAAAGAAGCAGTATTTATTTCATTCAATAAATTATCCATTTCACTTGTTGGCCTCCCTTAAAATTAGACCAATGAGTTACAAGACTTTAACAGATGCGCAGAAGGTTTTCTAGGGGAGGAAATTTTGAATTTTCTTTTGCCATTCAATCCCAAGGTGAAGCAATTATTAGCTGGGTCCAATTTCAAACCAAACATGGTTAAAATATCATTACTGATAATAAACCAATTTCTTGAATTATCATTCTTCATGACAACAAATTGACAAATAGCTCTGACAAAACCACCATTATATTTGAAGAATACAGAGGTTTTGTATTTGCCAATAGGACACAAAGTAGAACCATACCCTCTCCATTTTTCTGATGTCATAGGTAATAATTTACTCAAATAATCCTTATTCACTGAAGCTAGCGCTTTTTCAGACACTACACTTCCTCCAGCACCAGAGTCAAGAACTGACTCAACATTTTTACCATTAATGATAACAGGTGCCTTCAAAGGGGATATGGATATAGAATTGTTAGTAATATCTTTAATTATTTCAGCATTTTCCACTGAAGATAGATCCAATACACATTCTTCAGATATATTATCTAAATAATGGACATCCTGTTCCAAAATTAAAACATCTTTAACAGATTCATTGTCATAGGAGATATTACTTTCAAAGTCACTAGAAGAATTATTGATATCAATTTAAGCATCATCAGTGTCTTCATTTTGTTCAACAAGATGAATTTTCTTGTCACAAACATGACCCTTTTGCCATGATTTGTTACATTTAAAACAAGTATTTGTTGCATATTTTTTAGGTGCAACTGGGGCAGAGGGTTTACCAGATTTTTCTGGGGGCTTTGTAGAGGGTTTATTTTGATCATGATAAGATTTTCCAAGGTACTTCTTTGGTTCATATCTATTGTTGAGCAGTACTTCATTACAGATATTAATGAAATAAGAATGCTCCCTCACATGCTCAGTTCTAGCTAAAATTAAATCTCTAAGAGAATTTGGTAATTTATACAGGATTTTATCTCTCCAAATATCATAATCCATCTTTGGATCAATTGCTCTCAGGATTTTTGTTAATTTCATAAGAAACACTATTGTTTTTTCAACAGAGGAGGATACATATTTAGTATTTTCATACAGTCTTTGCTGAGCCAACCTGAATTTTGAACCACCAAACTGATTCTCAATCAAAGTTTTCCATTCATTCCAAGTATAATTGGTGTTATCTAACAAAACAGATTCATACCACATCAAGGCTACATTGTAAAATAAAGAAATTAACTTAGAAACGATTTCCTCATCTGGCAGTTTATAAGATCTTTTTAGATTATCAATTCTTTGGATAAAGTGTTTCCAATCAGATAAAGAATCACCATCAAAGGTAGGATATTGGTCCAATTTAGGCCAATTTTTATTACTACCAGGATGGTCAGTTTTAAGGTTTGAACTATTCAAGGTTATCAATTCTTGAAGTCTTGAAAGGTGTTCAGATATTTCATTATTTACAGAGGTAGATGGCTCATTGTGAGCATTAAAATTATTCTTATTTGATGTAACAGATTTTACAGAAGAATTTTCAGCTGGAAAAATTGGTACATTACAAGGAAGAGAAGAAACACCCTGTTCAGGCTGTTTATTTTTATAATTAAAAGCAGGTTGAGAAATATTTTTTAACTCATGATAATGAGTATTCTGAACAGCCTTTAATGTAGAAATTTTTTTCTCAAGATCAGAAGATTTATTTCTCAAATCAGGAATATAAGATAGTTGATCATTAATCCTAGCAATAGATAGAACATTTCTGTCCTCATCTTAGAGCATTTATTACTTAAATTTTGGAAATCAATTTTCAATTTTCTTAATTCACTATTCAGAAGCATATTTTCATTCTTTAAAGAAGTATTTTCATCTTTTAGATTATCAAAAACGTTGCATAGATGACTATATTTATCTGAAAGTGATCTGTGATCAATTTTAATAGACTTATGTTGAGCAAGGACATTATTTAATGTGTCTTAAAATTTGAAATAAGCTGTTTCCTGAACAGAAGAACTTACTTTGAAATGTAAATGCAAATTATTTAATCTATCAATCTCATGTTTTAACAATTCCCTCAAAGGTTTGTCTTTGATAACATTAAAATCAGGAGAGTCTCTCAATATTTCTTCAGAAGTTTTTTCAAGTAAAATATAAATTTATGGAGCAAAAGAATCATTCTTAGTAGCAAGAGTAGGATTAATTAAAGAGGTAAAGGTTAAATGTAATGGTTCATCAAAAGAAAGCTTACTTAAAACATCAGTAGGGCTACTAGTTACAGGAAGCTGTCTTTTAACAGGTTTAACTGTTCTTTCACCACTCTCAAAAAGATTACCTGTAGAAGAAGGCTTATTAGAATACAATCCAAAATGTTTATCAACCAAACTGCTTACCAAGGCAGAGGAGGAAACTTCCCCTGGGATTAAGTTTGGAATTGGACCTTCTTTCTCCTGCTTTGTCGGTAAGGATGAGGAGGAGGATAGAAATTGGGTGTTCTGGATGGGCCAGGTTGATGATAAGGAGGATGTTGCACATTCTGCTGATAGTGGCTCATGAGATAATCCCATTTCCATTGCTCTACTTACAGAGTATTTTGGTTTTTCTGGAAGGAGGTGGGAGGTTGAGGGGGCTGAGGCTGAGTTGATGACTTGGGAGGAGGATGAACCTGCTTTTGAGATAGAAGCTCTTGCATCTGGTACCAAAGGGTTTCCACTCTTACCTTGTATTTCATACTTTCTGCTCTCAGCTCCTTGATGTGGCTGTACAAATTGTTGATTTGCTGGTTTAGAGGAATCTATTTTATTTTTATATCTTTTAGAGAGCTTTCCTGATTGACCAGAGGTTTGACTTCTTTCTGAATGGTTGGGGGAAGGGGGTTTATTGCCTCCACCCTTCCTGAAATTTCTACATCCTGTAGAATGAGAAGTTTTATTATCAGCAATTGATTTCTTATAAATTAATTTTGAAGAGCTTACAGAATCGGCTTCACAATCAACATAAATTTCATCCACTTGAAGGTTATCCATTCTCTCAGTCAACTTGCTAGTCATGTAAGTGGGAAGATTAAATAATTAATTTCTCTAAAAAAATTATATTTTTTAGTTTTATGAAACCAAAATAATAATAAAAATTTATATCAAAATTTTTTATTTATAAAAAGAAATAAAATATTTTAAGTATAAAGTATTTATTTAATATAATTAAATAAAGACAACTATATAAGAAATAATTATTATTGGGACTAAATAATAAGTTTTAATGTCAACCAACAATAAAATTACCAAATTTGTATATGGCAATTACTGGGACTAAGTACAGAGTACTATTGTAGTCAACCAAAAATCAACAAAATTAATAATAATAAAAATTAATTTAATAATTTAAATATTAATGTTAAAATTTGTGAAATTCTTCTAGGACTAAGAGGTATTAACACTCTATAATATTAAACTAGGAAAGCAAAAAAATATATAATTTTTATTGAACACTTACACTCAGTGACTCAGCACTAAGCCACAATCACTGTTATTGCAGTAAAAAATCTAATATAAGAGTTGATAGGAGCAAAGGTCAACTTACAGTAGTGATTGTTAAATCAGCTACAAAGTATATAACTTTTAAATATATATAAACCTAATAATAAGATCCCCGGTTCAATTCACAGTTGCAGAAAAAGTTTCTTTTTTGCGCAAGGTGGTCCGTGCGTTATGTCCTTCGTCCAAAAGTTTGCCCAGTCGATTGTTGTTGTATGGAAAGGCCTCCAATTGTTGGCCGGCTCATCTAGAAGAAGGTGAAAAGGAAAGGAAGAAGAAGAAGGACAAGGAGAAGAATAAGGTAAAGAAGAAGATAGAGGAAAAGAAAGAACTTGACTATAAAGTAATGGGACTAATAGACAAAAAGGATGACAAGGGGTGAATGGGTTATACTAGTAAGTTTTTTATCTTTCCCTCTGCTCAATTATCAACTGTAATTAATTAAATATTCTTAAAGCAAACTTTTAAATTGTATTTAATATTTAAGGGAACTGAAGCGCCACTACAAATAATAAAATATAATGTATTATTTAACAATAAGATGAGTAAGTAAGTGATGTGGCTAAAGGAGATTACCCAAGGCCTTTTTATAGGCAAGGGGACCTCTGAAGCTCTACAAATGAGTATATACAAAATAGTAATAAGATAGAACAAGAAGATAAAAGAAAATAATTGTAACATAGTAATTGAGAGAAAAATATATGAAACAAATAATTAAATCCCAATTAAGAAACTAATTTTCCCACAATAAATTCCCAAATCAGTTAATTAAAATAATGTGTAACTAAACAACCCTGTGATATAAGAACTATGAGAAAAATAAATTCAAAACAGGTATTACAATGTGTTTTCAGGGTTTTTAAGTGAAAAAATTAAATGTTTTGACGCAAAAAAGTATGTAATCAAATCAAATTTAGTTTAAAGCAAAATTAATTAATTATTTAAACTATGTAATTAAATAACTAGTTTAAATGAAACAAATAATTGATTTAATGATATTGCTAATTTAAATTGAGAATTTGAATACTATTTTATTAAATAAGTGTTTTAATTTATTTAATATTTCATTGACACAATTAAGGGTCAAAAAAGCGCCACCAATTATAGATAATATTTTATATAAAAAGGTTTAGTTACATATTTAAATTAAATAATTAATGTAATTACAATATAAGCTAATTAAAAGGATGTAATTATATTACAAAAATGTAATTAATTAATTATTTTTTAAATGCATTAAAATGTGTCCCTTTATATGGAATATGATAATTAAATTGATGTATACTTAACTTATATGATAATAAAATTAATATAAAATTTATTTAACTTATAAAATAAAATATTTATATAATATATTATGTAATATAAATTTAATGTAATTACATAAGCTGCAAATATTATGTCCTCTTTTAATTTCAATAAATTTGTATGTTTATTAACTGGGCTCCTGGAACAGCCTGGCTGACACAAGGGGTGGGTATCACCAATTTTTTCTAAGTCATCAATTTTCCATGTCCAATTTGAAAATTTGGCAATACATTTCCCTGCATTTTATTGAAGTAGAGGGTGAAAATCACCAAAATTTAAAATTATTCCATAAATTAATAAATAAACAAATAAGATAAGTCAAATTTGGCCAGTACAAAGAAGCCATTTCTGGCATAAAAAACACCAATTTTGAAATGTATTATCTTTATGCATTTGATTAGCCAATTAAATATTCTTAATTAAGATAGATTGATCAGTCAAGGAACATTTTTAATATTATTAAATTTATAGCACATTTATTCAACTTTTAAGTGATTTAAAGCCCATTTCTTGTTTTCACATAAAACAATGAAAAAAACAGCTTTAAGTCTACTTAAGAATTACGTAGTCTTATTTTTAATGTTCTTAAGGCTACCCTAGCATATTTGAACTTAACATTAAGTACATAAGACTTATAAAAGGTTGATATATGTGTATATATAAGTTATCATAATGGTATATGTTGTATTTTATCATAAATTTCACTTATGTATACAACTTGTGTACCTTTATTTATTGTTCACATGTATACTCCATGTTTTTAACATAATTTATAAGTACTTTTAAATCAGTCCTGGGAATATACAGGCTTAAAATAGTAATATAAACTCATTCATAGAATATAATTGAATGAACACCTTTTGACAGCACAAGGGCTTGATGGTACAATGCGTAATTTGATTGATTATCTTTAATAACTGAAAAATTAAAAATTTAAGAAAAAAAATAAAAATTTGGAAAATTTTTAATTACTGTATTTAGAACCCCTCCCTAATGTTTTAGTAGCCATTGACACTTCACCCCTTACCTTACTTACCTGGGAAATCAAACTTTGATTGGTCTGAAAAGAACATCCAAAATGAGTAAAATTTTGCTCAGGTTCCAATCCAGGAGGTGCCTTGATAGTTTGATGATTATCTCTTAAAGAGTTCCAAATTAATTCCATAATTCTGTTTCCTAATCCCAATTTCATGATACATTTATCATTCAGAAATTGTAGTCCATGGCCTTTAATTTTAGCAGGTGAAGGGATTGGTCTTCCAGTAATAGAATTGTTAAATCAGAAAATCCAAAAAGTAAGCATATCAGAATTGGTTTTATCAACATGGCCCTTGCTATAAAATCATCCATATTTTATGAGAACATTAGAATAAAATATATAATCATTACTGAGTTCAACCCATTCTATATCTGTCCAATTTGGAAGTCCAGATTTCTTGGGCAGTTTATGATTAGATTGGAATGCACAAATATATAATTTTTTAAAGAAATTTTCCAAGAAATAAATTAGTGATTCTAGGATTTTGGAGATAAAAGCCTAGCCAATCATCAGATAAGTGTTTCAGAAGCTTTATTCTCTAACTATGCAATATAAAAATATTAAAAAAATATGTGAAATTTAGAAAAAAGGCTCAAATTTAAAGGTCCATATCTCAGCAACTATTGAAATAAATTCAAATCTGTTTATTGGAAATAAAAGATAGGTTTCAGAAGAGTCTTCTGATTAAAGAACATATGATTCCATAAACCTAACCCTAAATCTGACTCTGCCTTTCAAAATTTCCCAAAAAAAGTTGAAAATTGATGATGAAAATTCTAAAAAGATGGAGATATAAGCCTAGATAAACATCAGATAAGACTTTCAGGATTCTTCTTATCTAATTATTTAATGTAAAAGCATAAAATAAATTAAGTGAAGTTTGAAATAAAGTCTCAACTTATAAGGTCAAAATCCCGCAACCACTGAACCAAATTATTACATGTTTGTGAGAAATGAAAGATAGGCTTCAGGAGAATCCTCAGTTAAAGGAATAGTGATTTAAATAAACTTAACCATAATTTGTTACATAAAAACATAAAATAAAAAATTGAAATTGGGAAAGAAAGTTTCAACTTTAAAGTTCAATATCTCAGAAACCACTGAACCAAATTCAAATATGTTTGTGGGAAATGAAAGTTAGTCTTCAGGAAAATCTTCAGTTAAAAGAAATTCTATTTGAATAAAGATATCCATAATTCCAAATCTAATTTATAAAATTTATACAAAAACTCGAAAAGTGGCAATGGAGACAAGAACAAGAAGAGTTTAATAAGTCCACTTTTATCCAGATAAGAGTAATGCATATATTTAAGTTTGAAATTCTCATAGAACAAAAGAGATATCATACAGGTATGAAAAAAGGAGATGAAACTTACCTTGATTGAAAGGTATGAAAAATAGAGAGAGAAAGATTGATGTTGGAATTTGGGTGAAGTTGAATATGGAGTAAGTTAAATGCATAAAAAATGTGAAATGTATGTGTTTTAATGACATGGAGCAAAAAAAAGTGGAATAGGGGAAAGGGGGGATAATATCCTTGCCAAGGAGGGATGAAGAGTAGGGTGATGGGGCTAAAAAAGAAAGAAAAGAGGGAGAGAAAAAAAAGGTTCATTTTATCATTAAAATCAAAAATAACCACTTAAAAAAATTTGGATACAAAAAAGAAAAAAAAAGAGAATAAAAAACAAAAAAATTAAAATTAGCAATCAAAAAATAAAAAATGAATAAAATGACTTACCTGGAGAGATGAGATAAGAAAATAAATAAAACCAGGTTGTTTGATGGATGTTTGAGGAGGGGAGGAAATGATATGAGGGATGAATGAAAAAAAGAAATAGTGAAAAATTATGTGATTGCAGAAATTATGAAATTTCATGTTGAGCTGGTGAATAAAAACAAATGAGACATTCAAAAAAGGGACATTCAGCCTAAACTCAAAATAAAAATGATTATGCAAAAAACAAAAAATACCAAACCAAGTGAATAAAGCACACAAGTTGAACATTTGGAGAGTATGAAAGAAATTAAAAGAGTTGTTTTTCAAAATTTTGGACAGTGATTGGCATAATGAAAGAGCATATGCTGGTGAAAAGAATATTTTGTGCTTCAAGGGAGGGGAGAGCTGGTGCAGGTCTGGGATCCTCTTCTTCACAAAGATCATTGAAAAGATATATAAGCTAAAGTGTCTTCCAAACCAAAGTAAGAATCAGAGTCAGCAGCTAATGTTAAAGTGATAGAATTCCTAGCTGAGTGAATTTTCCTCCTAGTACAGAGGTGCTTCATTATTGTTGTTAGAAGGTTTAGGTGATGAGTGGGAAGTGGGAATTTAATACCAAATGAGAAGGTGGTGTGTGTAGATAGAAAAAAAATTTATGTTTTTGCAACCAAAATTAAGTAGCATAGAGTGAAGAGATACATAAGGATGAGAAAAAATGTTATGTGTTTTCCACCAAATGCAAGTAGCAGAGAGTGAAGATAAACATAAGGATGGAGTCTGAAATTATATGTCATGTGACTTGCTTAAAAATAAATCATTGATGCGATGAGTTTGGGATCAGGAATTATGAATGGAAATTGTTGTATAAGAGGTGTGAAAATTCATTATTGTGCAATCATTATCCACTAGCCCTGGGGATAGTAGATAAGAATTATCTGCAATTAATAATTCCTGATCCTGGCAAAAATAATTTCTGATCTATAAATGTGAATCCCTGAACATTGATACCCCCAATTAGGGGTCTCAAAGCTTACCAAATATGCCTAGCAGGTTTCATTTGAAAATTTCCATGCAAACATGACATGATATGTGGCTGATTTGGTACTTGTGGTCTTATCAGAGCTGGTCTAGAGATATGGTAAGTAAATCTATCCCTGATTATAAATTGAAACTGTTTTAGCAATCATAATGGCCAGTTTTCTTTATTACTAATATTAGTGACTAGTATTATTTTTATTTTTGTAAAAAATAATAAAAAGGATGTCAAATATAGCAATTTTAATAAAAAAATTTAAATGGATTTTTTAAAAAATGATAAATTATTATAATATGATAAAAGAATTCCCTTTCCCTCTCTAAAAATCCCTCCTTTAATAGCCACTAGGCCCTCCAACCATGGATTAAAGCAAATAAATACAGAAGTAGTTTAAAAAATAGGGAGAAAAGAAAAAGGAAAAAAAGAAAAGACTAGTAAACCATTGGAAGAGATAATATTCTGTAAAATATTTTTAAATTAATGACCTATTTGACAAATAATTACACATTATTAGAAATTCATACAGTATTATATTTATTCCAACCCCAAGAAATTAATTTTTTGCATCAAAATACTGTAAAATATTTCACTTCCACTCAAATAAAGTATTCACATGTCACTCAATCCATCGGCAAAAATTCTCACTTAACAAATACCAAAGTTATATTAGTATTTTGAGGGTGTCAATTTATGAAATTTAATGAAAAGTTCTTTAAGTCATAATCTTGAGAACTTCTTAAATAATACTATCAAAATTAATTAGGTATTTTGTCTTTACACTTAACACCTGGCTGACAGCTCTCAAACATGGGATCAATTACATTCTAATTTTTTGCCGTTTTCTCAACTTGAGTCCAGAACACCAATAACCACATCCTTCAATCAACTGATGAAATAAATTAATGACCTATTTGAAAATTAAGTAGATGTTATTAAAAATTCATGCAGAATTTTATTTTTTCCCACCACAAGAAATCAACTTCTCACATCAAAATACTGTAAAATATTTTATTCTCATTCAAAGAAAGTATTTACATTTAACTCAATCCATTGGAAAAATTTCTCACTTAAAGAATACCCAAGTTATATTAGTATTTTCAGGGTATCAATTTATTAATTTTTATGGTGAGTTCTTAAAGTCATAATATTGAGCACTTTTTAGGTGGTACTTGTAAAATCAATTAGACAGTTTGTATTTATGCTTAACACTTGGCTGACACTCCCTCACCCTAAATAAAATAAAAAAATGCAAAAAAAAATTCTTTTAAATTTTTTCAAGTGAGCAGATAAGTTATTAATCTCCTTGGGATGGATTTATCTGTAATATTCAGTGGATTTACCCTTATACCTCAATAAATACTCAGCACCATTTTATTTTTTGAGAATTCTCTCTTTTATACTTTTATCAGTCTCAGAATTATCAATTATTTCAAAGGATTCTTCTTAGGCTTCCTTTCCTTCTTGCAAACAAATCATCATTTGACTTAAAAGGTTTAATACAGGATGTTCTCTATCATAAGGTGCATATAATAAAACTTTTACTTCATTGTTTCCAATCATTCATTTGACAAAAAATGTGCCAATGAAAGGGTCTTTCAACTTATTTTTGCCTTGTGGGGTAAAATTTACTGTAGATATTAATACTTCATCTCCTTAATTAAATGTGCTATCTAAATGAGATTTATTCCATCTTTTCTTTTCATATTCAATAACATCTTCAATAAAATTATCTGCATGTTCTCTGCATAATTTTTAAATTTGAAGGAAAGATTTAGCACCAGGATGAATATCAATTTTGGCTAAATTATTATTAAAGAAGTGAGAAGGAGAATTTAGTACATAGCCAAGCCAGAGCTAAAAAGGTATCCTTTCAGTGACTGATTACAAAGTACTGTTGTAAGAAAATTTAAGACCAGGTAATGAAGTGACCCAATCACAAGTGAATCTCTGATTGTCTTTGAATTCTAAACCAAATTCACAGTATCTTCTGATAATGTCTTCTAATTTTAGAATCATTCTCTCAGACAGTCCATCAGTTTTGGGGTGGTGAGCTATTGAAAATTTTAATTCACAGCCACAAATATCTATCAATGAGATCCAAAATTCAAAGGTAAATTTTGGATACCTGTCAGAGATAATAGCCTTTTGAAAAACTTCAGTGTTAAACATATTTAACCACAATAGAAAAGCCAATTTTTTTGTTGAAAACTCTTTATGTGTAGGAATGAATTTACACATTTTTGTGAATTGGTCTACAATAACCCAACATGAATTAAAAATTTTGTTTCCTGCTGTGGGTGGACCAATAAAAAAGTCCATGTTAATTATTTGCCATGGTTTTTTTGGTTTCTCAATCTGTTACATTAATCCAGCTCTTTTACCTGTCATTCTCTTGGATTTCTGGCATGCACCACAGGACTCAAAATAAGACTTTGAAAAATCAGAAATATCAATATACCATGCTTTATTTTTAAGACTGATAAGTTTTCTTCCCAGATCAAAGTGAGCAGCCAATATGAAATCATGACAAAGTTTCAAAATGATTTCTTTCATAGAAGGAGAAATGACTATAACATTAATCAGTTTTCTTTTGTTATATATATAATCATCCTCAATGGAGAAGTATCCTTTTGATAATGCACTCTGGTACTTTTCAGGAAGTATTTTTATCAATGGTTATATATATGCATTCTTGGGGTCATTAAGAGTTGTTGATAGTTTGTTTAACTCAAAATTTTCTTCATATGAGGCCAGTTGTAGTTGCATCAGTTCTTCTTCCATATCCACAATATATACACCAAATATATGTGTAGAATATTCTTCTGGAATGTATGTAGGATTAGAATAACTGTTTGGAAGAGGTAATCTAGACAAAATATCTACATTAGAATGCATATATTCTGATCTATGAATAATTGTCCTTCTTCCTCTATATTCTTGTACTTCCAGTTTCCATCTAAACATGTGTCTCTTTGAGGTTTTCATGTTTAATAATGATTTAACTGCACTAAAATCAGTGACCAATTTGAATTTTTTGTCCTCCAGGTAATAATTTAATTTATCCAGAGCCCACACAGCTGACATATATTCCAGTTGAGTGGCTCCATATTTCACTTCATTCTTTCTCAAGGCTCTTTAAATATAACAAATCACTGCCTCAGAACCTTTATTACTGATGACCTGTTTCTGTTGAAGGGAGGCACCAAGTACATTGAAACTGGAATCATTATATAAAACTAATGGTTGATTAAAATTTGGTAGTCAAAGTATAGGAGCAGAAACCAAGAATTATTTTAATGTATCAAAATCCCATTGTATTTAAATATTCCAGATAAATGCTTCTTACTTTCTGATCAGCTGTATGAGGGGTTCAGCCAATACTTGATAATTTTTAATGTATTTTCTATAATAGCCACATATACCCAGAAAACATTTCACTTCCTTCATATTAGTAGGGGAATGTAGTTGCTTAATTTATGCAACTTTTTTTCTAATCAACACATATTCTTAAGCCTGTCAGTTTATGCTAGTAAATAGGTATGATTTGATAGTAAATATTAATGGTCAGACTACCTAATAAGACATAATTTTTGGTTTAAACCTCAGTGAAAGACTAATAAAACAGTTATAATCAATTGTTAACTCACAATATTTGGATTGGTGAATTCTAGTGGTAAAAAATAGATTAATAAAATATAATTTAGCTAGTATAAAGATAAAATAAATTTATAAGGGCTTTTAAATATATTTTTATAGAGTAATAATTATTTTTAATTGAATTTTTAATTTTTATTAAGTAAGTGATGTCCAATAACCAGAAAAATCCCCCTTTTCCTATACCAAAATCCACTGAAGTGCAAAGACCTCCAGTCCAAATGATTCCACTGCTATCCCCAGAAATTAAAGAACTGTGAGGGCTCATCACCTCCCCATGGCTTCCACTTCAAGAAGTCTCATCACCCAAAACTTTAGTTTGGGCCCTACATCACAATAAATGATATCATACCACTATGCCATAAATAGAAGATACAGATAAAAGCGTGTACCATAAAGGAAAGAATGAAAATAACTCATCAAAAGAGAAAAATATGTAACAAAAAAAATATAAAGAAACAAAATAAGTCTCCTAGCTCCCAGTAAAATTCACAAGCCCCTGAATTGACCCTATAATCATGTCCAAGCCCATAAATCTGTGATAATCTAATGAAGGGAGCAGATTAAGTTGTCCAAACTGGATATATGTGTGTGTAGGCGTGGTGAATCATTGAATACTTGTATATGACCTAATATAAGCAGGATAATCATGCATATAGGTTATTTAGAGAGTTAAAACTGAATATAGTCCTATATATGCATGGTATAACTGCATATTTCACTGGATATGGAGTTTATACATACTTATAGGCTTAAGTATGTGTCTAACTACTTAATTTAACTTAATAAAAGTATACTATGACCAAACTAGCACCTTAATAAGTATTATAGGGCTCAGATAAGCTATTTAAAATTATATAAGTCCAAATAATAGTATAATAAACATATGTATAAGTATAATAACCACACATATAAATATAATAACTATATATTTAACTTATAACATTAATGCAATTAAGGTTCTCTTTAAATAAACATAAGAGTCACAAATTCCTGGGGATACATAGGCTGAAAAAGCCTGAGACTAGATGGCCTAATAACTTTAAAGAATGAAAACCAAATTTACATCTCTTTAAAGAATGATTTATATTTATTTCATCCATTTTATGGAATACTTTACTCAGGTGGTACAAATGATCCTCAAAGGTTCTAGAAAATATAATGATGTCATAAGTATACACCATCATCAATCCTTCCATTATTACTTGGTGGAATGTATTATAAATTAACTTCTGGAATACAGATGGAGAATTCTTTTTGCCAAAAAGCATCCTAAGATATTTGTAAATACCCATGTTTGTAGGAATTAACAGAAAAATTTTAGAGTTCCTTTCAACTGGTATTTGGTGACATCGCTCATTTACATCCAGACAACTTATATACCTTGCTCCCTGTAGTGTAGAATTTATTGATTTAATTCTGGTCAAAGTTTAAATATCATAGACTGTGTGAGGATTAAGAACTCTATAATCCTCCCATAATCCTGCCTTTAATTTTTCATAAGATATCAGAACAGGTGATATAACACAATATTTGGGTGTTAAATCAACCTTTTCAATGATATTCATCTTCAGTAAGGTTGAGATATTTTCTTCAATATCCTTTCTCTTAGAGGGAGACTCAGAATAAGATTTATTTTTTAAGCAGTGTAGTGTTTCATCTAACTCACATGTTAAAGTAATTTTGATCTCCTTATCCACAATCAATTGCAGTTCATGTGTACCATGTGCAAAGACTATTGTAAAAGATTGAACTAACTTCAATATTAGGGGGTATGAATGTTAAGAGATCTACAACTAATTTAATTTAAGATAAAAATCATTATACCCCAATTATCTTCCACAATTATTTTTGCTAATAATTGGGTTATTAGAGCTTTTACATTTCAATGGTAAACTCTATCTGAAATTTTTATCCTCAATTTTTTATAACCACATCTTGGACAACTTTCTGGATGTACCAGCCTCCCTACCTTTTTCACACTCCCATCCTGTCATTCTATCCATTCAGAGCCCCTCCCCATCTCATATATTTGTTTCTTCTACTTTTCATCTTCAAATATCTTGACATAATTTGTCATCATAGATCATCTCAAAGGAAGCCATCCCCTAGTTATTCTTCAAATCCCATTACACCCACTTTTCCCCACTCAGCTGAGAAATAAAAGATCATTAAACTAAAAAAAGATGATCATATCATACTTATCAACTGGCTCAAAATTAAAACTAATTATGATTATTTTTTTGGTACTGAGAATGAAACTAAAGTAGGATGGCCTCCTGCATCAAAAGTCAATTGATATCTTTTAATGGCCAACAAATTATTAGATAAGACAAAGGGAAGAATAGATATTTTGCCTAAACAGATGTCTGAATGCTTCAAGCACTAACAAGCCAAATACAAGAAGGCTAAGACTCTTTCATCTTCCACTGGAATAAGTATTAAAAACCTTGATATCAGTAAGGGCATCAATTCTATAGATGATAGACTTGATTCTTTATGTCCTTATCATAAAAATTTGGATTCATATTTGGAGAGTGAGCCAAATTGGATCCTGAAAAAAATGTTTCATGGAGAAGATGATATCTCCAAACATGATGTCAAAAGGAATTTTTTTCCTTCCTCTTCTACTCAAGCCTCCCCTCATTTGACTTCCACCAATCACAATATCTTTTCAATTGACCCTTATGGAAATATAAACCAGCCCAGTTTAACCTAAGTGAGCTTTTATTTCTTGTCTTGTTGTTTTATTTTTTTTATTTTTAAAAAGGCTAATGAACAAGCCCAGGATTCTCAAGCAAGCAAGTCTGAAGCTAGCATCAATGATGAAGAGGAAAATTTTACCACCAAAAAAAAGCAAAGACCATCAACTACTCTGAATTTCAAAAGTCAGAAAAAAAAAACAGAGATATTTTCTCTCAAACCCCTTTTTCTTCCATTGATTATTTTTTGGAGAAACTTGAAGCTGGTAAGTGATAGCATACTTCTTAATAATTAAGTGAGTTTTTATTTTCTTTTTTTAATATTCCTTTTCACTCTAGGTAAAGCTGAAGTTTCAAGAGATAATCTTAAATTTTAAAAGCAAAAATACAAGCTCTCTTTATGCAGGCATGATAGGAAAAAGACTTGGAGGAGAAGAGATTTGAGATCTCTTTGCAGAGGGAAGAGAGGGCACAAGATTTGGAGGAGAAGAAATTTGAGATAAAGAAAGAGGATAAGACTTTCAAGTAAAATTTTCTATTGGATCAGATGAAACTCAAGTACCAAATTGAATATGGTTCAAAAGAGAAAGTTTTCTTGATAGAATGTGTTAAAGCTAATAAATCAGTTGAGGAAATTGAATGCTTAATGAAAATGTTTGATGAATAGTTTTTTTATTTTGTTCATATTTCATTCCAATTTTTTTTATAAAGTTTTCTTCAAAGAATGCATTCAAGCTAATAAGTCTGTTGAGGAAATTTACTGCTTAATGGAAAATTTTGGATGACTAGCTTTTTTTATTTCTTCATACTTCCTTTCAAATTTGTTTCAAGTCAAAAAAATTTCACATCTTATTTGAAAATTTGGCAATACCCCCCCTGAAATTCACTCTAGGAGGGGGTAAGGATTACCAAATTTTCATTTTAATTTCATGAATAATTAAGTAAACTAATTAAACAAGATAATCAACTAAGTAAAGGAGTCCCAAATAATATCTGCTGATGATTTTATGAGAGAAGTCAAAGAAAACATATGACATAAATAGTATTATGAAGTCATTAATAGAATATAATTGAATAAAAAACTTTATACAGCACAAGGGCTTGATAGCACAATACTAAATTCAATTTATTATTTTTAATAACTGATAAATTAAAAATTTAATAAAAAAATTGTAAATCCTTTAATCACTGTATTTAGAACCCCTCCCTAATGTTTTAGTAGACACATCCCCTTCACCCCCTACTTTACTTACCTGGTTTATCAAAATTTGATTGATCTGAAAATAACATCCAAAATGAGTAAAATTTTCAAAAGATTCAAATCGAGGAGGTGCCTCAGTAGTTTGATGATTATCTCTTGAAGAATTCCAAATTGCTTTGATAATCCCATTTCATAAACTAAAGTCCATGACACATTAATGATCTGAAAAGTATAGTCCATGGCTTTTGACTTTAGCAGGTGAAGGGGTTGGTCTTCAAGCAATAGGATTGATATAACAGAAAAGCCAAAAAGTAAGCATATTAGAATCAGTTTTGTAAACATGGCTCTGTTTATGAAGTCCTCCATAAGCGATGATAACCTAATAATAAAAGATATAATCATTACTTAATTCAACCCATTCCATATCCGTTCAATTGGGAAGTCCAGCTTTCTTGGGCAGTTTATGATTAGATTGAAATGTAGAAATATATAATTTTTTAAAGTTATTGACCAAGAAATAATTGAGTAATACTAAGATTTTAGAGACAGAATCCTATATAATCATCAGATAAGTGTTTCAGAAGCCTTATCCTCTAATTATGAGATATAAAAACATAGAATAAATTAAGTGAAATTTGGAAAAAATGGTTCAAATTCAAAGATCAATATCTCAGAAAACACTGAACCAAATTCAGATCCCTTTATAGAAAATAAAAGTTAGGCTTCAGATGAATCTTCAGCTCAAAGAAAATTATATTTGAACAAATCTAACGCTAATTCTGACTCTTCTTTTCAAAATTTAACAAAAACTTGAAAATTAATGATGAACAATCTAACAAGAGGGAGATAAAAGCCTACATAATCATCAGATAAGAGTTTCAGAAGCCTTATGCTCTAATTATGAAATATAAAAACATAATATAAATTAAGTGAAATTTGGAAAATATTAACTTTAATGGTCAAAATCTCAGCAACCACTGAACCAAATTTAAACCAGTTTGTGGTAAATGACATATAGGCTTCAGTAGAATCTTCAGTAAAAGGACATGTGATTTAAATAAACCTAACCCTAATTAGTTACATAAAAACATAAAATAAAAAAAATCAAATTATGGAAAAAAGGCTCTACTTTAAAGGTCAATATCTCAGAAACCACTGAACCAAACTCAAATCTTTTTGTGGGAAATGAAAGGTAGCCTTCATAAGATCCTTAATTTATAAGCTCATTAAATTTAAATAAACCAAACCCAAAACCGACTTTTATTTTCAAAATTTTACTAAAAAGTTGAAAATTTGTAATTGAGATAAGAACCAGAGGAGTTTAATGAGTCCACTGTTATCCAGATAAGAGTCATACATATATTTAAGTATGAAGTTTTCATAGAAAGAAAAAGATATCATATAGGCATGAAAAAAAGGAGATTAAACTCATCTTTATTGAAAAGTAGGAAAAATAGAGGGAGAAAGATTGATGTTGGAATTTGGGGGAAGTTGAATATGGATTAATTGAAATGCATAAAGAATTTACAATGTATGTGTTATAATGACATGGAACCAAAAAAAAGTGAAATAGGGGAAAGGGGGGTAATGAACATGCTAAGGATGGATGGAGAGTAGGTTGATGGAGCTAAAAAAGAAAGAAACGAGGTAGAGAAAAAAAGGTTAATTTTACCATCAAAATCAAAAATAACCACTTAAAAAAATTTAGATACAAAAAAAAATAGAAAAAAAAACAAAAAAAAATTATAATTAGCAATCAAAAAATCAAAAAAATGAATAAAATGAATTACCTGGAGAGATGAGATGAGAAAATAATTGAAACCAAATTGTTTGAGAAGAAGAGGAAAAGTATATGAGGGATGAATGGAAAAAAACAGTGAAAAATCATGTGATTTCCTGTTGATCTGGTGAATGAAAATAAATGATACATCCAAAAAAGAGATATTCTCTGTAAATTCAAAATAAAAATGAATATGAAAAAATTAAAAACAACAAACCAAGTGAAAAAAAGCACACAAGTTTAACATTTGGAGACACTATGCAATATAGGGGGAGGACTTGCTAGCAAGTCCTCAACCTGAACTCAGATGGAACTCAGGTGGAACTCAGACTGAACTCATACTGAACCCATACTGAACTCTACTTGAACACCCACCTAAAACTGTTCTGCTTAGTGGTGCTCATCCCTGATTGTATGGTTCATTTATCAATAGCTCAATGTGTGTTCAATCTGTGGTGATTTTGGGTCCAAGGTTGCGGACTTGCTAGCAAGTCCGCCCCCCATATTGTGTGGTGAGAGTATGCAAAAAAATTAAAAGGGTTGTGTTTCAAAATTTTAGAGGGTGATTGGCATAATGACAGAGAATATGCCATTGGAAAGTTCAAGGGAGGGGAGAGCTGGTTCAGGATTAGAATCCTATTATTCATAAAGATCATTGAAAAGACATATAAGCTAAAGTGTCTTCCAAACCCAAGTCAGAATCAGAGTCAGCAGCTCAAATTAAAGTGATAAAATTCATAGCCAAGTGAATTTTCTTTCTAGTAGTGAGGTGCTTCATTATTGTTGGTAAAAGATTAAGATGGTGAGTGGGAAGTGGGAATTTCTTATTAAATTAGCAGGTGGTGTGTGTAGATAGATAGAAATTTTATGTTTTTATCACCAAAATTTAGTAGCATAGAGTGAAGAGAGACATAAGGATGGCATCCACATTTATATGTCAGTTGACTTTCTGAAAAATTAATCTTGGATGTGATGAGTTTAAGATCAGGAATTAGGAATGGAAATTAGGGTATAAGAAGTTAGATAATGCATTATTGTGCAATCATTATCCACTAGCCCTGGGGCTAATGGATAAGAATCTTCCGCATTGAATAATGTATGATCCCAGCAAAAAAAATTTCTGATCCCTAATTGTGGATCCCTGAACATTGATACCCCCTATTGAGTCTTTATGACCCTCTTCTAATCATTCCCTAAAATTTTTTTCTGAATTTCATTGTGTGATTCATTTTATTCATCAGTTGTTCTAACTTTTAACTCATCTATGGTAAAGCATGATTTTATGAGTTGAACTGCAAGTTTCTTGGAAGAAGTACTTTTAAACTTCTTTTTCCCATTTGAACCTATTGTGAAGCATTGAATAGCTGGATCTAATCTTATACCAAACTTGGTTATAAGATCATTTCCCATCATAAACCAATAACTCAAGTTATCACCATTCATGACAAAAAATTCACATGCAGCTATTAAAAACCCATTAATGAATTTAAAGAAGACTGTGGGTTTATATTTCCCTATAGGACTTAATACTGAAAAATATCCTTTTCAATATGTATTTTCCATTGGTAGCAGCCTACTCTCATAGTCTTTGTCAATATTGGCTAATACCTTTGAGGATACTACACTTCCACCAACACCAGTATCTAAGATTAATACTATCTCTTCCCATCTATTATAATAGGTGCTTTGATTGGAGTGACAACTATGGAATCAATTTCAATATATCTTATAATTCCAGAATCTACAACATAAATTAATGACTCATTGTTAACTATTTCATCATGTTTCATAGGATGTATGTCCTGTTTAAACATGTATATTTACTGATAATTATATTCACTGTAAAAAATATTACTTTCAAAATCATTAGAAAATTCCTCAGATTGAGGGTTCTGGTGATGATCATCTGAAACATCTTTCAGTTCAATCAGATTAATTCTTTTCTCAAAATTGTGCCCTTTCTTCCAAGGCTTCCTGCACTTCACACAAGTGTTACTGTTGTAATTTCTGAAAGCTATTAGGGAAGAAGGCTTACTGGGCCTTTCAAAAGGAGGTTTATGTCTGGAATGTTTAAATGAATAATTATTTTTTGGGGGTATTTTCTGAGCTGAAACCTATTATTCATTAATATTTCATTAAATCTGGAAATGAAAGAGGAATATTCCCTCACAGATTCAGTCCTAGAATTGACTAGATCCCTTAAGGAATTCAGTAGTTTATAGAGAATAATTGATGATGAAGAAATTTAAGGAAAAGCCCCCAATTATCAGGGTCAGTCTAGAGATATGGTAAGTAAATATATCCCTTATTATAAATTGAAAAAATTCTGGAAATAATAAAAGCAAGTTTTCTTTATTACTAAAGGTAGTGACTAGTATTATAATTTTTTTAATAAATAAATAATAAATAGGATTTCAAATGTGGTACTTTTAATATAAAAAGATAAATTAATGTTATAGAAATGATAAATAATTGAAAGATGATAAAATGATGTCCTTTTCCCCTGCAATAATCCCTCCTTTTATAGCCACCAGGCCTTCCAACCATGGCCTAAAGCAAATAAATTCAGAAGTAGTTTAATAACTAGGGAGAAAAGAAAAGGAAAAGAAAAGACTAGTAAACCAATAGGAGATATAATATTCTGTAAAATATTAAATAAAGTAATGACCTATTTGACAATTAATTACACATTATTAAAAATTCATACAGTATTATATTTATTCCCACCCCAAGAAAATAATTTCTCATATCAAAATACTGTAAAATATTTTACTCCCACTCAAAGAAAGTATTCACATGTCACTCAATCCATTGGTAAAAATTCTCACTCAAAGAATACCAAATTTATATTAGTATTTTGAGAGTGTCAATTTATGAAATTTAAAGGCAAGTTCTTTACATCATAATCTTAAGCACTTCTTAAGTGATACTCTCAAAATCAATTAGGTATTTTATCTTTACACTTGACACCTGGATGACAGGTCTCAAACATGGGATCAAATACTTACTATTTTTTTCCATTTTTTCAACTAAAGTTCAGAACACCATTATTTACATCCTCCAGCTCTTCTTTCCCTCCCAATTTTCCAAGTCAAATTTTAAGTAATCCCATGTCACACGCCACGTGACACTCGAGGCAAAAGCAGCTCATTAAATCAATAATACAGTGGTCTAAATCCATACTCGAAGCGCAGAAAGCAATTCTCCATAGCAACTGCAACTTTCCTTTGTGTACTCACTATTCAACCGCGCTAGCCTAAAACTCTAAATCTAAATTAGTCAATCTCTCAATAGTGTGTCTCAGTCTTTTCCTCAATAAGCGACGCACAGCGCAATAGTCAATGTAATAGTACACTAAAAGGTTTATTAAATGTCTGTGAATTATTAAAAAGGGGTAGTGAGAATGGACGGAATGGTTAGTGGAGGATTAACAGGTTAAAGGATGTTAGTGAGGAGGGTCCAGGTGTAACGGGTGTATTTTAATGATCTGTGGTGTGCGGAATAGTGGATGGGTATGAGGTCAATGCGAGGAGGAGTAAAGGATATAAAAGGGGTTGGGTTTTTGGTTCGACATTCTTTAGAATTAAATTATAGAACGTATATATAGTTAATAGTGGTAAAACTTTAGTTAAATCATTATTATTATATCTTTCCTTATTTTATCAGTAATCATCTCTAAAATCCTAAAATCTTTGATTATTGAGTATCCAACCCTTCATGAGATTCTAAGAATTTTTAATATTACCTTTAACTTATATTAGAATTCTCCTCAAACATATCTCGAAGCAGTAGCTCTTCCTTCAAGTCATCTTTGAATCACTTCCTTGAACATTTCCTCTGTGCCTCGACAAAGTTTCTAAAATCCTCTCTCCATCTCACTTCCAGGAACACCCTCAACCTTGTGCGTAGGTCGTCCGGTGACCGTATAATTTAATTCTCCGTAGTTCTCATTCTTTGTACTACTACTTCCCTTTTCAGGTGTTTTCTAAATTCTTAAAATGGCACCTGTTCAACGCACTCCTCCTACGGGCGCTTCTACTAGAGCTCGCGCCAGAGGCAGGCCAACAGCCACACGGCCTGTTTCATGCACTCACTCCTTAGAACCACTTGACCTATTGGAACAGCAACATTCAGTCCAATATGTAGAAGACATTCCACAAGATTTTGATGACTCTAGTGATGATGAAGAAGAAGAGGATACAATGCACAAGGCACCATCCGCCCCTGATAATCACCCTTCTGGTCAGCCTTCAGAACCTGGACCATCTAATTCTCTGAAATATTTCATGAGACTTTTCATGAAGACCCTTTCAAATTCAACGTCTTCAGAGAGATCTAAATTCAAAACTCCTTCCATGAAATCTCCTGATAAATTTGATGGAGAACATCCAGACAGATTGGGGCCCTTCTTGCAAACCTGCAAGCTCCTGTTCCATAATGACCCTCCAACCTTCAATAACAACCAATTGAAGGTTGTTTACACTTCTTCATTCCTAGCCGGAAAAGCAGCAAGATGGTTCGAACCTTATCTTCTCATGCTCTCTTCAACAGAAACCCACTTACTCATAAATAATTGGGAAAAATTTGAAGACCAACTCTTCACATTGTTTGGTGACCCTAATGAAACTTACAACGCAGAAATTGAACTTGATTTTCTTTGCATAAGTGATAATGGTAAAGCCTCTGAGTATATCTCGAACTTCAGAGCACTTCAAACTCGAGTAGGTTGGAATGATGCTGCCCTCAAGTATCATTTCAAAAAAGGACTTCCTTCGAGGATTCTGGATCAGTTAAATCTGCATGGTCAGAAAATGACTACTTTAAGGGATTTAATGGATCAAACCCTCGAACTCGATGGCGTTTACCAAGAACGACTTCAACATCATTGATATGCCAACAAATCTCAAGGCCTAAATTTTAAGTCGGGACCTTCTTCACACCCACAAACAACTCAATCCTCCTTGACTCAATCCAAACCCAATAAGGGAAAGGACAAGCCTCGACCTTAAAACTTGACCCCAGGCGATATCAGCGAAATACTGGATCCTAAAGGGGAACTTAAAGAAGCTGAGAGGAAGAGAAGAGCGGATAATGGGTTATGTATGTATTGTGGGGGTAAGCACAAGCTGGAAGATTGTGTAAAATTGAAGGAAAGAGAAGGTACTAGTTTGAAGTCAAAAAACTAGTAGATAGTTTACTTGTGTGAAAAGAAAACTATCTTATCTCTCCCAGTGCACAGAATCTCCATGTCTTAAGGACTGGAGTTGCCTTAAATCGCTTGAGATTCATTCTTTTCAAGGAGGATACCCCCTTCAGTTGCCTTATAGACTCTGGAGCTTCAATTTCTTTTGTCAGTTTATCTTTTTCCAAGAAGTTACAACTGACATTTACAGATATCGATAGAACTCCAATTTACTTGGTCGAATCAGAGGAACCCAAATATTGGGTAAGTAAGAAAATTTTATGGGTTTTCAAGTTTCCAAACTTTCCCCCCTTTGAGTGGGAATTATCAGTCTTGGACGCCCCAAGGATGGACAATACCATTCTTGGCCATGACTTTTTAATGCATTCACCACAGAAAATTTGGGGGGGTATTGCTAGCAATACCCCTCATTTAAAAATGTTGGGAAGTGGTTGGAAAGCTGTTGGAAGGCTGTTGGGAGTTCATTGTGAAACCAGATTTAAATTAATTGGACAAAGATTTGGTAATCAGTTAGACCTAGGTTCAACCAAACTCAATCACAGGTTTCTTGGAGCTTGGTGATTACTTTGATTTTGAGCTGAGCACAGATTGAGCAAAGCTTGAACATATCACTTAACATATCATAATATTCACTTTCCCATCTTGTGGAAAGCAAAATTTGATATTCGTTCTAAGAATATCTACATATATTTTCTTGCCAAGTTGGTAACAGAAGGTTAAACTGTAGTATCTCAATTATTACACTAGACTACATAGATATTTGATAAAACATACAATTCAAATCAATTTTAATATTATTGAGATCACCATAAGTGTCTGTCCAAAGACTTACAAAAAGTATGTTAGTATCAAGACATCGTTCTAGGTAGTAGTTTCAATTTGGATTTTGAACTGACATCTAAAGCATTTTACTATTAGACAGAAACATAAATAAGTGTAATAAGAGTGAAATTATTCTATTTTGTGATTATAATGTAACAATAAAGCACATTTTTATTGAGAAAATTTTTCTTCCTCCACAAACCAAAATTTACTCTATAGGCTCAAGATTTATTTTTAAGCCATATTATTCATTTCAGTTATCATTGATTTACTTCCAATATTTATTAAAAAGATAATAATAATACATGTGAAAGAATTATGAGCTTAGCATAGCATATGCTAAAAAGTTATTTTGTCGTTTTATTCAAAACTGATTATTCATTTTTTGCTTCAATTCATCTTTTAACAACCACTATCTTCAGATACTATTCTTACTTAATATGTCAAGTCTCAGATGTGTTGGACAGTTCTCAATAACAATCAATCAAATTTATATGAATGTAATTTCAAGATTTCAAAACTCACCGACCCCCACAATTTTACAGCGAGGCCATTCGAATGTTCATATTTTTGGACTATTTGAAGAAAGAAAACCAACCCTTGTCGGTAATCTTTCTCAAGTGCAGAGTCAGCACATTGGACCACTATTGGGTGACATTGGCTCTGGATCTCACCATTTAAACCAAAGAAGTTCCTTGAATCCTATGAAGCCTTTCTATTTTCATGCTTACTTGGTTCCAGTTTTTGGTAATCAGTATCAACTTTGGGGATGCCTCTTTTCTTCAAGTACACTAATCAGTCTTGCTAAAGAAGCATTTTCTTCTGCTCAAATCAATTTATGTCCAATCCTGAACTACGACTCCACTATCTTTTTTAATATCCCGCATGTAATTTTTGAAGGCTCTTTCCAAATATCTCAGAGTACTCAAGATTGGAAAGCTGATCAACTTATCCGAGGAATCAAAACAGTTCTCAAAACACATCAAATTCAAGCAATAAATTTTATGATTGACAATGAACGAATGTTAAAGGAAAAGTTGGATATCATGTGGAGGCACCAGGACAACCATTGGCTTAGAACTGGATTCGATGACTATAAAGATCAGTTTCCTAACAATCAATTAACGCCTGAAGGAAACGGGTCAATACTTGCTGATGATATGGGTTTGGGAAAGACACTTTCAACTCTTTCTCTTATAAGTGCAACTCAAGGTGAAGCAAGACAATTCCAGGTATCAGAAAATCAAGAAGGTATTAATCGGAGTTCAGCCACACTGATTATATGCCCCCTGGCAACACTATCGAATTGGATCAATGAAATAAGTGTGCACTTTGAAGATAATGCACTTCCTTTCAAGGTTCTTTATGGGAAGGATTGTCAAAATACTAATGTCAATGAGCTACAGGACACTGCTATTGTTTTAACGACCTATGAAATAGCTAGCCCAACAATGTCAAAAAATCAAAGCCAAAAAAAGATACCGGTGACTCAAATGCTCTTTTGGTATAGAGTTGTTTTAGATGAAGCTCAGTTAGTGCCCATTTCTATATCTAAAACTTAAAACTTAATTTTTATAATCAATTATTATAAATATTCTTTTAGTTACATTAAAAATCCTTACTCGCAGAGGGCTCAAACAATATTTGACTTGGAATCCCAACACCGACTATGCTTGACTGGAACTCCACTTCAGAACAGGCCCACTGACCTTCAAAGTCTCATATTTTTTCTTAGAATGGAAAAGTGGCAAGAAGACTGGTTATGGAAGAATTTCCTTTTTCCAGGTTTGCAAAAAGGAAAGGCTAATTCTATTAAATCAATCAATCACTTAATGAAAGTCATAAGCCTACGTAGAACAAAGGATGCAATTTTGTCTCTTCCAAAAAAGATTCAAAGGGGGATATCGGTTAAATTAGCAGATCCATGGAGGTCTAAACTTGATGTGCTTCAAGAAGGATTCACTGAGCGATATGGGCCCTCCAGAAGCACTGACTTCCCTTGGGACTCATCTGAGTTTCTAAGAGAGCTGATGATTTTAAGAAAATTCTGCAACCATCCAATCTACGGAAATCTGGATGAAACTCCAACTTTTGATTTCACCTGGCAGCATTCCGCAAAGATTTGTCATCTTATAGGCCACTTAAAAAACTTTTTGTCTGGTGAAAGGGGTATAAATTTTCCAAAAGCTGTTATATTCTCCAACTTTGCAGACTTTTTGCAGATGTAAGTGATTCTATAATGAATTGTTTTACAAAATTGTGTTGGCTTATTAAAAACAATTTTCTAATATTTCAAAATAGAATAAAAATGGCTTTAGATGACCACAATATTAGGTATACCCAGCTTACAGGTGAACTCAGCAGGACAAAGCGAGACAAAAATATGCATGAATTCCATTTTAATAAAAATTGCCAAGTTTTGGTTGGAACGATTCAGGCTGCAGGAGTGGGTATAGATCTCAGGTGTGCTCAAAATGTATATATAATGGTGAGCTCAATGTCTTTTATTTCATATTAAGAACAAAAATATTAAATTTTTTATATGTTCAATGTTGAAATAGGAGCCAAATTGGAATCCAGCAGTTGAGCAACAGGCTGTTGATCGGCTGTATAGAATGGGGCAGCAAAATGAAGTAAATGTTTTGAATTATTTTGTACAAGGAAGTATAGAATTCAGCATGTATAAGATTCAAAGGAAAAAAATGGAGCTAACAATGTAAGCCAAATTTCATTTCTATAAATTTTAATGATAATAGTAATCATTAAAATTATGTTTTTGTTTTCAAGGCTAAGTGTCCCAAACAGTGGAAATGAGGAGTATGAGTGTGCAAACCTATTATTAAGGGAGTTTGTCAATCACTCACATTAGAGGAAGAAAGAATTTCAAGGAGAGCAGGTAAATTTATGGGATTTTGAGGATTTAAAAGTCTGAGTTGTTGAGGATTTAGAGATGCAAGATATAAGGGAGAATAACAGCCATTCGGCAAACCCCGGGGGACATGAGAAGGATTAAGGTTAGGGGATAATGTTGAAACCAAACTGATTCTTTTGTACAAGGCCAAGTCCTTTAGCACACTTCCAGAGTAGGTTGAATTATCTCGAATATCAAAGTGTTGTTGGTCAAGATATTGTGCAACTTTAGAAAAATCTTCAGACCTCCATTGCATTAAGATACGTCTTAGCGATCCATCATTATCGATTTCGGTGTCTGAAGAACACTTTTTTGTTTGTGAAAAGGTTGTGATAAGTTTCACAATGTGGAAGTTGTTTAAGAAGTTTAGTTCGGTTAACTGAATTCTAAGAATCTTTGTTATTTGAAATAAAGGTCATAAATAAAAACGGTTGAAAAAAAAGGGATTTTCATACTTTTTTTTATTCTATATTTATGCGTTCTCACTTTGATTATTTCTTGAGAGCTATGAGAATCCTTCCCAAGTCTTAATCTATCAGCATGACCTAAAAACCAACGGTGAAGAACTCCTATTTGATTTGAGAAGCTAATTTGAGTTGAGTCAATTAGATATGCAATCAAATTATTGGTTTTTAAGGCATTGTCCCAGTGTTTAATGAGAATATTTGCCAAGACCTGGTTCCATTTGTCAAACCAATCTAGGTTCCAAGCGAAAGTTGATCCTGGGAAACCACACATGCAAAGGTGCTTAATAAAAGATTCACGGAAAATTGGTGGAAACTTTTCCGAAACCGCTGAATTTGATTCTGGATGAGGTAGTTCAAAGGCAATGTTGCAAGAATTCATGTCGAATGATGAAAATCTGTCTTATTGCTCTTCAGTAGGGTTTTGTTTCCATCCATTTGATTCTGGTGACATATCCAAAAGTGAATGACAAAAATTGTGTATAGATCTACAAAAGTGAGAATTGAATGGAGGCAAAGTCTCATTAAAAACTCTATTAAGTGTTCTTGTGTTTGTGGGCAGGTTTCCATGAGGAAAGTAAGAGCTACTAGGGTTCATAATTAATTAGATTAAGAAAGTGTTCAATTAAATTAAACAAAGAGGAAGGATAAATTGTTGAGCTCCAAAACTTAATGATAAAAGTTGATTTAAGGAGAAATATCACAAAAATTAAGAATAAGAAATATTTCAACTTTATGGAATTATAATATGCATAAATTATATTTTTATATGCAACTTGAACTCAAAAGGAATGGTATAAAATAAAGAGAATGATTATGTGATAAAAGCAGACTCATTTAAGAAACGGATTTTTTTTTCTTTTCAAAAAATTCTTCCACAAAAATAATTTGTTAAATGTGAGGCTATGTTCATTTTTTGATTACCAAAAAATTATTTTTGGTCCAATATGATAGTAATACATATTCTATTGAGTAATTTTTTTCAACCTGAATAAATAGACTAGAGTGTCACTTCATCACATTTATGTATGAAAAGTTATACAAGGTTTCAGCTTTTATGTAATTCTTTAAGGTTTACACTTTTGTAGCATCTATTATTTGAGTATTTTTGATTTTTTCTTTATAGAAAATTCTACCTAGTACAGACCAATTTTCAAATTGAAAGAAATATGTTTGTGATTGTTTTTTACAAAATATTAAACTTATTTTTGGGTTTAACTTTGATTTTTGGGGTAATTTTTTAAATAATTATGTTAAAAATATGGATTACCTTTCTTATAGTCCATAACTAAGAATTTTTATCAAAATCAAATAATTATAGGGTAGTTAGATATAACTCAGAAGGCATTTGATAGAAAAATAATTAAGATGCTTGTGCGTACAACAGAATTTTTTCTATGATAGAAAATATTCTGATAAACATGCATGCATTGTTGTACAGAATACAAATAAAGTAGACTGCATAACTTTAAATTAATATATAATTTATTCGGTTAAAAATTAAACATTTAAACTTAAATAATTTCAACACATATTCCATCATATTCTTTTGATAAAAAAATGTAGCTTATATTAGCTAGTGCCTTTCAAAAAAAGGAATACCTTCAATCGGTAACTTCGAATAGCTAACTTATTCCTACAATTATCACAATTACAATGCCTCCATTTTTTCATGTATGTCAATGTCAAGATCTTGGATGTGTCAATAGAAAGTATCAAACTTCTTCTGGGTCCTTTGAAGTTGGTATGGCTTTCAAAAGCTCTAATTCTTATGCAAAACATCAAGAGGAAAGAAATAGGAAGGCCCAGATGGTTATTTCTTCCAACAAGCCACTTAATATTGGAAGTTCCCGCTCCACAGAAACAGTAAGCTGTATATCTATAGTTCAATGTGAGAATTAAAGTCTTTATGATGTTTCAATGATTTATTACATAGGGGCAGTTGCTATTGGGGGCAGAAGTATCTTCAACAGTCTCTAGAAACTCAAATCTTGGGGAACGGTATAGCCAAATAATTATGTGGCAGGCAGCAAAGCTTTCTCTGATTCATCATTTGAGCAAAGAAGGTTGTACTCAATTTTTGGATGAAGAAATTAAGAAGCTCAAACTTCTAGGTGATAGTGGAATACTGGATTCTGATAGCATTGTCCGCCTGGTCCCACGCTCGATAGATACAGTTTTTAGTCGATTAAAGCTCAATCAATCATTCTTCACTAAAACATGCTGTCCTAAATGCTTTGCTCTTTATGAGTATAACTCTGAATCTCAACCATCTATACTATGTTGCAATCAACCGTTTCTTTCATCATCAAAGCGCTATTTAAAAATGTTTGGAGCAGGACAAATTGCAGTTAAATGTGATGAAAGGCTGTATTTGATGGAGGAACATCAAGAACATGTAAAATACTTATCTCTTAAAACATTTCATCACCATTCTTTTATCGACTGGCTTAAGGAAAAGATCAAACTGTTCAAATTTGAGCTTCTGATTGAGAAGAAAACCCCTGTGGCAGAACGTGTAGAGTGTGATTTGATGAAGGATGTTTGTGATGGTTCAATTTGGAAAAACTTTCCCATAACCACTCCAGCTCTGGATAGCAATGATGATGAATATACGATAACTTCAGGCAACTTAATGTTTACTTTATATGTCGACTGGTTTAGGCCTGGTGGCAATAGGATTGGAGGTCATCAGAAGTCTGTAGGCAATATTATGATGGTGTGTATGAACCTACCTCAAGAAGATAGATACAAAATGGAAAATCTTTTTTTGTATGCTATTATACCCGGACCAACAGAACCCACAAGTGAACAGCTTAATCACCTTCTAAAACCACTGGTTAATGATCTACAAACTCTATGGGATGGTATATTGATTGAAAAGACACATCTTTATCCACAAGGCCGGAAATTAAGAGTTGCATTGTTCTCTTTGATAGGTGACATTCCTGCAATACGAAAATTGGCTGGCTTTTCGAGTCACTCTGCAAAAATGTTCTGCTCTTTCTGTAATATCTCTAAAGATGAAATTAGTGAAAAGAATGTGGGAAATTTTTCATTACGGAATCATGAGGATCATATGTGCTGGGCAACAAAGTGGAAAAATTCTAAGTCACATTGGGAGCGTGTATCAATTGTTCAAAATCATGGGGTACAATGGAGTGAGCTGAATAACCTTGAATATTGGCGTCCAACTGAATATTGCTCAATTGATGTTATGCATTCACATATGCTTGGCAACCTAAAAGATCACAGTCTAAGCTATTTCCAAATCCAAAATGCAGCAAAAGATCTAGAAAGAAAGCTGGAAAAGGATAAAAATTGGCATGTAAGAGAAGAAGATGATGATGATTTCTTTTCTGATACTTCACTGCACAAACATTCGAAAAAACGTAGAAGTAGCTTAAGCACCACGAATAATGATGATGATGATACAGGACACACGAGACAGCAAAAGCGGCAAAGACGTACGAGTTCAAGACAGTCATCAAGTCATCATGGACTAGATAATGAAGGATTGGGAACAAATCGATCAAGAAGCCAGAGTAGGTCATCCAGCTCCAAATTTATTCCTCCATATAGCGATGTGGCCTCAATACAGTCTCACAGCAGTGACAGTAGGAATTCATTGTATAACTTAAGGCAAAGAAGCATTAGCATATCACAGAGTGAAGGATCTCACTCATCAAATGAGACAGCTAGAGATGAAGAAAATAAAAGGAAAGGTAAGGAGAAAGAAAATGAAGGTAGTAGTAATCCACGAATCACAGCAGCAGAGCTACAGGTTGTATGGAAGATGATTGATCAAGTAAGAAGACCTTCCTGGCTAACACGAGTTCCAAAATCAGTAGGATCTAAAAAGGCCGGATCCCTCAAGGCAGCAGAATGGCACATGCTGTATACTCTCTACTTCCCTTTGTCACTTATACCCCTTTGGTTTGAAAAATTTAAAGAATCTGAATCTTCAGCTTCCTCAGCTGATAAACCAAGAGAATATTATCTTCTCAAGTCACTTGTAACATTATGCTTGATCACCAATTTTTTGACATTAAAAAATATACAGACTAATGAGCTTAAAGATCTAGATCAATTTCTGTTAGAGTATCGTGAGTGCCTTGAAGAGGGTTGGAAGAATATTAATGCAAAGCCAAATCTGCATATCACTCAACATTATCCTGAAAGGATAAAGCGTCTTGGTCCACCATCAGGTACAGCTACTTGGTCTGGAGAGCGGGTGAATCATATATTATCTGAAATTCCAAACAATCACCATCCACGTATGTAATGTTTGTAAGCAATGATTTAAAAACTCAGCTGTGCTAATTTATTAATATTTACCACAGGAGAGATACCGCTAACAATGCTCAAACATTGGTATCGGAAGTCTAGGGTATTAGATCTTGGTGAAGCTGAAGATAATGATCAATGTGAGACTAAAAAAATCCATATTGATCTCGATAAACAAAACAAATGGATCCATCTAAGTATGGCATTATTTACTAAATGGGTAAGGGCACGAATGGGAAAAGAAACTTCAAGACGGGCTTTGACACCATCAGAGAAAAGTGGGGATCAGGTAGTTGAAAATGTAGCAAGCATATTGATATATGGGAAGAGGTTTACTAGTTACCATCGACACATTGCTAATTCAACAATTGAATTCTACTATGGAAAAGATAGCCAGTTTGGGCAAATTGATGATCTTTTCAGATCAAAGGAAGAGATTGATCAAATATATTTAATAGTAAGTCCTTTCAAAGAGCTCCGTCCAGAAGAAACATCAAAGGATCCCTATGAGCTTTTCCCACAAGTGCATTGTCGGTTAGTAAGAGTAGCCAAAGCAACTCAAATTGTGATTAAGAAAGATGCAATAATTGGACATGCAGCTACTGTCAAGCACAAAAAAGGAATGTTTGGAATCAAAGACGAGGTTGTCACTGCCATTGGACTGCAGACAGTAGTGAGTGAAAAAATTAATCAAATTTATTTTCTGTTGACTAACATCTTTGTGTTAATTTGGGATTGGTGATATTTGTAAATGGTGAAAGAAATAATTCAATGCTCGATTAAAAAATGCAATGCATCCAACTTATCTTATCATAAATCAGTGAACAATTACTTTGGTTGCTTTTATTGCGAGAGAACCCATGCTTTCAATGAGTCATTTTTATCTTAAATGTAAGAATGAAAGAAATAAAATCATGATAATGAGAAATATGATAAAATTTTTACTTAATGAATGATCTTCTTGCTCATTCATCTACTATAAATAGTTTGACCTTCCAACTTTAGCTGATAGCTATATATTATTCACTTTATTTTTTGACAAGAGAACATACATGTTTACAAGACTATATACATAGTATCTTTTTTTACTTTAGCTTTGATAGGTATAAATTTTAACAACTGATTATTTTTATTTTATTTTATTTTATTACAGTTCATTATGGATGATAATTTTGAAGGGATTTCTGTTGACCCAACCGATTCTGATTGTTTTCCGCCTCAACATACTAATACTGGAAATACTCCTCCACCACCCTCTGCTGATCCACCTCCAGATGCATCTCAATCTGTACCACCTAATCCTAACCCACCACCTAATCCCAATCCAGGCCAAGAGTCTCATTCAGAACCTAGAAATTTTAATCCCAATCATCCTTCTGCTTCTGAAAGTGCTAATCAGCAAGCTGATCAGCTAGGAAGAGATTGGGCTAGTGAAGTATTGAGGGAATTTTTCGGAGACCAATCATCATCTGCTCAGCCTAACCAAGGAGCAAGCACAAGTGGAGCAGGTAAGTCAAATTTGTAGTGTATTCTTTTATTGAAAAATAACCAATTTAATTAACTTATTTGAATTGTTAGTGAATCCCTCAATCATTATGGGTATCAGTGATTACCACAGACTCAATTCAGCAGAGTCTCATAAGCGAGAACGGGGGTTAAGGGCTGTAAGAGGCTTAGTTAGAAGGAATGATGTTCCCAGGAGCTCGGACAGTCTAAATAGAAATATTTACCACTTTCTGAAGTATTGTCTTGGGGGACCAACACAAATATCAAAATATCCTGCGAGCCCAACACCTTTGGAGATTGAAAATTGGAAAGATTGGAGCCAATTCAAACTAAAAACCATTCAAACTTTCCTAACCCAAGTCCAATCTTCTAACCGTGCCAATTCTGCAGCTGATTGACAATTTCTGATAACCAATTCTATAGCCTTCTTGCAATCCAAAATTCGACTACCCGAATTTTTTCCAGCACCTGAGCCTCGAGGACTAAAAGGAGGAGCACCGATCCCACTTTCTGTCAAAAGAAACTTAGAGAGTGAATTTCAAGAAAAAGTTTTTTGGAAATTCGCGTTTGATTGGACTTGCCGTGATTTTTCAGAATCAACTTGGAATCAAGTCATGGGAAGCATAGTATGCGACCACTGTACCAGATGGCTCACCACCTTGAATACAATCGATCAGTCAAAGCTTCAGTTCACTCAATGTGTTATTGAGAAATGGGTAGTTAATAAGGGGAAGGAGATGATAAGGTTGTTTGGGCAAGAAGAGGAAAGGGTAGCAAGAGAAAAGATTGAAAAGAGGGCAAGGGCACAAGTAAAACGTTATCGGACCAAGGTAAGTTTTTTATTTTACTTTGCTTTTTGTTATTATGAAGCTGATTTAGTTGGAATTAAGATTGCTAGTGCACGCTACAAGTTAGAAAGAGATCTCTGCAGTGATGTGCCAGGTTTTGTTGTGCTTTTTCATGATACTAGGTGCATCTCTGATATCGAGGAAGGCCCAGCACCAGCCCCAACTGCACCTATCCGAGCTATTCCTGGATGGCGAAATCCTGAACTCAATGATTTGTTTAAAAAAATGGATAAGATGACAAAGGACTTAGCCCATACACCAGCTCAAAGAAAATCAGCATTAAAAACATATTCACGGTCATCAGAAAGGACAGTTGCACAAAATGGTATATTAAATGTTCCCAAATACCTCCCCAAGAATTGCTATTCAGCAACATTTTTGCAAGGATTATCTGTGAATGAACGTGAGTCACTTGGGGCTGGAGCTGATATTGATCTGGTAAAGATTCGGGAATCAATTAATAGAGCATCAACATCATCATAACTTAGGTATAACGGTGATCTTCTGTGTAATATAGCTATCTTATATTGAATTTTATGTATTCTGTTTTTTTTCAAAGCAGCTTGGTAAATGTTATAAAGTGATATTGAGAGAGAGTAACATTTTATTTAAGAAAAACAAATAATGTATGAGATATAAAAATGTATTTTCAACAAATTGATGGTCCATACCTCTTTATGTCACATTTATGTATCCATATTAATTTCAATCGAATTTAATGTTGACCAATACATAGTGAATACACGCTATGCCACTTATACTTGCCAAGCATTGCTACCATTAAATATGCCAGTATCAAAAATTAATTTCGATTGAAATTAATGAGCATGATAATCATGAATTTCTGGAGTCAACTGCTTATTTTTATGCATGGTGCCTTGCCAACATTAATTTCAATCAAAATTACTTTTGATACTGGCATATTGCATGGTGTCTATTCCTGGAAAGTGTAAGTGGCATAGTGTGTATTCATTACGTATTGGTTAACATTAACTTCAATAGAATTTAATATTGACATTTTCATATTGAACCCAAACCAGCAAACGACCCAAAAAATTCTTCATAAAACTGCTCATTAATTTCGATCGAAATTAGTGAGCACCATATACATATTGAATGGTAGTTATATCTGGTGTGTGTAAGTTGTAAAGCTTGTGTTCAATGTTTATTGGTCAATATTAATTTTGATTGAAATTAATATTAATGTGTAAATGATATTTACATGCTCAATATGCATTGTAATGTGTTTACTTAAGAATAGAGTGCCCTACTTTTAATCTTACATAAAAATGCTTGGTGGCATGTCAAATTCAATTTTTATTAAAATTAATGTTGACATGTTACCATGCATAACAGTAAGCAACTGACTGAATAAATTGATGATAATCATGAACCTTAATTTTGATTGAAATTAATGTTGCCAAGTGCAGATTGAAAAAAAGCTATGCCACTTACACTAGCCAGGCATATTTACTATTTATTATGTATTGGTCAACATTAATTTTTATAGAAATTAATATGGATATGTAAATTTTATATTTACCCTCAACATGTATAGTAAATTTCAATACTTAAAAATACTTGCCGTCCTTTACATGTCATGCAAAAAAGCATTATATCATTTCAACATTAATTTTGATCAAAATTAATGTTGGCATGCCATTATGCATTGAAACAACTAACTGACTGAAAAAGTTCATGATCAAAATGCTCATTGATTTTGATCAAAATTAATGTTGACCAATACATATTGAATATAAGTAATCTCCGCTTACTCAGACCAGATATAACTACCATTCAATATGTATATGGTCAGCCTTAATTTTGATCGAAATTAATGGGAAGTTTTATGAAGAATCTTCTGGGTTGTTTTCTGGCTTGGGTTCAATATTCAAATGTCAACATTAAATTCAATCAAAATTAATGTTGACCAATACATAATGAATACACACTATGCCACTTACACTTTCCAGGCATATATACATGCAATATGCCAGTATCAAAAGTAATTTCGATCGAAATTAATGTTGGCAAGGCATCATGCATAAAAATAAGCAGTTGACTCCAGAAATTAATGATTATCATGCTCATTAATTTCGATCGAAATTAATTTTTGATACTGGCATATTTAATGGTAGCTATGCCTGGCAAGTGTAAGTGGCATAGCATGTATTCATTATGTATTAGTCAACATTAATTTCGATCGAAATTAATATGGACATGGACTATGCATAAAATTCCTATAAGTATAGGTAAGCTTATCAGTTAGATAAACTGGTTTGATCAAGTACACCATATAAAAATTGATGTTTTAATGCCTTGGTTAATTTCGATCAAAATTAATTTTAAGCCATGCATGTTGAATTTTATCTATGTCTGTGTAGTCCATGTGAAATGGCTTGTATTCAATATGCAGGGGTCTATATTAATTTCGATTGAAATTATGAGGTTCATTGCCTCATAAATTTGATGATTTCTGTCAGTGTTTCATGCATGGTGCCATATGATACTTGTTGATTCCTATCAAAATTAATTTCAACACCAATATATTGAATACAAACCATGGCACTTAAAGTACTTGGTCATAGCTAAAATTTAATATGCTAGTCTCAAAATTAATTTTGATAGAAATTAATCAGGATCCATGAAGTTTATCAATAGTGTATGAGTTAAGTTTCAAGTCATATGTTTCATCATTTTCTTGCACCCATTTCTAGGTTATCTCAACAATTTTTTTCAAGTTTTATTAAATTAATCAAAACTGTGGTAAGTTGTGAAAAATTAGCTAATCCAAATCTCAAATTGAATATTAATATTTTAATAATTTTGAATGTTGCTTAAGGTATTTCATTGGGTGATTCATAATAATATTTTATTAACTTAGTAGTCCTATAACTTTTGAAAAGTAACAATATTGGTATAGTTAGGTACAACAATGCAATATCTTGTGCAGACTAAGATATATTGCAAAATAAAACTATTCAATTTTTTTTCCCTTAGTTGTATCCAAGTTTATCAAAGGTTTGGTCACGGTGCCCACACCCTAGCCTGACACTCCTCCTGTCACTTAAAAAACAAATTCTTATCTTAAATTCTAATGTTACCAATTTTATATTTATAATTCATTTCTTGTTTGATGAGGCATATCAGTATATATGTGAATCTCGCATTGTCATCTGAAAGTAAATTTAACAAATATTCATAAAGGATTATCCTTTTTTTTCATATAATATACTAATTAAGTGTATCTCCATTGTTTAGGAGTAAATTCTAATTTAAAAAATTTTGTATTTACCTGTGGCAATTTGCATATGGGATATACAATTGTTATTATTTGTTTTTCACACTAAAAGTCCCCAAAGAATTACTAGTATTTTCTGTTAGCTACATCAAATTTCGCTTCAATATAAACAGATTGTGATTTAGCATGTTACTCAGTTTACCCCACTATGAATAATACATGTTAAAAAAAGCTCAAATAATATAAAATCCCCCTCTTTATGTTTTCTGTTTCTTTCATCCTCACTTTAATTTTAATCTTATTCAATTTTTTATCCTATTAAATTATCAACTTCAATTTTCTAGAATAGAGTTTCTTATAATTATTCATCATATTACATCATAATTTTTTGATATCAAATAATTTTTTTTAATATTCATTAATCAATATGTCTAGTATACAAAATCCTACACCTCCACTTTGTATGTATATCATGTTCCTCTCTCTTAATTTATATATTTCACTTATGTTCTATATCTTTTTTTTCAAAAATTTGATTTTACAGCACCCAAATGTGTTTCATCCCACTCTCTGATTGATACTCGCTTTTAAGCTTTTGAGCTTGCACCATGTCTGCCACATGGCATGGCACCTAACCCTCCTGTACTTAGCAATGAGAGGCAGGAAATAACAAGAGTTCAGTATCGCAACTTACTTGAATTGGCTAGAGATAAAACAGAAGAGCTTGTCAAGATCCTTAACAATAATCCTTCTCCTTCATATTTATCTAACCCTTGTAATGACTTACTCCAATATGTGAAAAGCCTTGAAAAATGTATGTTCATCACCTTTTTTGTCTCCTTTTAAATTAGTAGATAAGATTATTAATATTTTTTTTCTTCATATATATTTGTAGCTTATGAGGAGGGTATGATTCTTCCTGATGAAATCATTGTCATTAGGGATGATGATGAGACAGATGAACCATCAGATTTAACTTATGCTTCAACTTCTAAGGAAAATCTTGAAACACCTGTTATCCGCTCCAAGAAAAAGAGATTATCCCAAGGCTCCTCTTTTGTTCGACGTATTAAACTGGCTTCTGCTAATGAATTTTCTGATGTATCAAATAATAAATCTCAAAAAAAAAGCAAAGGTTTTGATAATGAGTATATTCTTGTTTCCTTTTTTTTTATTGTTATTCTTTTATCTTTAAAATTCTATCATATATCTCTTTTATTGCTTACATATTGTACTTTTTATCTTTCTTTTGATATTTTGTACCAGAAACTCACCTGCTGTAGATTGTTCCATCCATAAACGCCCTCTCCCTGATGAAGATGATGAAAAGAGCAATGAAAATAGCAATAATCAACTGTCAGAATATGAAGCTATGCTTGTTCATCAAAAAAAGCAAAGTTTAAAATCTTCTTCAAGACATGTTGATATGTTTGATAAAGATGATGATTCAAACAGCTCATCACCAAATTCCTTCATTTCTAAGAAGCAATACCCATCACCTCCTAAATTACCTACTTTGACCTCTTTGAAAGCTTCTCTACCAATGAAATCAACTCCAATCAAGATATCGAAAAAGCCTCTAACTTATTCACCCTCAGTTCTAAAAGAATCTGATTTGCAGGAGGAATTCTGTAAAATTCATAATTTTTATAAAGGTAGAATCAGCACGGCAAAGGTCCTCAGGCCGTGGTTGGAAATTGTTACTCTCCTCGAATTACGCTCTTCTACTTCTTCCCAAGAACCCATGTCAAATATTCCAATGTTTACTTTTCATTGGGAAGAATCTTGTGGAGAAGATTGGCTTTCAAAACTTACTGAGTTATGTAAGTTACCATAATTTTTAGTCTTGAATTTTGTTCTTTTACTTATTTTTTTTTCCTTTTGTAGCAAATATTTTTTTAGAGATTGATAGCTCACAGCTATGGGTACTCGATAATATTGATTTCAAAAAAATGGAAGATTTATGTGATCCTGATGGTTTAAATACTGAAATTCTTTCCTCAACAAAGAAAACAGATCACCCTGAATCCAATCTTATCCGAATGCTCATGAGATTAATGATCCCAAGTGACCACTGCCGTTCTTCATGGGTATCTCTTATATCATCTTCACTTTATCTGACCACACATGAATTCAGCCAGCTTCCATCACATCAAAACATTAACTCAGATTGTCCAATTGAACGTGGTCTTCAGCTTCTAGCTCACCTTTCAAATCTGAAGAGTCCGATTTCTGATGGCTTAGAAGTTGGTCCCACTGCACTTCAAACCCGTGATATATCAATGTCAACTCTTCTTCAAATCAGCAATATTATCATTGATATAATTATGTCAATTATCATTCTTAAATCAAAATATTGTGCTGCAACAATATCAAGTGGCAAGACTAGTGAAGCTCAACAATCAAGTGAGAAAAACGAAAATACTGAACTGACTATAATGAGAGAGAAACAAAAGACTGCACTAAACAAAATAAATTCTGAATACTCCCACCACCGATATCAATCTTTCACATTCTATATAATCGATGGTGTCCATGGTTTATTTCTGAGCTCTCAAGATCATAGATTGGCTTCAGCAGCTGATTGCTTGGAGGTAATATCAGAAGTTAAGTTTCTTAATTTACATGAAAAAAAAAATCATTTGATGGAAGAAATAATTTGGAAAAATTTAAATAACTATATTTTAACATTAATAAAACCTTTTATAGGCAAGTGTGATCCATTTCCTTTAAAATTTGATACCCCAAGTCCTCCGGGAATTGCTAGGGCTATTTCGGCAGATTTTCTTAATCACTGGAGCTCCATTCAGCCAGTATCACCTTTTTTTGCTAAACATAGCCTTTCAATAAATTAATATTCCAACATGTAAATAGATAAAGTTCTGTCTATATGATATATCTTGTATAATTCAAGTTATTTTCCTTCAAATACGTCAAAAATGTGACCATCTTTGAAATTTATTAAGTAACCTTTGACATGATTTTCTAAATTAATTATTAAAAAAAATTATTGTAAGTCCAGAAATAACAAAGATTTTAAAATCTACTTATATGATTTCAAATACTTGTATTAAATTCTTAAATATTTTATTGTTTATATAAAAATATAATAACTGCTCTAGTTTTGTTACTTTACCTTTAATATTATATAATCTATTAATTATTACAAATATTTTCGTTGATTGTAACATTTTTAATCAGAAGTAGAACAATTTAAATAATTAAATGAGTACATTCTTAAAAAAATACAATTTAATCTATTATTGATTCAAAATTCTTTCTTCAACTCTTTATTATTAACTTTTTTATTAATAAGCCTGTTTGACCTAAAATACTATACAGTTAATTTGGTAGCATTAAAAGCACATTTTTATGGCTAATATATTTCAAATTCTTTATTATAGTTTTTTTTATTTTAGAACCTTTGCTACCAATTTAATAAAAATGACATTTAAAGATTTCACAACTTATATATTTCCTCAAAAGTAAATCAAATTTTCTTATAATATTATGAAAAAAAATTATTTTATTTCACAAATAAAAAAAATAGATAATACTATAATTATCAAAACTGAAAATGTTACAGCTACTCCCAGTATTTATCATGTTTAAATTTGCATTAAGTTGTGTATATATAATATAAATTTTTAATATTTATATATCTAGATTTTTTAGATTTGTCTTAACATTAGATAAATAATACTTTGCTGATTCTATTTCTTCCTCTATTAAGTCATCTCTTTTCAAAAAAACTCTCAAAGCACTAATCAAATATTCTAACCTAAATTTTTCTTTTTTAATTTCTAAGTATTCTGAAATATCAATATCAAAAACATTAAGCTTTTCTATAGCATGAAAAAGTCTAGTGCTGATTTGAATAGAAGAACCTATCCTAGTGAAGCCAGGAATTTCATGACATCTTGAGGTAAAATGCCTTAGTTGATTGGCAGGCCATAATGTCACTGTTATTCCATTAGTTGCTTCAAAGTTGATTTTACTTCGAATTTCGGGAAACATAAGTTCTCCACCTATTTGTCGTGGTTGGGTCTTATCATACTTCATATGAATGGTGTTTTTTTCTGTATCTTTAGGAAAAAATATTCCTAAAGTATACTCACTTGCATCCTTATTGAGATGAACCTCATTAGAGAACCCATTACCATTCCCTCCAGATGTCCAAGTTAAATTACTAGCAAACGGTAGACCCTCTTCTTCACTAGAAACTTTTGAAAATCCAGGAATACCAAGTTTTGCGCAAAGATTAGTTGCCTCATTGTACTTTACATATGATATTTTTTTAAAAAAATATTCAAAGTACATTGCAATCCTCTTCATTCGTTTTTTATATTCATCCGTTTTTACAATATTATCAGTGTATTCATCTGCAAGGAAAAGCATTCAAAAATTCAGTATTTAAATTAAAAAAAGTGATACTTACGAATATGTAAAGATTTCTTTCTATCTAAAATAAAGCCACCACCAAACATTTTTCCAAAACCACCAGCTCTTTGATGATAACCATTATTTTTAATTTCATGTTCGCAGTAAGAAAGATCCTTAATGCATTGCACCATAGCTTCTAACATATCTAGTTCTTTGAGCTCATGAATTTCAAAAGTCTGCACAAGAACATTAGGTATTAAGACACCTTTTGGTTTATAAATACTACATCCAGGAAAAAAATTGTAATAATTATTGCAATCTGTCATATTATTTGCATAAGATCGTGCATAGAAATGTGGCTTCTTCCCATTTGTATCCATTCCAAGAGCGTTTACAAGTTTCATTCCAGTAGCAATGTCTTTCGCCCACCTATTGTTAGAGTTCTTCCCTGGCCGTTTTTTTTTTCAAATCTTTACTCATTGATGGTTCAATCCTAAGAGAATTCAATTTTGATTTAAAATAGAAAAAAATCAAAAATTAGAAAATAGTAACATAATTTCAATTATCAGTCAATGATACCTTTAACTTTATCATATCTTCAATATTAGAAATACAAAAGTTAGCATATCTACATATTAGTAAATTTATATACTTTTTCTTTATTTCAAATATTAAGAAAGCGTTTCAAAGGTATACTTTATTAAATTATACATATAAAGAGTATAGCTTTATCCTGTATGCATTCAGCAAGTATGAGATTTGGCTCTACACTTAATATTAATAATATAATGAAAGTATAACTCCAATACACTAGTAATATTAAAGAATTTATGGAATTATGATATCCACATATATAAAATGAAAAATCTTGCTCTGATCAATATATTGACTTAGAAAGTTATACTTCAATAAATTATTAATTTTTAAATTGTAGCATTGTCCTGTATGCTTTCAGCAAGTACGAGACTTTGAAACAACTTAAAAATCAATAAATTAAAGGTAAAGTACAAACAATCTAATTATTATTATGAAAAGCAAAACATTATCCTGTATGCTTTCAGCAAGTACAAGATGATGTTTTACTTTTCATATTAATAATATAATGGTTGAGAAAGTATTAAAGAAATATAGAAAAATGATAAGCAAAACATGAACTTACATGTCTATAAAATCTTCTTCCATTTGTAGCTGATTGATCAAAATTAATTATAAAGTTTATTTTATAATCACTATTTTAAAAAATAAATGGTTAGATAAATAAATTGAACATTTTTGATAAGGAATAAAGAAAAGTAAATTGACAAACAAATAAAAAAACTTTAAGTTAACTGAAAAAGAATTATTTTATAATGAATCGAAAGGGTACAGTAAAAGATACCATAAAAATAAATTCAGAATTAGAATCATTAGATTAACTTGTCAAAAGTGTAAAAAAGTGTAACAAACCAAAATGATATGAAATGCAATAGCAAGAAAAATTTGCTTACTGGTAATCAGATAAGGTCAAGAAAATAGTACCAATAATTCAAAATGATAAAGCAAAAATATGATTGATAATTTTTGAAAAAGGTAAGTGAGAAAGAGAAAGGAAAAATAAATTGGGTGGCAAACAGATGTATATATCATGAATTTTCACTGATCACATTTTCAAAAAAATGCAGCTCTCCAAGTCATATGATAAACTTCATCTAAATTCCAAGAATGATGTTGCCAAGGCACTGTACACAGCATGATCATTTTTTCCTATGCATATACTAATTACAGCTAGAATTTACTTGGCTGCATGTTGTACAGATGCACATTTGTGGAACACTGAATTTCACATCTAAAAAAAATTGACGCCACATAATTCTAGCTACCATGTTTCACGTAGCTAAAAAACATACACTCATCACATTTAAATTTACATTGCGCCAAAATTAATTCATTTTTGAATTTTTTTAAAGGGAACTATAATGTGCACCACCTATTTCTAAAATATGAACCTCCGCACCATATTAAATTGGGAGACTTTTAATTATGCAATTTTTTTGCCATGACCTTTTTCCTGATCTTACTTGGTTCAAAATATTGAAACATGGCCAATGTTGATGAAAGAAACATTTGATTTTGTTTCTATGTGTAACATTGGAAGGCTGTTTCTTACAGGCTGAAGAGTGTTGTATATTTTATTTGAACAAATTTTTATTTTTTTATGTATTTTATTTAAAAAATTTACTTTTTATTGCAGCCAGATTTATACTGGCTGCTTTTTAGAAACCTTAATTTATGACCCAAGCCTTTGAAATTGGCTTGGGTCCCTTACATTGCAATTTAGTACTTCCAGCCAGGTTTCCCCTGGCTGGAAGGGTATCTTTCAAGCAATCGAAGTCGCTAAAAGCAACTTCGATTGCTTGCTGTAATGTTTGCCACCCTCCCAGCTAATTTACTAGGCTGGGAGGTGGCCAAAGCAGTGTGCAACGCGCATTGCTGCTGCAAGTAACGCGCGTTGCACAATCGCTACCATATCTCATGCAGCTGATATCAAGTCAGCTGCATGAGATATGCGCAGCACATGCAATGCGCGCTGCATGCAGCAGAAACGTGCATTGCATGAAGTGCATTGCACAGCCAGTTTTTTTCTGGCTGTGCAATGCACTGCATGCAGCACATGCAGCCTGCATTGCTGCTGCATGCAACGCGCATTTCTGCTGCATGCAATGCGCATTACTTGCAGCAGCGATGCGTGTTGCATGTGCTGCATGCAGTGCATTGCACAGCCAGTTTTTTTCTGGCTGTGCAATGCACACAGAGAAACCAAAGTCCCTGCAAGGGACTTTGGTCTCTAAAATTGAAGCGACTTTCCCTACCAGGTGCAATCTGGTGGGAAAGTGAGAGAAACGTTAGACCGAAGTTGTTTGAAAGCAACTTCGGTCTTAAAAACATTGAAAATCATAAAAAAAAATGAGAAATGTAGAAAAAAAAAAAAAATTAAAAATTAAAATGTGAGTATAAGAAAAAAAATAAGTGCTAGTGATACCAAAAAATCCAAGCCAATTTCATTTGGCTTGGTTATTTAATAATTATTTTTTAATACATTAAATTTAAAATTCAAACACCATAAAATATATGAATTTTTTTTATATGAATATTATAAATTTAATCTACCTCTTTCTCATAATTATATTTATAATTTTGTTTTTTTAATTTTTGACATTTAAGTTTATTTTTTGGAAATACAAAATTAAATTTTTAACTAAATTTTTTAGTAAGGTAAAATAAATTATAAATTTGACATTTTGTAATTGAATAATGAAAAAAATTTTAAGATTATTTAAAAAATATTTTTGTTAGAAGAATACAAATATTTTAAGGGTAGAAATATGGTGCAAATTGTAAGTAAAAAAAATTATATTTTTTTTTGTGAGGGGTTATTTCTATTTTTAAAAATATTTTTCAAAAACATTCATTAAATACTGAATTAAATTACTTTGAAACTATAATTTTTTGTAAAATAATTAAAAATGAAATAATAATATTGTTGTATTTGATATAAAATTTGAATTGGTAATATTAATGTCTCTTTAAGTAAATTTGAAAATCATTTAAAAAGACCATGTTGATAAGTACTTCATTTTTGATATACAATGGTTATATATATATCTTATATATATTTCTTGAGTGTTATTTTTATATACATTCAATAAAATTTGTAATATAAAATGCCATTTAATAATTAATTAATGTTCAACTTAGTTATAACAACTTCATATTTAATACCAGCCACTAGTATTTACTTTTTAATTTAAAACTCCAATATAATATGAGAGTGTCCTTATTTTGTCTGTATGTAATGAACAACAATAACAGACCATAAATGAGTGGGTAATTAATTACAATAAATAGTTGAAGAATAACCTATAAGAAATGATAAGTTTATCAAAAAGAGTACATTAAAAAAATATACTTTTGAATTTTTTTTGATATAATTTGGGTAGTTAAATGAAAATTTAAATTATCAGACATCAAAATGGATAAAATCTAAAAGTGGTGTTTATATAATAAGCCTCATATAAAAAAAAGGATAAAAAATCTACTATGTAACTAAATTATTAAATATTAAGGTATTATTAAAATTATTGAAAAACTTATTTTACAGTTATAATGAAATCTAAATGTGAAAATAATGGTGGGATAATAGTAAGACTATGTGGAAACACTTTAATTTATACATACTTTCAACTATGTTCAGATAAAAAAATTGTTAAAATTGTATAATAACATCTAGTTAATAGTGATGCAATTTTATTTAGATCAAGAATAAATTTTTCTGAGGAAAAACTAATTAAATTGAGATATGGCCATCTCCTTTCAAGAGATAGAATAATAATAAAAATTTAAAAAATTATAATAAGTATTCTTAATCACCATTTTTGAAAAGTCTCTAGTAAAATTCATTATAATATATCATTCATTGATTACATTATATGGAGTTTCATCTTGAAGTAGTGATGTGCAGCTTTGAACTTATGTTATGAAAAACAAAAAAAGTTAAAAAATATATAGTTATACTAATGAAAAAGCCAAAAATAAAAATACTATTATAAATTAAAAAAATAAAACTACATAAATTTTATTCTGCTCTAATGATGGAAGGGTACTATGTATGAATTTCCACATGTTAAATCCAAACCTGCTTTAAGGCTAGTTTACAGGTAGAGCTATTAAGTTTCCTTAAATTCTAAAAATAACTTATGCATTTTACTAATTATTTTTTTCTTGTTTTCTTTCCAAAGTTGTTAGAGTTGCTTAATTAATACTGTTATCTTGATTTTAAGATATATAATTTTTTTTGAATACATGATTTATTGTTTCAAAAATTATATTATAAATTTAAATCATTTATTTCATTTTCTAAAGCTTCATTGTCAAAGACACAACTCCATTTTCTATTACTTAACAAATATATAAAATGTGATAGTAAAATTTGAGGAATTTTCTTTTTGAGAGGGTCAAACTATATTGTGAAGATTTTTATCTAGAAATTCTTGTACTCTAAAACCAAATAATTTTCTCCCTTAAGTAAGCCATTTCAAAAATATGAGAATATAAACAAGAATTTTAACTTATCTTATTTTTATTTTCTTTACTGAATGTTTTAGTTCAATCCCTTTTTTTATATGACATTAGTATAAAAAACATGGTTAAATGCTACTATATAATTAATTTTTATTATATATATATATATATATATATATATGAAATATTTAGAAGGTAATCCTTTTTTATTTACTTGAATAAATGGCTCAATTATAATACCCAACACTTATTAATGTTTCCCAAACTCAATAACAAATTTCTCATATGAAATATTAGCTTCTAATATAAGAAGTTTATCTATAGATGATATTCAACATGTGATTTTACTTTTTAGATTCAGCTAAAATTAAACAAAAGGAGAAATCATGCATATGTGTATAAATGGTAACCATATGTTACTTAGAGGATTGTGAAATTCACTCATCAGAATGGTTTAAGTATTAAAATAAATTGAGGTCATTATTTTTTAGTATTTGAAACTAATTAGGAAATTATTCTAAAAATATATTTTAATGTGTATCATGTTTAAAAAGTTGGAAATATGATTTTTGAAAATTGTGAGTTTCTTATGAGATACCAAGCTTTAGTTTACATTGTTTCAAGTAGAATAGAATTTTAGTATTAGAAATTGAAAGCAATGTACCATTATCAGATTTTAACTGTGTTCTACTTATAGAATGATTACATAACATTAAACATTATTTAAATCAAAAAGGTTTAAAAGATATTTAGAATTTTACCAAATTTCACCATTTATTAATCTTTGATTTGAAAACAAACTATGATGTACACTCACTAGAAATAAGCAATCCCAATTTTAACATAATTTATCAATCCAAAAATAATGAGTCAATTAACATGAAAATATATATTATTTCAAAACCAATTCTCTAGATTTAAAATATGATGCTTTAATGAAAAATTATTACAAAACTTTAATGCAATGAAGTCTCTTAAAAAATTCAAAAATTGAATATCAAAACAAGTAATTTCTGCAAAAAAAAACTACTAACTATTGTAGATAAAGCATAAAAATAAGTCATATTTTTTGAAAAAATGATCTAACAATATTTATTTTTGTTAAAAAAATCAAAACATTGTTAAGTTTGCTTGTTATAATAATGTTAAAATCCACTAAACATTATCTAAAGGTGGTAAAATATGTTAAAAATATGTTGAATTTTATGAGATAAAAATCAACAATTTTGTATCATTTCCTGTTCTGCTATGACTTTATTCCACCCTTTTTATCTGATTCTTCCAGTATTACTTTGCTATGATCACTAGTTTTCAAGCTAAAATTTACAAATGTTCATTATACTTGATAATATGAAAAATAACTCAAACTTTTATAACTACAAAATAAGATTTTGTAACTCCTTCTTTCAATCAATATTTGAAGAAATTTTTAGTTTATTTGAGTAATGATTTTAAGAATAACAAAAAATTTAAAATTCAAATGGAATTATTTCCAGAGACTATAATTATTTACTTGTGTAATGCATGAGCTACTTATCAATGATGTAAAACATCAGAAAAGTAAGTTATAGTTATAAATCTACAGATTATACTGTTTCTGGTATATATATCTTCAATAAATCTTTTAAACTTATCTTAGCCTACATACCACACAATAGAAAATCATTATATTAAAAAAGGAAAAAATTCTATGATAATATCATAAAGAATGATAACCATGGATTAATATTCCATAAAAATGGTTAATAATATTTTAAGAGAACCTAAATCAGTATTCTTTCATCAAAATATATCCTTTTTGTCTTTGTAATTTATTCCAAACAAATTTTTTGAAAGTTGAATCTATATATCTAATGCCAAAACCACTATTAAGTTCCCTCTTAGACTTTTTAAGAAATTATATATATATATATATGTATATATATATATTATTTATCAAAAATTGAAATAAAGAATAAAAACATAATTTTATTTACCTTTAATTATTTAAATATAGAGTATTTTCAGAATGCATTGTGGCTACTTGTGAAGGTTAGAAGATTTGAAGTTGGATTTATGAGTTTTTAGAAGGGCAAATATTGTAAAATTCTTTCATAAATATTTATTTCATAGTTTTAAATGTTGAAATCTACAAACTAATGGGATTTAAAATTATATTGAGATTTAAAATCTGTTTTCTACTCAAGTAAAATAAAATAAAATGATGATATCAAAATTGAAATTAAGTTTAAACTTTTGATATGCTCTATCTTCAATTTTATTGATAGTGCATCAAAAATTTAATAATATTTTTTTCCTTCATCACTTTTTACATAAAAGATAGTTTTATCATTTTATGAATTAAAGATTGCTTATATAAATTTAACATCTATGTCAACTGTTTATGACTATTAATCTATATAATAAATTTTTTAGAAGAAAAAATAACATCAGTATATACTGACTTTGAAATTATTCAATTTAAAATAGTTTACAGGTAGATAATGAAGGGTGATTTCATTTTTGAATATGAATTATAGAAGTCTTATTTTGTCAATTTTAATTCTTTTTGAGCTCAAATGTATCCACTGCAACTTATGTAAGAATAAAAATTATTTTTATTGAAATTTACATGAGAAAGTATGCCTATTATTCAAAATCAAACTTGCTCTAATGGTGTTTTTCAATCATTATTTCCATTCATAACAATAAAAAACATTTCAATTTGCTGATGTTTTAGTTTTTGATATCCCCAAGTTTATATCTCAGGTGTACTATTCACAAAATTATTAAAAATATAATTTTCGAAATACATGATAAACTTGAAAGTGAGGGGGCATTAAATTTTAAAAATGAATTCTAAATTCAGGATGGATAGTATTTTTTCTATTTTCACAAATGAACAATTTTTTGTTTCAATTAATCCAGAAAGAAAATTTTGTTGTAAGCATATTATATTATATTTATTATGATTTTAAATACTATATTTTCAAGATTTGTGTTTAATATTTCCTGTGAAAGTTAATGTTAATGTGAATTTAAAGTAAGCTTGAAGAAATTTAATCAATAGGCATATTGGATATTTAAAATAATATTTTGCTCCAATCTTGAATCATCCTGGGCTAAAAAATATCCCAAATAAGGTTTTTGTGGGTCAATTTGGATTTAAGTAGGATTAAGTGAGGTTTAATAAAGGACAGATAAAAGGCTAAATTAATTACTAGTGACTTTTTTCTCAAAATAGTTATAAAATATGTATCATTCTGGAATCAAGCTTCAATAAAGTTGAATTGAAACAGAGATAATTTCTAGCACCACAACACCATATTTACAAAGGTGTAAAATACCTCAAATATTACTCATAATATAGGAAGGCAAGGAATCTACAAAATTCACATTTCAAACGAGGATTTATATTTTGAATTTGAAATTGAGAAATGGAATATTATTTTCCAATTTAAATATCTATTAGTCATTTTACAAAAAGTTTTCAGTAATCAGATTGAATTTTGATGGTATTTTGTTGTAGATTAATCATTTTGATGAGCCATTTACTCAAAATTACTGGTTTCGTTTCTAATATTCCATGTGAAATTCATTACGAATCTTTTTGAAAGTGAATAGTTGACATATTGGATATGCAAAAGCTTATGTTAGATCAAAGTGAGATCAAAGGGAGTTCAACTGATGATCAAATTAGGATTTTACAAGATTAAACGGTGATCAATGTAGGTTCATCTTGAGCACAATTTGTGACAAATCTCTGACTAAATGTAAGGCCAAACAATTTCCTACATGGTGATGATGTGTGCATAATTCAAGCATAGATTTGTGGCTCAACGGAGTTCAAGCAAGGGGTATTTCTAGCAATACCCCCCCATTTTTTCTGTGGTGATTGGAATCCTGAAATTGATTGGACATGGGGATTGATCACCCCACGTACTAAGTATATTTCTGATTCTTCAATGCAGGTCAATAAGGAGTTAAACAACCCGCCTGACAATGTCCTGCTAGAGGACAAATCTCTTCCAGATGACTTGCAAGCATCTGATCTTTCTCTAAATGAGAAATTGGATAACCCTTCTAGCTCGATGACTTCACTTGAAGAGGATTTAAATTGCCTCAAAGTAATTGAATTCTGCTCTCTCAATTCTGGTCTTCCCTCGACAGATTCTCTTGAAGATGATGAGGACGACCAAATCAACATTGAAGCCATTAATCAACTCTACCAGTAATCTATCATGATTTCATCAATGTTTTCTCAATCTGCAAGGCCAATAAGTTACCACCTCATCAACCCTACAACCATCAAATGGAGTTAATAGGTCCAGTACATCCGGCAGGTCCTGTCTATTCTTTGTCAAAGGACAAATCTCAAGTTCTTCAAGACTACATTGCAGATAATGTAGCCAAAGGTTTCATCAAAGCCAGTAAATCTTCAACGGGCTCCCCAGTTCTTTTTGTAAAGAAGAAGGATGGTAGTCTTAGGTTGTGTTTTGACTATAGAAAGCTCAATACAGTCACTAAGAAGAATGCATATCCTGTTCCTCCTATGTCATTGCTTCTTACCCTTTTTAAAGGTGCTAATTTCTTTTCTAAAATTGATCTTAGAGGCGCTTATAATCTTATTCGCATTGCCGAAGGTCATGAACCACTGACTGCAATGTGCACTAGATTTGGTAGTTTTGAATATTTAGTTATGCCTTTTGGATTGTGTAACGCACCATCAACTTTTCAAACTTTTGTTAATGAAATCTTCCAAGATGTTGTCATCTGTTTAGATGATATTTTAGTTTTCTTGAAGACACTGGATGAACATATTCATCATGTTTGACAGGTTCTAAATCGACTTCGCAATCACGGTCTCTACGCCAAGCACAATAAATGCGAATTCCATCTTAAATCAATCGATTTTTTGGGTTTTACGTTGTCCACTTATGGTTTAGTCATGGACGACAAAAAGGTCCAAAAAGTCCTGGAATGGCCTGAACCCAAAACCGTTAAATCCCTACAAGGATTTTTGGGTTTTACCAATTTCTATAGAAGATTTATTAAAGATTACTCTAAAACTATTTCCAATCTTACTTCTCTTCTTAGAAAAGATATTCCTTTTGCTCTTACTTCTACAGCACGAAAGGAATTTGAAGCATTGAAGACTGCGTTCACCACAGCTCCAATTCTTCAACACTTTGATACTTCTGCTTCGACAATAGTCAAGACAGATGCAAGCGATTATGCTATTGCAGGGGTCATTTCTTAATTAAATCCTGAAACAAAATTGTTTCATCCTGTTGCTTTTGAGTCACGCAAACTCATTGCAGCAGAATTAAATTATAAAATTCATGACAAAGAACTTTTAGCTATTATTCATTGTCTTAAAAAATGGCGCTCTTTTCTTCTCATCCTAGATAGTCCTTTTCAAATTTTAACAGACCATAATGCTTTGAAATACTTCATGTCTTCCAAAGTGTTAACCAGGCGTCAAGCCAGGTGGGCTAAATTTCCTTTTTCTATTTCCTATCGCCCAGGTAAGAACTGCATTTTCCCAGATATCTTGTCACGTCGGAACGACGTTTACCCACAGCAGGGGGACGCATTTGCTGACAAGAACTAAGCAAATGTGAAATCAATTTTCAAAGAATCAATGTTAATGACTCATCAACTTAATTCGATGACAATTCAATCGTTTCAAAATTCATTATCCAACATCCTCGAAGCTCAGTCAAAGGACAACTATTGTTTAGGGTTAAAAGAAAAAATACTCTCAAAGCAAGGGGCCAAAAGATTTAGTATTGAATCAGGTCTATTAGTTTTCGAAGGTAGAGTAGTCATACCCGACAACAATGAAATAAAATTATGGATTTTCAATAGTCAACATGATTCTCCATTAGCTGGTCATTTTGGGGTTGATAAAACCTACCAGTTAATAGTAAGGGATTTCTTCTGGCCAGGAATGACTAGAGAAATCAAGGCCTATATAAAAGCTTGTTACGAATGTAATAGGAATAAAGCTCCCCGTCACCGGAAGCATGGGTTGCTTCAACTGCTTCCTATTCCCTCTAAACCTTGGGAATATTTATCAATGGATTTTATTTCTCAACTTCCTCTTTCTAATAAATTTGATGCTATATTAGTAATAGTAGATAGATTTTCAAAGATTTCTATTTTTATTAAAACCACTACTACTGCTACAGCAGAAGATTTGTCAAAATTGTTTCTAGAACATGTATTTTCCAAACATGGCTTACCTAATGATATTATTTCAGATAGAGGTTCATTTTTTGTATCCACATTCTGGACTCAACTGTGTTGACAACTCAATATCATGAGGAATCTCTCCAAGGCCTATCACCCTGAAACCGATGGGCAAACCGAAAGGGTCAACCAAATCCTCGAACAATACCTTTGAATGTATATCAGTTACCAACAAGACGATTGGACCACATGGTTACCATTGGCCGAATTTGCTTATAATAACTCAACTCATTCTTTGACACAACAATCTCCTTTTGAAACTGTTTATGGAAGACATCCTTGATTCAACTCAATCTATGTAGGAACTAATCATCCTGCTGAACATTATCTTCGAACCATATCACGACTCCAAGAGGAACTTAAATCAAATTTGGAATTAGCAATTCGAAGATACAAGGAACAGGCCAACAAACATCAACAATCTGCTCCTTCTTTTAAACCAGGCGACAAAGTATTGCTCAACGCACGAAACATTCGAAAGACTCGACCATCAAAGAAACTGGCTGAAAAACGCTTGGGACCATTCGAAATCGACTCTGAAGTCTCTAAAACTGCATTTTGACTCAAGCTACCTCCTAAATGGCAGACTATTCACCCTGTTTTCCATGTATCTCTCCTGGAACTGGCTCAAGAAACATACCCGGGCAAGAACCAACCTCCTCCAGAACCTGTCAAAGTAGAAGACCATCTAGAGTGGAAAGTAAGCCGTATCCTGGATTCAAGAATATGCAAGGGGAAACTTCAATACCTTGTGGAATGGGAAGGCTTCCTCAATGATTCAGACAAAACATCCTGGGAACCAGCCATCAATGTTTCTAACGCCCCTGAACTTCTAAAATCTTTTAATCTTAAATATCCTTTAAAACCAAAACCTTAAAACTCTTTTTTTTTCTTTACTTTTCTTTCTTTTTTTCCTTCTTCTCTTTAAAATCTAAAACATCTCTATCTCTAAAATTTCCGTATTCTTTGTTTTCTTTTTTTTTCTTCCAAAAGTTTTTCAAACTTCTTTAAAATAAATTAAATTAAATTAAATTAAAAAATAAATAAATTAAATTAAATTAAAAATTAAAAATTAAAAACAAAATAAATAAAAAATTCATAAAACCTTCTAAAATTTCTTTAAAATTTCTTTTCTTTTCTTTTCAAATTTTCTACCTACATTCTTTCCTTAAAAAATTCTTTTTCCTCAAACTATCAAAATTTTTCACAAGCGCAACACGACAACTTCAACCTCTAAATATCTTTTTTTTTTAAAAATTTCTTTGAACAATTACTTCTTTCTTTTAAATTCTTTTAAAATTTATTTCTTATCTTCTTTTATTTCTTTCTTTTTTTTTCAAATAACTAAAATTCCTCAAAACTTCGATCAATAAACTTTCATAAATAACAATTTTTTCTTTCATTAAATTTACATTCCCAATAAAATTATTTCAATCAACTATTTCTTTTTCCTACATAATTTTTTCTTTCAAAATTTAAACTAAAAACTCTTTCAATTAAAATTTCTTTCTTTTCTTCTTTCATTCAAAATTGAAAACAAAATCTTATTTAAATCTTTTCTTTCTTTTCTTTTTTTTTCTCAAAATCTTATAAAATAAAATTTTAAAATTAAAACAACAAAATAAAATAAATAAATACAAATTGTTTCTACTTTTCTTTTTCTTTTCCTTCCATTTTAAATTTTTTCCTTTATTTTCTCTCGAGCCAATCCCTTCATCTTCTCCAAAATCACCCTTATCTCCCTCCTACATTTTTCAAAAACCTCTTCCTCTCCTACCGGTACCACTTCCCCAATTTCCAGTAGTTCTTTGGCCACGTCGAAGGAAGCGGAATCAATATTCTTATTAACTTCACCAGTTAAATCTTTGATAAACCTGGTCCGTTGACCTTGTCGAGGTTTCTTTGACCATACCTGGTCGAGAGTCTTTTCAATATCCTCCCTCGAATCAACCACTGGTTGATTTGCCTTGACTGGGGGCAACAGCACAGCTTCCACGTTTGGAACTTCTGCGATGATATCTGGATTCGAAATAAGATCATCAGTAACTTAATTTCTAAAAACAACAGAAGAATGGACTTACTTCAAATATGGGGTCAGTCTCTAAGAATAATTTTGGAGTAACCTCCACCGCCACTTCTTTTTCCTCTTCATCATCCTCAATGACCACCCGTCGTTTTTTTGGCATCCGTCTCACCAGGTCAAAAGTTAGACGACTTGCAGTCAAGTGGTTTTTCAGGTATCTTAAAGTAACATCAGAAGTAACCTTTGAATGAATTTCAGTGCTTAAATTACTTACAAGACAGACCAAAACTCTGAGTGTCTCTGTACCAAATAGAAAATTAGAGAAAGTTTATTGCACTGCTTATTGTTAAAACGTTCTATCTTATTTGATCTTGAGTGGCTTCCAAAAATTGTGTCTCAGTGTTACATTACCTTTTTTTCCTTGAAATAAGTCATCCATGATAACTACTCTTGCACCATTTATTCCAGGCCCATGAAATAACTTGTCATAATTTTCTTTCTGTAGGTTAGCATTGTAGACTTTACCAGAACAAGCATCAATGAAAGCACATTGCAAAGTCTCATACCCTTTTTTTTTTATGTAAATGTGGGTTAATTTCACTCATTGAAAATTTTTTACATGAACTCATATAATATCCTTAATTTTACCATATTTGAAAAGTGAAATCTCACAGACAATGTGAAATTTTTAAAATGACTTGGTGAATTTGTGATTCTAGAAGAGTTGAAATCACAAATTAAAAATTGACTTATGCTTTCAAGTTTTTAAAAAAAAATATAAACAAAATAATGCACTTACTTAGATTACACTCAAACCTGTAATTTATAAAGTTTCATAATAGCTTCTGGAATTTACTGCACCATATTAAAAAATAATTTAGATGATTTTATCAGGTGAGTTTTTTCCCTATGTTGATAAAATAAGAGGTTGTAAAAACTATAACAGAGCAGATAAAGGTATAATTAGTTGAGAAAATATAATACTTTAACCAAAAATTAATAGTGAATCAAACCCCTAATAGTACTAAATTTGATTTTATTTCTACTATATAATAAGTTTTTTTAGCTTAGAGGAAATTTTAGAAACTTAAGGAAAATAAATATAGAGTATATAAAAGGGATTACATGCATCCTCTATGCTATGATGAAAAATAAGGATATATATTAGAATCTTTTTTTGCCAGACACAGTATTGCTTCAGTTAGTATAAATAAATCAGAAAATTAATTTTCTGTAAAATTTAAATCTTTTCTTATTTCAAACTGGCTTGACTTTTACAACAGTAAAATTTAATAACAGTTGCTAAATCTTCCAACTTGACCTTTGTCTCAGTATCAAAAAGGGACTTCTCCACCACAGACAAATCATTATAGTTTGCTTAGTATAAAAAGGCTATTGGAAGCTCCCCAAGAAACACTTCTTCAAAAATATCATCTATAGGAAATCATCTGGGGCCTGAAATATGCTGAACATCTATTACTAGAAGTTGACTGAACTTGAAATTTCAAAAAAAACTTTTCCTGATAGCTTCCCCAGAGGTTTGTGATTTATAATTTGAACAGGATTTAGAAATAAACACTCTGTCAAGTCCATTTGAAAATCAAACCATAAAATCAATTAGCTATGAAATTGAAAGCTAGAATCTACTCTCATCTTGTATTTCCTCAGTATCAGAGTGAATAAAGATATATTCAAATTATTCAGCCATTTCAGGGACAAAAATTGATGAAGCCATGTTAATTTTTCAATCAGGAAATTATAAAGATGTGATTTTAATTTATAATAACTTATTTAAAGTAATAAAATCAAGATGCTTACCTGACTTCTTTTATAAATTTGAACCTTCACTATGCTTGTTAGAAACTTGCTTGATTTTTTACCTCTGTATGGTTTTAACCTTGAGGATATATTGCATACACGAGGCGACATGTTGTCTCATGTATGCATGCAAGCCACTTGCTTTCTGTTTCACTTCTGCATGTTTTTGAGATCAAGGGTATATTGCATACATGAGGCAACATGTTGCCTCATGTATGCATGCAAGCAACTTGCTTGCTTTTTTACCTCTGTATGTTTTTGAACTTCAGGATATATTGCATACATGAGGCGACATGTCACCTCATGTATGCATGCAAGCAACTTTATTTTTGTCTTACTTCTGCATGGTTTTAAACTTAAGGATATATTGCATACATGAGGCGACATGTCGCCTCATGTATGCAATTTTTTTTTTGAAGTTTAACTTATATAGGTAAGAAATGCACTTGTGCATGCCTACCATACCAAGTGAGTTTGCCAGAATGTGACTTGTTTACATGCATACATGAGGCGACATGTCGCCTCATGTATGCATGTAAACAAGTTGCATGATGTGGATTTTCTTTGGTATGGTAGGCATTCACCAATGCATTTCTCACCTTAATGAAGAAGTTCAAAGAATTTTATTGCATATATGAGGTGACATGTCACCTCATGTATGCAATAACAAGAGTGCTGATAAAAAAAATCTATTGCACTATTTTTTATCAGTGCTCTTGTTATTGCATACATGAGGCAACATGTTGCCTCATGTATGCAATATATCCTTAAGTTTAAAACTATGCAGAAGTAAAAAAGCAAGCAAGTTGCTTGCATGCATACATGAGGCGACATGTCTCCTCATGTATGCAATATACCCTTGATTTCAAAAACATGCAGAAGTGAAACAGAAAGCAAGTGGCTTGCATGCATACATGAGGCGACATGTTGCCTCATGTATGCAATATATCCCCAAGGTTAAAACAATACAGAAGTCAAAAAGGAAGCAAGTATCTAACATGCATACATGAGGCAACATGTTGCCTCATGTATGCATGTAGGCAATCCCTACCCCTTTCTCATATGACTTTCCACAAAGCATAAGATGAGGCAAATTGTTGCCTCATCCTTATGCAGCTGCAACATTTTCTAATGACATGAGGAAATTATTTGCCTCATGTAATTGGGATATGGTGTATACTTTGTATGTAGTTCTGTGTGCCAACATAGAAAAATGATTTTATTTTGGATTTGAGCTTTTTTCTGAACACATGTGGGGGAAAATGGGGCCATATGTCACCACAATTTTTCCTGCATTTCAGATTTAGTATGAAGTAAAATTATATCCAATATTTGAGGTAAAATATTACCTCTTGTATTATAAGAACCTTGTGTCAGTAAGTGTAAGTAATGCACTGAACTGGGTAATGTATTTACTTATGTAGCTAAAACATTTAATTTTCTTCAAAGGCAGTGCATAGAGAAACATATTTCCAAGTTCAGTTATATTTCAGTTGAAAAATATCTACACTTTCTTTCTACAAATATTGCATCTCATTTAAATTTACAGTTCCCAAAATTTTGTCTCATCATTGTAATTGACAGATACTTATTTTAAATTGAGATTATATATCAGTTGAGTTATATAGTTATGTCTGCATGTCATAAAACACCATGTTGCCTCATTTTACCTATTTAAAAGGCATTAAATTTTCTTTTTTCTTTAAATAGTAAGAATCAAAATGTTTGCTTGTCATTTCACTTAGTAGAGTAAGTAGAGTGGATGTGCAAATATCCAAATATGAGGTGACATGTTTTCTCATGTTGTGATATACTATTAGAATAATTTATTTGACAATAAAATTGGGATCATATTTTGTAACTTTTATTTAGATATATTTCAGATTATTTTCCATATACTAGCACTTTCTAGATTTATATTGAATAAATTTTGTCTTGTTTGTGAGATGTGGTGAATTAAAGCTAAACTTTTGTTGAAAATTTCAGATGATTTATTTAAGTACATAAGTTTATGGAAAACTTCATAGTAAATGATAAAAATAAGCTAAGTATGAGTAGAAAATTTGAATGAACTAGGTGTAACTTGGAAATGCTTTTGTAAGTCACAGTGGCTGTCTGCATAGGGGCTGGGTGGTGCACCCCAGCGAACAACTTCACATCCCTTTTAGTTGCTGAAGTGGTTTGTAAGTATATACAGTTGAATATTTTTTTGTATTGTGATATTTGTACAGGAAATCAAATTGAATGAGTTGAAATCTAGTTTTACATTTTGGAATGTTTTTGAGAAAAATACAGGGAATAATTATAATTTTGTATTTTGTATTAAAGATAGATTATTTTATTAGATATACTTGTGCTATTCAATTTATTAATATTATTTTGACCATAAGCTGTTGAAGCTGTGCTGTGGCTTTTCAAAACCAAACATCTAAAAATACAAATCATGCGTGATATTGGATTTTATATATAAGTTAGCTGTGATCCACCATAATTTTAACTTATTTTTGTGAAAAGTTTCAAAACATGAATTAAAAATTAAGGGCATAATTCAGGCTCCTTTTTTCCTGCATATTTATGGTCATACTACCTATCAGCAGCATGGAACTAGAATTTCTTATATTTCTGTGTCCATAAGCAGATTTCCTCATTCCAAAGGCTGGTTTTTCTCATGTAACAGTGGAAGATTAAGTATTTTCTTGCATTATAATTTCTCAAAATCTATGGTTCAAATTTTGCAGAAATATTTTACTAATATTGTTGACTAGTGGAGCTCAAATTTTACATGAATAAACCATTCATCACTATTTAAAAATTTAAGTTGTTAATTTGGATATCTTGTAACTTTAATATATTTGAAAAACTTATTTCAGTTAATATATCTTGCTGAAATATGTTCTGATAGTTTATCTTGACCTACAGTGTTCAACAAAGCTTTACTCACTATGAGAAATCCAGTGATAATTTAGATTATGTGACTTACTTGGAAATGAAATGTTTCTATTCTTGTATAAATACTTTTTTCTTCATAAATTATCCTCTTTACTGTTGAACTTTATTTCTTTCCAAGATGGAATAATCTTATAATTCCTTTCTCATCTGCATTGGATTTCTTCAATCTCACATATGTGAAATCATAAGCTCCCCAGTTTTGATGGAGAAACCTGTTTCACTTTATCTCTCTCACAAAAAACACACTATCAGGGCTAGGGCACATTCACCTCATATTAGCTTTGGTAAAATTTTCCATCTTATTTTAACATCTTTTATGACCTAAATGGCCCACCAGTCTAATAATTATTAGTTGATCATGCTGGGGGTCTGCTTCCTGGGTAGGATTCACCGTCTATATGGGTTGATGATACATTATTACCCCAAAAGGATAACAATTATCCCCAAAAAATAAAAAAATTGATTTCCTATCTTTCTCATTTCCTAGTCAATTTCTCCCAAGTACTTGAATCACTCTTCAGCATAGCTATTCTTCTGCCTGACTATAAACTATAAATTCATTTGTGCTGTGCTGTAAAAGATATATTCAATTAAAATAATTAACTATCTTCTCTCTCCCCTGATTCCTTATTTCTAATCAGAGCTTATTATCCTATAAAAATTATCAATGATGAGGTTTTAGCACAAAGGAAGGCAAAAAACAGGTCAATCAGCAACTTTGCATCTTACAAAAAAAATTAACTACAGAAAATCATGTGATAAAACTGGAAAAAAGATTATATTCTACCCACAACTTTCATATGAAGCTAAGGGAGAAGCAGTGGACAACAGGGAGTAATGGAACAGCTAAAGAGAATAGAGAGAAAAATATTTGGATATCATTGAAAAAAACATCCCTAAACACAGGTAAATCAGCAACTGTGAGCCTTGCAACAACAAGTAACTACAACAAAGCATGCTCTAAAAATATAAGGAGCACAGTTATGAGTTTCTGTGATTAGATTTAAAAGAATAAGTAGAGAATAAACATAAAATAAATGGAAAGAGTATGGAGAAAAACTCAATTCTCCCCACACAGTGAAAAAACTGTTAGATGCAGCCAAGGGGGAAGCAGTGGAAAGGGTGGAGCAATGGAAGGGATAAAGATAATAGAGAGAAAATTTTTTGGATAGGTAAAATGAAAGCAACAAGAAGAGGCTTAATTATATGTCAAAATATAACATTAAGAACAATAGAAAACAAAATTAAATCAACAAAAGCTACTAAACAAAAATACAGAGAAATAGAAAGGTTCACAATCAAATGCAGAATTCAAATGCAAGGAAAGGCTAAAAATAAAAATTCAAAAATACCATCTTTCACCACAAATTCTTTGTCTCATGACTCAAGTAAAATTAGAAAAACAGTAACTACAGTTTTTAAAGTGATACCACCACTGAGAAAAAAACTCAAGCAAAAACTATCTTTTGAAAAAAGTGCTTGAGAGAAGGCAAAAGAAGCTCAAAAATTGGTTGGGATATCAAGCAGTGCTAATCCACTGGGTTTTAGAGCAAGATCAGATAAATAAAAAACAATTTCTGATGTGGATAGTCCAATTAAATAAGCTTACTCATAATTAGATACATTTTTCTCTAATAGATATCTTCTTTAGAGTCCATACTTCAGAAAATGTCTGCCCACTTTAGAGCTAAAATCAAATTGGGATCATCTGAGACCCCAAATTATTTAAACTCTGATTTAAGTCTAAGGCCTGCTGAATTAAAGATTTTTCAAAATCTTATTTGCCATACACTTATTCCCTCATGGCTAATTTACACTCCACACCATGTAGGGGAGACTGGAAAAAGTCTCAAGGCAGTAGAATGTCTGTTATTAAACAAAATTTATTATAGGGTTGCTTTTTTCACAGTTTGGAATAAATAGAGCTTTGAAAGTCAAGAGAAGAAGTCGATAAATTTTCTTTCACTTTTGGTATCAATAATCAACCTTTTTACTTCCTTTGAATTCAATGAAGATAAAATTATATCTCTTCATAATTATTTGAAGGATTATATGAAATGTCTTAAACAATTTTGACAAAAAGTTGATATCAAGCCTAATGTTAACTTATCCCAAAATTTTCCTAAAGTTCTGTAAAAATTTGGACCAGAACCATAATCAGCAGCTTAGGCTCATGAGCATACCAATTGAAGGTGATTATCTATTTCACACAATAAGAAAAAAGTATGTTTTCTAAAGTTCTTTATATAACCCATTTTACTTTACATTTTTTTTTGGACTTTAGATGAAATTTTAAAAATTTTAATGAAAATGTTTATCTGGAAAGGGAAGCTTTAATCTTTTCTTGAGTGGAATGACAATTTATTTGTAAAAAAAATGAATGATATTTTAAATATAGAAAAAAAAAGACTTCATAATTAATTTTTAATTTATTCTGTGAATAACATGATGTATGGCTGAGATATTTAAACAAGATTTATGGAAAAAGTCATTTTTCAATATCTTCAAAAAAGATAAATACAGTGGTGCTTTACAATTTCTTCAATCTAAAATTAATCATCTCCAATACTAAAAACTTGGTGGTAAAGCTTCTCACCATAATAAAAACATCAAGGTAATGAGAATAATAAGATTATATTATAAAATTGAAATAAGAACAGAGTTTTTTTGTAAATGGGGAATTCACTGATCTCCCCAGATATAATCATTATTATAGTTTGATTGTGTGATGCTGTTGAAACTCAAACTGAAAATCCTTTTTCAAAATAAGGATTCAAAGTATTTTAGTGCTACAATAGATGTTCTAAAAATGTTATTATTACTCATAAAGATATTATTGGACATGCTTCAAGAGCTCTAAATCTAAGTGGCTTTGGTGGTGTTTTATCTGATACTGTCTGTATAATTTCATTAAGTAGTATAGCTGGTGCCTATTAATCACCTTTGTAATATCCATTATGAATTCAATATATGCCTTTTAGACACCAAAGTATGATCTATTGCCTGTTGGAAATTATGCAAAAAGCACTATATAAAGAATTCAAATTGGTCCTAATGATTCAGCTATGAGCTATGTGTCATTATGAAAAATTGTCCCACCAAAGTTCCAACACAGGTTTGACTCAGGTTAGACCACAGGTACTAAACAACCACTTGACTGCAAGTCGTCTAACTTTTGACCTGGTGTCTTGGAATAAGAACTTCCTCCTCATCTTCTTCCACCAACTCATCCACCTCCTCTTCTACCCTTTGTTTAACCATGGCTCGAGTTACCCAGGACGTCATATTATCCTCGACTTCCTCCTCAGCTGCTTCTGATTGGTCATCCTCGATCGACACGTCCCATATGTCTTCAACCACTTCCTTTGTCTTCGGTATTACCCAATATTTAGTCTTGGTAAACCTTTGTTTGATATCCAAATTTTTTGCTAATGCATTGCACGCCACCCATCTCCACCGGACAAACTCGCATTTCTGGCAAGGACCTCGAGTAGCTGTTCTTTCCACACAGAAGTATTCCATGGATTCACAAGCCGTACATGCTTGGGAATATTGCTGGGTAAACATTCCCCCATCCGCTTTAGGGTGTGGAGGTGTGGGAGTTGGGGTAGGACAATCCATCATAGTAAAATATAAAGTAATTAAAATAGAAGGGAAGGGAAACTAGTGTGGGAAGTATGTCTCACGCTCAACGGAGCTCGCGTTTTTTATACCCGGGCATCTGTCACGCGCCACGTGACACTCGAGGCAAAAGCAGCTCATTAAATCAATAATACAGTGGTCTAAATCCATACTCGAAGCGCAGAAAGCAATTCTCCATAGCAACTGCAACTTTCCTTTGTGTACTCACTATTCAACCGGGCTAGCCTAAAACTCTAAATCTAAATTAGTCAATCTCTCAATAGTGTGTCTCAGTCTTTTCCTCAATAAGCGACGCACAGCGCAATAGTCAATGTAATAGTACACTAAAAGGTTTATTAAATGTCTGTGAATTATTAAAAAGGGGTAGTGAGAATGGACGGAATGGTTAGTGGAGGATTAAGGGGTTAATTGATGTTAGTGAGGAGGGTCCAGGTGTAACGGGTGTATTTTAATGATCTGTGGTGTGCGGAATAATGGATGGGTATGAGGTCAATGCGAAGAGGAGTAAAGGATATAAAAGGGGTTGGGTTTTTGGTTCGACATTATTTAGAATTAAATTATAGAACGTATATATAGTTAATAGTGGTAAAACTTTAGTTAAATCATTATTATTATATCTTTCCTTATTTTCTCAGTAATCATCTCTAAAATCCTAAAATCTTTGATTATTGAGTTTCCAACCCTTCGTGAGATTCTAAGAATTTTTAATATTACCTTTAACTTATATTAGAATTCTCCTCAAACATATCTCGAAGCAGTAGCTCATCCTTTGAGTCATCTTCAAATCACTTCCTCAATCATTTCCTCTGTGCCTCGACAAAGTCTCTAAACTCCTCTCTCCATCTCACTTCCAGGAACACCCTCGACCTTGTGCGTAGGTCTTCTGGTGACATCCCACCACAGTTATTTTATTGCCTTTTCATTCATTTTTTCATCCAAATTTTATGCTGAAATATTAATTCTCACTGATTTAAATATCTTATTTTCAAACAAATAATCAAGAATTTTCATTAGATCCTTCACTCAACTCTCCTAAATTTGAAGAATTTACTGTATGTTCTGAAATTGAGCTCAATGAGCCCATGGCAGTAAGCTTAAACTAATTTATTTTTATTGCTAATTTACTCCTCATTTATTGAAAAGAGCCAGGGATTATTAGATATTAAAAATTATAAGTAAGTAAATGATGATGAAAGGTCAGAAGATAAAGAGTCATCATCTCCTGGAAACAGACTAAAGTTAAGAGGTTTTGCTAGTTTTGGGACAGCTAAATATACATCAAAGGCTTTGTCTTCTGCCTATGGGGAGATTGATAAAAATTGTGAACAAGGTTAACAAAAATTGTTGTATTTATTAATGAATTTTTTTATATTTATTTCTATAATTCTAAAGTGTAAAACTTGTTTTGAAAAGTGCCCAAAAAATTTCTAAAAAATGTGCCAAATAATCATTCACAAGTCTTACACAAAATGCCCAAAGACACCTAATAATAGCTGAAAAATACTTGGGGAACATTTCTGAATGGTTTCTGAAATGATTCCAAAGTAAGTTTTCAAAAAAAAAAAAAAAAAAAAAAAAAAAAAAAAAAAAAAGGCAAAAAGGTTCCAAAAACACTTGAAAAAATATTGAAAATGCAAGGAAAAATGTTTCCAAATTATTTCCAAAGGATCTCAAAGAAAATTAGTAAATAATAATAATAATAAAAGGCTAAAAAAAGAGAAAACACCTAGAATGAGGATAAAAATGACCTAGGACCAACATAAAAAGGGGGAAAAGGGAAAAGAAGAAACAAAAGAATAGTTTAATCAGAAATTAAATCAAAACAAATGGTAAAAAAAAGAAAAAGAAATAAAGTGATTTCAATCAGCAATTAAACAACAAAAAAAGAGAAAATGATTTACTTTGAGAGTTGTGGAGTAAGATTTATCTGAACCAACAATGATTGATTCAAGTGAGAGATGAAGAGAAGATGAGATATTGTGGTGAGACAGAATCATACACTACAGTAAATGTTTGTTTCATCTTGGGGTGCAACAATGGTGCAAGGAATACACAACAGTTAAGTAACAATTATTTTTGGCACTTAAAGGTTTTAGGGGGCTCTTAAGTGCAAAAAACAATTGTTTTGTAACTGTTGCATAACTGTTGTGTAATTGTGGCGCCCAATGGTGAAACAAACATGTGCTGTAGTGATAGACATGTTATGCAATTGCAAATGTTATGGAATTTCAAGGCTGGGAGCTGAACCAAAAACAAATGAAACTAGGAAACTGGAAAAATTCATTGCAATAAAAGTGAACCATGATGAAGATTAAGGGTAAGAGTATAAGTATGGGATTGATTAAGTGCTGGTAAGTTACCTACCTCACTCATATGAATAAGCCCTTAGGGAATTGTTGAAAAACAATCTAGGTGATGGCAATTTTGTACCTAGTGTTGACATGTCTGTGCCTAGTGATGACTAGTCATGATGAGGGAAGAGAAGTGTTTTGATGACTTGTTTGAACTAAAAGAAGATGTGTTTGGGGACAAATACACTGCTGAAATACATCTGTCCAAGGCAGGTGTATTTGATCTCTTGATGGCATGTTTATGTGGAATATTTGGTAAGGTTTGAGAATCCCTATCATTGTTGATTTTGATTTTGATTCTGAGTTTTGATAGTTTGATAATTTGACTTTTTGGTGAGAAGGTTATGAGTTTAGAGCTCACCATTGGAACACAAAATGGGAGTATTAAAGCAAAGATAAACGAGTTTTTTCCAATTTCTTATTCAACAAAACTAGGATGAGTGGATTAAGATCTAGCACTCTTGAAAAAAAAAATAAATCTTATGGTGGATTAAAGAGCTTTCACGTCCCTTATTGACAAGATTTTAATGGTTTAAAGTCTCAGAGGGAGCATACTTATTGTTATATTCAATTTCTACTTATGAGTTATATATGCATATTAGATATGGAAGTTTTAAAATATATAAAGATTGTTCACTGTTATTTACATTCAATGCTAACAGCATGTTTGATAAATGAAGTAGGCCAAACAGAATAAACTTATGATTTAAAATGTTTTTCAAAACTACCATTTTACTTTTTTTAAAAAAAGGTAAAAATACCCCAATACAATGAAATCTACATCAAAAACTGGAATTAGAGTAAATTGGTTGTGACAATTTAAGCTCTATCACACACACCAAAAAGAAAGCCTAATGCTGAGCCAAGCAACACTTTGCCTTTCCAATCGTTTTTAAAAGTTCTGGAAAAAGATCATCAGATCAAAAAACTTTACAATTAAATCTTTTGTTTTCTAGTCTTGGTATTATATTTTGAGAAGATAAATATCACCGGACTCCATATGATGAAAAAGATCCATAAGCTAATGCGCAAAATAAAACTCATGGTTTTAATGGTGAGCTCAATGATACGGATGAGTGTTTTCGCAATATGCTCATAAGCCTCATAATCTTCCAAGCCTCGCTCAGCAGCGTAAATCTCAAAAGGAGGCTTCACAGAAAGATAGGTAGAAACAACATCGAGTGCCGATTTCAGACCGTCTTCATGAAAACCGTACTTAGTCCAAGCACCAACATAAGTGATTGATCTACGGTTTTGAATCAAAGGAAGTCTTGTCTGGGCATCAACACTCTTTCAAGTGTTAGGTATGTGTGATCAATAGGTCAGATGAATGAGTGCGGCAAGTTGTGGACAGAAAGATGACTAGTACCTTTTGCGTATAGATGGGATGCTCATATTGCCATTGTCCAACAGTCAATTCTGGTTCAGGGGGAACGGGAGGATTGAGCGTTACCAATACGGAGCCATGATCATTTTCAGATATAGATTGCAGACAATTCATCCAATAAGTTCTAATGTTAATTGTTAATGTTTTTTTTTTTGGGGGGGGGGAGGTTAGTTCGGACAAGGTACATACAGGTAAGTAACTTACAAAGCAACTTGGGAAGGTTTAATATCTGGATGAGCGGGGTTGGGTTGAATATGAGCTGAGGAGGGATCCTTGTAAATGAGGTAGTTCCAAGCACTCCATAAAGATTTGTTTTTGGGCATGAAAGAACAATCTGAATGCATGACAGCTGTATTGCGGGAACAAACAAAGTGACTCAAGATGTCCAATTCCTGGTGCATGAGATCTATTTCTTCTAGTTGAGATGGAGGTGAAAGCTGATAACCGTTGCGGAGAAGGGCAAGAGCCTGATCGCCATGGCAGGCTAGGATGACATGGTCAAACTGGCCAAGGATGTTTTGAGAGTTGTCTCTAAGAGTGACGGATGGAGAGCCTGTGGGGGAAGTTGAAATGCTGTGGATAGGAGTGCTGATGTGAAGATGGTGAGGTTTAAAAGTGTGGAGGATCTTGTTGACATATGTCGCTGCGCCTCCTTTGACGGTGAGCCAAAGCGGTCTGTTAAAGATCTGGAGCAGATGGTGATTGTGCATGAACCGGATGAGGGTGTGCGCAGGGAAGTGCTTGAAGGCGGTGTGTGGAGGGGAAGACCAGATGGCAGCAGTCATGGGCTGATTCCACCGCCCAAATGATCACATCAACCCATCCCAGTCATCATCCACCCAGTGAAACCAACAACCAAAACAGTGCGCACCAGCAGATATCTGTCCATAAACGCGTCTGAGTAGCCCTGCGCGTCCAGATACGCGCCAATCGGCTGCTCGGCCTGCGCGCCGCCCCGCAACACGTCCACTGCCTGCCAGTTGAACCGCACCATGTCCCACACAAGCTGCACCTGCCACCCAGCCCACTGCACTTTCTCTCCAATATTCTTGCTCCACCTCCATCCAGCTCCAAACACCCCCCACAAACTGCCCCCTGCCCACTCGTACGCACTGCCGACATCTGACACCGAGAAGCTCATTTCCGATCCTCCGCTTTCAACACCCAGTGCTGCGAACATGCGCACCAAATTCGGATACGTCACCTCGTTGAACACAATGAACCCGCTGTCAACAGGTGTGCTCTTCTTTTCATGATCATCGATTCCCTTTTCCCGGCTCCTAGGTCGGCTAAATTGCACCGTGTTGGTGTGTCCACCAAAGTAATCGTTGGCTTCAAATAGCTCCACTGTATGGTCTGAGTATTTGTTCAGCACCTGCGCATTATATCCATCATCAGCTACTAGGTTTTCGCACTACATTCTATACTCACCCAACCTGCTCCAAGACCGCTGATTCCACTCCCCACAATTGCTATGCGCATCTTCTTTTTTGTTGGCTCCTCCAACAATCAGATTAAAATTTGTTGGCTATTCAGCTCACTTTGCATATTCATCTACGTCATCTCGCCTCATCTCCTCTCAATGGCCGTCTCAGTCACAGTGAACAAGCTTCTTGCCCTCCACTCATCAACTAAGCGCATGAAAGCACAAGGAAAAGAATGTCGCATTATCATTAAAAAACCCTCCTTTTTACTTATTTTACTTACTACATTCACAAAGAAAGTAGTTTTTTTAATACCGTCAGACATTTACACCAGTCACTTCCCTACTTTCTTCTTATCTTGTAACTACTTTTAGTAAAAGGTGGTTTGAGTTATCAGTCTTGAGTATAAAATTCATGTTGAATCTCAAGTTTATCCAAGTATTATCGAGGAAAAAGATGGTCTAAGTTCTCTCTTCGTGATTTTCTTATAAGCCCTGAAACGGTTCGACATACAAATTACATGCACATGAAAAGTATAATAAACCTGGTGGAGCACCTGACAGTTCTATCAAAAGTTCCTCTTGAAGTGAATAATTTTCACCTAGATACACATAAAAATAAGTATTTCATACATATAAAATAGTTATAGAAATTAAATACTTATAAAAATTCTTATGTGTTAAAGCTGAATCATAACAAACTAATCTAAGATAAACTTACATACTATGGTGTACTTAATTAAAATTATATTGTGTGAAAATTTGACACTAAACCATTTTTTTATAAAGGCGTCAATACCATGTGAGACTTGTAAGTTCTTCCTAGAATGAAGACCATAATTTTTTATGATGTATGAAAGTATCATGAGATGAGAAAGCTCCATCCACATGATTTGTATTTAGTCTACTTCAGTTTTTATCATTATTTAAAAACTTTAAGAATTTCTTCCCCATCAAATACTTTAACTATTTCCTTTTTACTTCTTGATAGTATTTCATTCTCAATTGTACTACCTCTTTATTGGATATAATGGAGGAAGAGTTTTTGATGGAGTGGGGTTATCCATCTAGCTCAATTAAATTTTTATAACACACATTATTTTATTTACATTAATTTACCAAGTCACATTAATAAATAATAAAAACTTAAACTTATCATTAAATTCTACCCAACTATTGAGTTGTTTAATTTTTTAAATTAGTGAAACTAAAATATAAATGAATTTTTTTACTACTTTGCCTTCCTTAGGATGTGTCAAAGTTAGAAAAATTTGAAAATTAACTTAAGTGTGGATTTCCAACCAAACCAAAACTTAAAAAACAAGAACTTAACTTGTGAAAATAAGTCATGTATTTCAAAAATGGGTATCAAAGTTGAACACAAAATATCCTTTTTAACTATTGTGATACTAACACTTTTTCTTGAGAAATAAGTGACTTGTTTTGGTGTGCATTTTGCAAACCAAACTCTAATAAGTGCTAATTTTGTCAAAATTAAGGGAAGGTTTTTATTTAGGAATAGGAAAAGTTCTACACCCCCTGTTATTCTTAACTACTAACAATTTTTTCGTTAAAAAATCACTGTTTTACACCTCTGATTTAATTCATCACCTTGAGACATACACTGAAAAAATGGGGGTAAATTCTACAAAACTTAAAATTCTTATGCCTCCTGATTGTACAAGTTTTCATCAAACAACTACTTTTAAGTTATAGATAAAATCTACATCAAGCAAGAAAGTCAGAATTAAAATTGGGTATTACTTTCCTGATCTTGAATAACAATAATAGGGTGTATCAAAGTATTTACTTCCTCCATTAGGAATCTTTCCTTAACTTTGATTGGATCCAAAATTATCAGGGATAGTATTCTAAATATAATATTCACATACATATTATACAAACTACTTCTATTGAAAACCCACTATTTATTTATAAATTTATTGAGAAAAAACCTATTCACTCAAGCAACTTGGCAGTATTTTTCCCCAAAAATAGTTAGGTTTATCATTCACCCATTTCTATTTCTCTTCAAATTTAGGACTAGAATATAATTATTTTTTATTTTTTATTTTAGTGTTAATTGGCTTGTAGCTTTAAATTAAATGATTCTATATTTTAAGCTGCTATTGAATTAATTAAAAAATATGCAGGTAATTAGACTATCCACAAGAATCAAACTAAACACCTTCATTTAAGTAACTTCAATTCAGTTCATCCTTGTTTCTTGAAAAAACTTAATTGAAGCTAATTAAGTGAAGATAATTGGCTTGAATCTTTTAAAAGCTCTTAATAATTTTAGAAAGTTAGTTTGTCACTGGATCAAGTCCCTAAATTGATTGCATTACAATGAGATGGAGCTAGAGTATTTACAATTTTTCCTTATATATATATATCAATATTACCCAAAATTGAGAATGAAGGAATAGCTAGAAGCATGTAAAGCTAGCTACAATATTAGGGGGTGTCAGTTCTGAAAAATCTGCTCTTAACTTAAGTGCATATTTCAAACAAAATCAGCACTTAAATTTTGCAAAAATGACACTTATTTCAAAAATAGGTGTAAGTTCTAACCTCAAATCAGCACTTTTTTCGCAATTTTTTTTTCACAGCCACATGTTGGCTGCATCATCGCTTCCTTTCCCACCCCATCCCTGTCACATGTGACACTCAGACCTCAATCCTCTCATCAATCCTTGGCACACACCCCTCACAGAGATTTGAAACATTTTATTGTAAAATTTTAACCAGGCATGTTTTTTTCCTTCATTTTTTATGTTTTCAACCTCCCCAAATCAGAATTCCACCTTCATCAATGTTCAATTACTTTTTGTTGATGGAAAATGAAGTAAAAAAGAAAACAAAAGGGAGAATTGAAATCAATCCTAAGTAGATGAAGGAGAGTTTCAAAAGCTATGAATCAAAGATAAAAAGGCACATTTCTCTTCCACTTCCACTGGCTTTAGTGTTTATGATTATGATTTGGAGAATGGAATTACTACTGTTTCCAAAAAGCTCAAATTCATGTAACTTCTCTATGAGGAAATGGATATTCTTTTTGGTTCTTGATTTAATAGTTACATTTAATCTTATCAAAAATAGTTATATCATGAGACTCTGATAACATCCTTTTTCCTTACTCAACTCTAAAACATCGCACTTTTTGAATTTCAGATAGTAAAATAATACTGACACCTGTGCAAAAAACCTCATCACCAACATAATTTTATCACTTCACCACCAATTCGCATTTCTAAATAAAGCTAAGTCAACAAAATTTTATATCTGTTTGAAAAATTTGGCAATACCTCCCCTGCATTTTATTGAAGCAAGGGGTGGGTATCACCAATTTATTCTAAGTCATCAATTTTCCATGTCAGATTTGGAAATTTGGCAATACCCTCCCCTGAATTTTATTGAAGTAAGGGGTGAAAATCATCAAAATTTAATATAATTTCATAAATTAATAGATAAATAAAGAAGATATATCAAATTTACTAGTTTTAAAGTAATGACAATTCCTCAAGCCAAAATGTGGACCAACTCTAGAAACTAAGTTTGGGACTTTCCACAAGTATAGGCAAGATGAACCCCATGAAAAAAATTTAAAGTTATCATGATTAACTTCTATACAACACAAGGTGGTTAGCTCATTACTTTAGTTTAGTAAACTAAAATATCAGATTTTTTTATTAAAAATTTATGAGAGAATAAAAAATATTCAATTACTTTACAAATCCCCAAATGTTTTCTATCTACCTCAATGCTTTGTAAATTTACTAACTTTACCGTTTTTTTTACCTTGTTGATTTGTTGGACTAAATTTTGACTGATCTGATAAGAGAATCAAAAATGAGTGAAGGGGTAGACATATGAAAATGGTAAGGAAAAGAAAAAACCACACCTTGATGAAAGGGCAGAATAATAAGTAAAGAAATAGGTAGCTTGATGAATCTGGAAGGATAAATGCATTATGAAATAAATAAAAGTGAAATTGGGAAATAAAGGCACAACTTTAAAGTTCAATGTCTCAGCAACCACTGAACCAAATTCAAATCAGTTTTCTGGAATTAGAAAATAGGCTTCAGAAGTATCATCAGCTAACAGGACAGTAGATTTGAATAAACCTAACCCTAATACTGACTCTGATTCTCAAAATTGCACAAAAACTTTAAAACTGATTATTAAAATTCCAAAAAGAGGGAGATAAAAGCCTAGATAATCATAAGAATCTGGAATGAGAAATGCATGATGTAAACATTATGAAATAAATAAAAGTGAAATTTTGAAAAAAGGCACAACTTTGAAGATCAATATATCAGCAACCACTGAACCAAATTCAAATTGGTTTTCTGAACATGGAAGATAGGCTTCAGAATTATCTTCAGCTAAAAGGAAAGTTGATTCAAATAAACCTAAACCTAATTCTGACTCTGATTTTCTAAATTACACAAAAAGTAGAAAAGTGATGATAAAAATTCCAAAAAGAGGGAGATAAAAGCCTAGATAATCATCAGATAGGAGTTTCAAAATCCTTATTCTCTAATTATGCAATATAAAAATGTGAAATAAGATAAGTGAAATTTGGAAAAAAAGGCTCAACTTCAAAGGTCAAAATCTCAGAAACCAATGAACCTAATTCAAACCTATTTGTGGGAAATAATAGATTGGCTTCAGAAGAATCTTTGTTTAAAGGAAGTGCAATTAAAATAAACCTAACCCTAATTTTTTATATGAAATATGAAAGAAAAAATAGTCAAATTGGGAAAAAAATTCTCAACTTTATAGGTGAATATCTTAGCACCCCTTGAACTGAATTCAAATCTGTTTGTGTGAAATACAAGACAGTCTTTGGGAGAATTTTCAGTTAAAAGGAAATTAGATTTGACTAAACATAACCTGAATTCCAAGTCTGATTATCAAAATTTTACAAAAATTTAAAAAGTGATAATAAAAATGACAACATGAGGAGTTGAATAAGTCTGCTTTTATCCAGATAGGAGTCCTACATATATTTAAGTATGAAATTTTCATAGAAAGAATGAGATATAATATAGACATAAAAAAAGGATATGAAACTTACCTAGATTTAAAGGTAGCAAAAATAGAGTGAAAAAGAGTAAAGTTGGAATTTGGAGGAAGTTGAATATGGAGCAAGTGAAAAGCTTAAGTAATGTGAAACATATGTGTTTCAATGACATGGAACCAAATAAAAGTGAAATAGGGGAAATGGGGAATAATTACCAAGCCAAGGAGGGATGAAGAGTAGGATATTGGAGCTAAAAAAAGAAAGAAAAGAGGGAGAGAGGAAAAAAGGATAATTTTACCTTTAAAATTAAAAAAAAACTTGCTAAAAAAATTATATACAAAAAAATAATTAGCAAATATATAAGTAAAATTTAAAAAATGACTTAACTGGAGAGATGAGTTGAGAAAAAAATTGACTTCAAATTATTTGAGGGATGAAAAAGGAGAAGAGGAAATAGATATGAGTGCTGAAAGAAAAAAAGAATGACTGAAAAATTATGTGATTTCATGCTGAATTGATGAAGGAAAACAAAGAGACTTGAAAAAAAGAGACTATAACAGAAAATTAAAAATCAAAGTCAATATGAAAATAAGAATAACCATTCTAAGGAAAAATTCCTGAGAAGTCCTGTAAAACAGTATAAAACTGGGTACAGATTGGTTAAAAAGTGATTTGATGGTGTACTTGGGGGTATGAAGTACTTGGGAATTTCTTGGAAGAAGGTAACATTTCCTTGCCATTTTTGATAAAAAAAGAAAATCTTCTTCAAGATCAAAATCAGAATTGCAATCAGAGTCCAAGAGGAGATCAAGAGCTATGAAAGTCATTGCTTGATGTAGCTTATCACAATTTAAGAGTGAGGAAGTCATGAATCTTATATGGTATAAAAATGTAAATGATGTATGATGTTTTGAGTTATTAAGTGTCATTCTGCAGGGTGCTGTGTATGAATTGTATGATGCTTACAAATCAGTGAAATGGGATGTTATGGTGAAATCAGCACTTTTTGTTGAAAAATTGCGGATTTGAGTGAAATAAGTGACTTATTTCATTTTGAAATCCACCAGTTTTTGAGCTAGTGTGTCTCAGAAATCCACACTTAAATAAGTGCGGATTTGACATAACTGAGAACCCCTATTGTTTGAATGACATTGTGGGAGAAACTGGGAAATAAAAAGGTGACATATAAATTTTTTGGTTGGATAAAGCAAGATTATGATGCCATCTTTTATATTCAATTAAAAATTGAGCCAAATATTGAGTAATTAGGGACAGGGAGAAGAGTGATGAGGTTATGAGAGAAATTTATTTCTTCAGTTATAATATCACTTGGGTCTGGGAATAGTAAAACAGAATACTCTAGTGTGTTGAAATTGAGATTTGAGCATTTTTTTCAAAGAGAGGACTCAACTGCTTTGAATATGAGAAGATAATGATTCAGTGGAGAAAATATTTAGCTTCATTGCTATTAAAATATAGGATGTGCTCTAGGCACCAGAAAAATGAACTTGGAACCTGCTAGAAGGTTCTTATCTTAGACTGAACAATGGTACTTCAATTGAGAGGAGGCACCTGCTAGCATGTGCCAGCTTTTTTTATGGTGAGGAATTCTAGAAAAAACCTGGAAAGCGTGGGAAGGGTAAAATCTTCTGCTCATTTTTAAAAGTGTATCAGTGGGGGAATTTAAAAAGAGGAGAGACTTATTGTGAGTTTTTAAGTAGGATTTCTTGGCTAATCTAGATAGAGAAAGGGGGATTTTCTTTCAATATGAAAATATTAGTTCAGTGTGTCCTCAGTTCATGAAAACATTGAAATAAAATACACATATTTAAAAAAACAATTTTACAGTGGGTGAAAAAATATTTTTTCCACCACAATCTTTTTTTTTCCCTTCCATTTTTCTTTCCTTGATACCATCACCATAAACTGCAATAAATGCTCATTAGTTCATGGGGTAAAACTGTGGTACATTGGTTACATAACAGTTATGTAACAATTTTTTTTAGCACTTAATGTTTTAGGTGATTCTTAAGTGCAAAAAATAATTGTTTTTTTAACTTTTGCACAACTTGTGCATGATTGTTACACTCCATGGAAAAAATGAAAATGTGTTGCGATGAAATAAATAATACCCCTGATGCCTTCATTTATTTTTTTTATCTTATTTTTTAAATGCCTATCAGTTACTTTTTAGTTTCTCTCACTTCTTAAGAAGTTTTGTAAATAAATTGATAAGAGTATTTTTTTCATTCTAGAATGTATTTCTCAATAGACAGAAAAAAACTCCTCTCTAAAGAAACAAAAGGTATTGTTTTTGACATTTCAATTTCAGGCTTTAACAAATTACTTATTTTTTACCATCTCACCCTCCCACACTCTACTGTCTCTTCAATACTTGAACGGTTTCTGAATGGAGTACCATTAATACTGTAGTTCAGAGTGGATGCCTGTCCAAGACAACTGCTCATGATATGAGACATTTAGAACTAGTCCTAAAGACAAAAAGGGATTCAAAAATTACTGAAATATCTATTTTATTAATAAAAATCTATCTATTCATAAAATCTGTAATTTTGCCAATTATTTGGGACTTTGGAAGAAAAGTGCAGCTAAAAAGCCTTTTTTTAGTGTTATACATTGTATAAATAAACTTTCCTTTGCTTATCAATACCTCCACTAGACTTTTGAAGATTGGAAAAAGATCATCTAGACCAATGAGTTGTCATTTGAATCTGATTAACTGTCACAATCAAAGCTAATTTTGAAAACAAAGGAAGAAAAATATAATACCCCTTATATATTTGCCAATAATAAATCATGATTTGGGGAGGCTTTTTAAACACTACAAAATTTGCCTTTTTAATAATCCCTTCTGAAAATCAAAATTAAAAAACAATGATTGATTTTTACCATGGAACCTACATACCCATTTTGGAACTGAAAAACCATCATCACAAGCTTTCCCTCATGAAAGAGAATTCCCTTATTCATATATTGAAAACAACTCAAGAGGTTAGTGATACTTTTAAGTTGAAGAGAATAAAACGGTAAGCAATATTGCCTTATTTGAATCCAATAGTGAATCTATTAGAATAAATGAAGAACAGTATTAATTAGTAGACTTAAGTGTTTATGGAGGTGGTATAAGCACCTGCTTATACTACTGAAGATAATAAAGAAAAAATACCTGAAATGAGTAGAAAAAGAGAAACAAAAGGAAGAAACACAAGATAAAGATACATGAATAGGAACCTTAGGAAATTATGAAGGTGGTGTAAGAACTTGCTTATATTAGTGGCAATAATAAATTAAAAGATAATTAAGTTGCTGTGATAAATGTATGAAATAATTTAGAAAGAGAAATGATAATGTTAAAAGAAGGTTATGTTAAATGAGTTGGGTAGAAAAAGATGGTGAGTAAAGAAAGTAAGAGTACTCTTTATGTACATTGCCCTCCAGAAAGTGCTTCTCACTTTTTTTAATTGAAAGAAGATTACTTGTACTTAAATTAAAAGAACATGTAACTTGGTCATATAAGACAAATAGGGAAAAAATATAACATTAGATAAAAAAAAGTTACTTTGTGTTCTAATGGCATAAGATGTTCTGAGACAATTTTCAAAATCAATGAGGAAATATCTAAAGAGCGTAATATTATGATATTTAAATAGTTTGGACTAGTTTGATAATAAAAATGCAAAGTATGATTTGAGAAAAAAAATGGTGAAAAATACTGACTGATTCTATAACAGTGACTACCAGTGAGTAGAGCCACCACCAGCTTTAATTACAGCTTGTATCAGGGATGGATTTGACTTAAAAAGCCTTTCAAGCTTGTTATTATGAAATTAATTCCAAGTTTTTTTGATTTCCTCATACATTTGTGGTAGTGAATTAGGTTTATGTTACTTGTGAATTGTGAGTTTGAGGTCATGCCACACATTATCAATTGGATTAAAGTCTGGAGATTGTGGTGGCCACTTGCATATCCTTTTTATATTGTGAGTGGATTGGAACTTCTTACTTATAGCTGCTTCATGAGTTGGTGCATTATCCTCCATTAAAATAAGTTTTTATACTTGATCATTTTTTCTTAGAAAGGGAAGAAGAATAGCTTCATAGACATTTTTGATAAAGTTCACAGACTTCAGCTGATTAGGAGGTAGAAAAGAGATAGAAAATTTTTTTCTCCAAACAAATGCACCCCATATCATAGATGAGGTGGGTCTACTTTTGAAATTTTGTTGGAGACAATCTTCCAAAGTATTTTTGTCCGACCTTTTCTAAACTGGTTCCCTTGGTTCCCACCAAGCTTCAAATGATGATTCATCATACCAGATAACTCGTTACCAGTGTTGGACCGTCCAATTAGCATATTTCCAAGAAAATACAAGACTTTGTGCCTGGTGAATTTTTCTAAGGAAAAGTCTCTTAATTTATTTTTGGTTTTTGAAACCAATAATGTGAATACACTTTTGGACTGTATTAATAGGTGCTCTAGTTAAAATTTTACTTCTTAACTCACTAATATTAACTTCACAGTTCAATAAAATAGTATTTGATAGCCTTCTCATCTCCTGATGAATGATATTACACATCCAATCAGTTTACTTGTCTGATTCAATTGTCCCCTGGATCTGGTAACTTGTGAGTAATTATGAGAATGTTGTTTGTGGGACACCAGATTTTTGGGCTATTTAAGTTGCAGTGTGTCCCCCTTTTAAGAGTCCGACAATCTGTAACCTTAAATCAGTTCTTAGCTCCTTCCTAGATGTCCTAGTTCTGGCCATCCTCTGACAAAATCACCAAAAAATTTCATGAAAATTAGTTCCACATAACCTCATGAAAATAGAAAGAAAACAAAAATTTAGATTTACATTATGTTTAATTGCTAGAACAAGAAGAGGAAACTATCATAAAAAGTGGTATCAATGTGCTTCCAGTATCAGGAATTAAGTTCAAACATGTGGTGAGAAAGGGGATTTAAGCATAAAGGAGGCACTTCTGTATGAATTTGCATCCCAGGTTGACATTCTAACCATTTTGGCTTTAATTTTGGTGGTCAGGTGTGGTTTGTGAGCTGGATTTTAAGCCATGTGATGATTTTTTGTTAGAATATGATACACTTCACCTGTTATTTAGCACCTCACTAATTTAATTTATTCAAATCAATACTTGTAATTTCCCAATTGTTATTTATTTTCTCTCATATTTTTCATTTCCTGATTGCTTATCCCACTCTAAATATCTTCTTCACTCTCTTAACTAACATTCTTATTAATATACATAAAACATGTTATTTTTTTTTCCATATGCTAATATCCTACTTATTATCATTATTAATCTATAAATTTCCTACCTTATTAAATAATTTACATTTATTCTTTAAAAGATTTTTCTTCTGTTTTTCCTTCCTCACTATTTAAACATACCGTGTACTTCTCTATTTTCTCCATATACCATTTTTACACTGTCTAAAAGTTTCTGTAATACATTAAGTCTTCAAGAAAGCTTTCATATAAATTATTAATTTTTACCTTATTGTTTAAACTTTAAAAGGTTATAATCCAAGAGCTCCAGTAATCCTATCAAGTAACTATTATACTCAATATGATCTCACCTGCAATTGCTAGTTCCTCAGGCTCCAATGATGTCCCTTTTTCTGAGGCTGCTTCTATACCTAGAAATAATATGGACATTATCACCCTTTCTAACTTCCTCCTGGATTTTCCTAGCTATTGTTACGTTAAAAATATTGAAAAATTAAATGAAAGAAGTTATTCCACTTGGAAAACTGACATGACTTATGCATTAAGAGTGCAAAATTTAAATTACTTTCTCAATGAAAAACTCATTGAACCAACTGATCCTAACTTGAGGGAAGCATTCTTTCTCCAAAATAGACAGACTGACACTCTCTTGAAAATGTTTTTAGATAGAACCAATCATAACAAATTTTTTAAATTAGGTGTTCCCAATGATCCTTCTGGACTATGGCATAAAACTCAAAATCACTATGCAACTAAATATGGCACCAACTTATCTTATATTGTAAAAAAATTATTTGAAATTAGGTTCTCTAAAAGTAATTTCATTAACACTATCAATAATTTACAAAGCACCATGAATCTACTTGAGGAAGTTTCTCCTGAGTTATTTGAAAAAGATATATTGTCTTTCCTTATGTCCCATTACATTCTTAATTTACTAACTGATTCTTATCAACTAAGGGCCAATTTAATCCTTAACAACTACAAAGTTACTAATTTTAAGTTGTGTTTAGAAGAAGTATTTTCAGATTTAAAAGCTGAGTTAACTAGGCAAAGTAACATCTATTATAATGGTATTTCCAGGTCTTCTCTGTCTGTTGAGATTAAGAAATCTAATAAACCCCTTTTTTCAAAAGGAGAGCATAATACCTTAGTGCCTCACCTGAAAGCTCTTTTTTCCATCTATATCATGAGAAATAAGAAGAATTTTTAAAGAAAAAGAAGGAGAAAGAAACTGTTAAAATCTTAGCAGTCACCACACAATATGAGGGGCAGACTTGCTAGTGAGTCCACAACCTTGGACCCAAACTCACCACAGATTGAACACACATTGAGCTATTGATAAAGGAACCATACAATCAGGAATGAACACCACTCAGCAGAACAGTTTTAGGTGGGTGTTTAAGTAGAGTTCAGTATGGGTTCAGTATGAGTTCAGTCTTAGTTCCATCTGAGTTACATCTCAGTTCAGGTTGAGGACTTGCTAGCAAGTCCACCCCCTATATTTCTTAGTGAGTTATGACCAATGTATTACCAAACCACATTATTTTGGACACAGGTGTTTCTTACTCTCTCTTTAATGATTGTTCTCAATTCTCTAATTTTTCCCCAACCAAACTAAAACTAAGTGCCACAAATGGTGAAGAATTCACAGCTCTTAGGCAAGAATTAGTTAAACTCACTATGAAATCTGGATTCAAGTTATACATTCCTGTGATTTACTCTCCTTTAGTGAAAACACCTCTTATTGCTGCTACCCACCTTTTAAATGATGGTTGGAGTCTTGTGAATATTAAGGGGACCTACTATATCAAGAAGATTAATAAAACTATCATTCATTTCTTGACTCTAGGAAATATTATCAGTTTTCCAATTAAATCCTTAAATTTGGTGTGCACCCTTAATAATATTCCTTTATCAAAACTAGATATTTTACATTGTAATCATGGTCATAAAAATAAACTTGTTATGAAAATACTGTATTCTTCCTTGGATTTCTCTAAATATAAATGTAAAGTGTGAGACTTAGGAAAATCTCATAATCTTTCTTTTTCAGGATATTTCCCTACTCCCTCTTAATGTATTTAATTTTTCCATATGGATGTTTGAAGACCTATAAACCCCATATCCAAAGGGGGTAAAAAATTTTTTCTTCAAAATATAGAGGTTATTCTAAATACCATTTTGTTTAATTTTTAACTCATAAATCTGAATCTTTTAGTCATTATAAATTTTTTGAGGCTTTAGAAAAAAATTATTTTAATTCATCCATCAAAAATGTTGTATCTGATAATTGTAGAGAATTTGTCAACAACAACTCTAAACTTCATTTCAATCAGAAAGGAATTAATCACTTATTAACTGCTCCTTACACTCCTCAACAGAACTCATTTTCAGAAAGAGGAAATGGAACCCTAGTTGAAAAGGCAAAGTGTATGTTAATTCAATGCAGATTAGATAACTTTTGGAGGGATGAACTCATACATACTGCCACTATCTTATTAAATAGAACACCAAATCCTTCATTACCAAATAACTCTACTCCCTTTTATCTTTTGTCAGAAGGTAAATGTGACAATACTGATCTTTATCCCTTTGGATGTGACATTATCTTTATTATCAATATATCTAAACGCAAAGGGAAATTTAGTCCTTCTGGAGTAGAAAGATTTTTTCCTGGTCATGAAGAATGCATTAACAATTACAGAGCTTACCTACCTAAAACTGATTCTATTTCTATCTCTCAAAATGTTAAAATTTATAACACTTTTACCTTAGCTAATAACCTTTTTACTGGAGCTTCAACTGATACTCTCATTTCTCCTTATATTGATTTTCCATCTCTACTATTGGCTACTGAAATTAATATCCCAATATCTGAAGAGACTGCATTCTCTAACAAATTACCTGAAAATATTAACATTCACGCTTAATATAATTTTTCTATTCCATCTATTGAAGAAACTACTGAATTATCTACTTCATAAAACCACAATTATATTGGAAAAGATGCACATTCTCCCAAAAATATTAGTTCTGATATTTACACTCCTAATATTTTTCTCTATAGTCATAGAAGTAACAAAATTAACCTTTTTAAATCCTCAAAAAACTCCCCAAATTCTTACTCTGAAGCTATATCTTCCCCAGAAAATTAACAATGGAAACAAGCTATTTCAAATGAACTTAATAGTATCAAACAAAATAAATTATGGGATGAAGATCCTTGCCCTCCTAATACTCATTTTTCCAGTATCACTTTGATGTTTAAAAGATAAACTGTTTCTGATGGTAACATTCTCAAATATAAGGGCCATCTTTGCATTCAAAGGTTCTCCCAAATCAAAGGTATAGAGTATAATGAAATCTTTTACCTTACCGTAAGACTCTACATACCTTGTTTTCTCTTAGGTATTGCTTCCCTAAAATATTGGGACTTACAGCAAATGGAGGTCAAATCCGCTTTTGTACACAGAATACTGGATGAAGAACTATATCTTAAAATCCCTCAAGGTTTTGTACCTAAGTTATCTAAGTCATGTTTGGAACTAAATAAATCCCTATAAGGCTTGAAACAAAGCCCAAGGTTTTGGGATAATTCTCTATTTACTTTCTTTAATAATATTGGCTTCACTCCTAGTAAGGCAGATCTCTGTCTTTTTTACAAAAATGACTCTATAAATCCCTGTTATGTTTTCCTACATGTTTATGACTTGTTTATTAAAGAAACCAATGTTTCTAACTTTAAAACTAAACTTAAAGAAGTTTTTGACATAGATGTTCATAGGGATCTTACCTTACCTGAGTTCTTGGTATAAAAGTCATAAGAAACCACAGTAAAAGGAATATCCAATTATATAAAAAACCTTAAGTTGAAAATATATTAGGGGGTATCAAACATTACCATATATGCCTGGTGGACTTCAGTCTAAAAATTCCATTCCAAGATTCCATAATAAATGGAAGACTTGGGGTGAGAACTGTCAAACATTTGGTCAAATACTTCATCAAATACTTCCTATTCTTGCACTATAACCCCAACCACATTTCAGCCCAGAAATACAAACATTCCCACAACCCACTGTACATCAGATCCCTTTTCCCCCAACCCCAAATTATCCTGAACTTCTGCTCAAATTTATATATCCATCCAATTCAGAACACATTTGAAAACACATTTCTGAACGCATATCCTAATCATCATGCAATTCTCCTTTCAGACTCCCCCAAATCTCTTCTTCTTTACATCTTTTTCTGCCCTTTCAGTAAGGTATGTTTTTTTCTTTTTCTTCACATATTCACATGTTCCTCATTTTTCTCTTCAAGCCCCTTCTGACACTTAACTTAGGTGAGTGGTACCTGATCTTTCTTTTCTTTTTACTGACTTTTTCTCTTTTTTTTTCCTTGTTTTGGGGTTTTTTTTGCCAAATCACTTTGGAAACAGTCCCAAAACAATTCTCGAATTTTTCCAAGCCTTTTTGGTAACTTTTTTTTCCAAATTGATTTGGAAACAGTACCAGAATATTACTAGACTTTCTCCAAGAATTTTTGGTAAGTTTTTTTAATTCTATTATTATTTATTTTTTAGCCATGGAAATTTTCTGGAAGAATTCCCTTCAGATCAACCAAAATTTGATAAAGAGGGTGAGTAAAGTGAGGCAATAAGGTTTGATGAATATTAAAGCTGCAAGAAGGAAGGCTAGGTATGGTAAATAAAGGATTTCCAATGATTCATTTTTATTTCTTAAATTTATAGCTAATCATTCATTAAAGATAATCATCAACTTTAAGTAATGGGCCATCAGGCCTGGATGATGTATAAAGGTAATTGTTCAAACAAATAATTGATTGAATGATTCCACAATACAATTTTATGTCAATGTATTCTTTGGCTTCAGTCATATCTGGACTCATTGGCTGGCAGTATTCTGAATAAAATTTAACTTTTACTTGGTTTATTATCTTTTTTGAAAGATTTATTTATTCATTTATGAAATAAAAATGAAAATTTGGCAATCCTGACCCCCTCCCAGAGTAAATTGCAGGGGAGGGTATCACCATTTTTTTTCTTTATGATTTGGCTGGAATTTTTTTTAAATGTATATACACAATTAAAAGACAAAGAATCTCCCATTGAATATTAAAAATTCATGAAACATACATTTACTTGCAAGTTAAGCAGAAAATGTGTAATCCAAAAAACACCCAACTAAATTGGTCTCAATCCTCAAGATGGTACAAGCAAAAAAAATTCAAAATAAAAAGATTAACAGAAATATGAGTGTGGAATATATAAAAGGTACTTTATTCCCTCAAAAAACATAGTGGCTTTCTTGAAAAATTCAAAAATTTCATCTTGTCCTTTCTAGAGAAATTCAAAAAAATTACCTAGTCCTTTATAGCTTCTCAATATTACATATTTACAATAATCAGAATCTACTTCAAAAGAGCATAGTACAAATGACTATAAGCTTACAAGGGGATATTTCATTCCTTTCATTCATTTTGAAAAGTCCAATTAATATTGTTTTAAAAACACCAGATTAAAGAGATTCACTTCAACTTTTGAATTTTATCAATGGTGTCATTTACAATGTGATGTCCTTAAGCTCAATCCAGATACTGAAGACCAATTTATGTCTTCCAAGTACTGGTAAATTGAGGAAGAAAGAAAGATACTATAAGATAGCTTCCAGTATTATCTATGATTGATATCTTTTGGATGGATATGTATGAATTCTTCTAGGCTGTTAGATTAAAATACTGATACTGAACAAGTAGTTATTGATGATGATGAAGATTCAAAAGAAGAACATAGTCAAAGAAAAAGGATAAAAATAAATATTCCAAGTGAGTTTAAGTTATTCTTTTGAAATATAAGACATATTTCTAAAGAATAAAGCTTAATAAGGTAAAAAAAGTCACTAATTCATAGTAAAGATTCAGAGGATGAAGATAGTATTTGGAATCAGAGATGGGAATAAGAGGATACTAAGCAAGAAGAAGCTATCATGGAGGTAATTTATAAGAATTTAGAAGGATTAAAATAAGGAGTAGGCAAAAATTTATTAGAAACTAGTAGGCTAGTAAGTGGCGAACATATAGAAAGGTTTACTGATGTACAAAAAAATATACAAGATATTTTAAAATTTTCAGGCTTTTGGCTCAAAGGGATGGTTATTCCATTAACAAAACCAATACATCCAGGGAATCCTTCATTTTGCATGGCCTGTGAGTTTTCCAGTCTAATCTCCTTAGTGGGCCATGTGAGGAATTGTGATTGAAGTGAAAATATGGCTTTTATGGCTCTCTTGTTGTATAAATCTACTGTTCCATGACTTATATTGAAGAGTTTCTCAAGACAAGTTATGGAAGAAATATTCACATTTGAACCAAATTGGAAAAGTGCCACAGAGATTTGTATTGCAGGGTCCTTATGTGGTCAATGAGAATTGTTGTGGTAAATAGAGTGATCATGAATTAAATCATGAAGGTATTTATAACCATTATAAGTGGTTTTGGAAAATTTACTGAAAAATGGGTTCAGGTAATTCAGAAAGTTTGTGAACTGTATATTGTGGTTGATGGCAAATGGATGGGGTTCAGAAAGTAAGGTAGTAGTTCTCTAACAGGTGACTCATATAAAAAAATCAAACTCAGAATCAGAATCTAGATCAGACTCAACCAAAAGATCAAGGGCTAGAGCATCAGTGGTTTTATGAAGCTTTTGAAAAAGTGAAGGAGTCATATTAGTGTCTTGAGGAAAAAAATAAGAGCAAGAGTAATCAAGGGTGGGAGGAAGTAAGTCTTGGAGTATGATGTTAGCAGGGGCTTAAGACTTTATCCACAGTTTACTGTGTGTGTATAAATAAGCCCCTAAGGATTAAGTGAAGAAATATTCTAAGGTATGGTTGTGTGTGGATCTAATGCTGACTAATCAAGTTAAGGGGAAGAAGTGCTTGAGGGGCTTGGATGTACCCAGCAGATGGTGTGTGTAGGGAAAAGCATTCTATTGAAGTATACCAGTTAATGGGGTATGTAATTTGAATTAAAATGACTTACTTGGTACCTTTTTTGAGGCTTGCTTGAATAACATATATGGTAATGTTTGAAACCCCCTATTACAAGAATCTTCTTATCTTTATTGTAAACTGGTTTCAACTCCACATATCCCTAACTCAAAAATGTTAACCATGGGTACTCCTATTGAAAATTACCCTTTCCCCTTTAGTCAAGCTTTTGGAATATTAAAATATCTTGTCTTGTGTACCAGAACTGATCTTTCTTTCACTGCAAGTAATTTAGCTCAACACTTAAAAAATACCACCTCTGAAAATATAGCTTGCTTCAAGCATGTTTTGTGCTATTTATCCAGCACTAGAAAATTTTCTTTGTCTCTTTGTGATTTTCAAAGCTCAGCCATTAATAAACACCAGATATAATCATACTTGAATCGGAATGATACTGATGATTGCCATTCCACTACTGGCAGATTAATTTACCACTTAAGACTAGTAGTTTGGCACTCAGGAAAAAAACAAGTTGTCTCTTTATCCATCACAAAATCTGAGTTCAGGGCAATTCCAGAGTCTAAACAAGATCAATTATGGATTGAAGGTTTATTTTCAGACCTTCACATTAAATTTTAAGAGTCTTTACCTTATTGCAACAATCAAGGGGAGATAAAACTAGCCAAAAATCCACTTTATCAACATAGAACTTCACATATTAGTCAGAAACTTCACTCTCTTCTTGATCTTGTTAGTAATAAAAAGTTATTACTCAAATATGTTTCCACATCCACAATGTGGACTGATAAACTCACTAAAGCTCTACCTACTGCTACTCACCAACTCTTCACTAAAAATCTTAAATTGAACCCCTCTGCATTTAACAGCATAGGGGGGGTGTTGAAATATGATACATTTCACCAGTTCTTTAGCACCTCATTAATTTATTTTATTCTAATCAATAAATGTACTTTCCTGACTATTATTCATTTTATTTCATATTTTTCATTTACTGATCACTTATCCCACTCTAAATATATTCTTTACTATCTTTGCTAATGTTCTTATTGCTATACACAGAACATATTATTGTCTTGTTCCATAGGCTGATAGCCTACTTATTATCATTATTAATCTAAACATTTTCTGCCTCATTAACTAATTTACAGTTATGCTTTAAAAGCTTTTTTTTCTATTGTTCCTTCCTCACCATTTAAACATACAGTTTACTTCTCTATTCTCTCCATCAACCATTCTTACACCATCTAAAACTTTCTGTAATACTCTAAGCCTTCAACCAAGAATTCATATAAATTATTAAGTTTTACCTTATTGTCTCAAATTTAACAGGTAAAATGTATGTGGGCTGTTTAATACAAATTATCAACCATTTTTAAACCATCTAAAATTTTCTGTAATAATTTAAGTCTTCAGTCAAGCATCCATATAAATTATAAAGTTTTACCTTATTATCTCAAATTTAAAAGGTAAAACTCTTCAACGAAGTGTTCATATAAATACTAAGTTTTACCTTATTGTCTCAACTTTAACAGTGTTCAGGTGAAAATGAAGGTCAAATTTTGAGGGCTAAATTATGGAAAATTATGAAGAGGAAAGAATCTTGATATTAGTAAAGAATGAAAGAAAAAAATGGTATGGAAATTGAGGTGAGAGTGGTGCTGGTGGTGGTATGAAGATGAAATGAAAAATGGAAAAAAAATTATTCATCTGGATGTGGAGACTTTTGGCTAGGCATTGTAAATGCTCTTGGCCAACATGGTACAATATGAATCTTGATTTAGCTAGAGTGAAAGCCACCCAAATTTTTACCAACATGGTACCCTTCCCCTATGTTGGCACAAAATGGGGGTAATTATGTCAGCTTTTTGCAAGTGGTGTCAATGCCTTATTGAATGCATGTTATTTTTGATACTTCTGGAAGACCTACCTGCTGGAAACAATGCAAGAAAAAACAAATTGCATCAAACATAAAAAATCCAGAAACAAATTTTCAATGAGCTTTTAAAGAGAAACAAACAAAGAATGTAACAAAAAAAAGAAAGTGGTCATCTACATGACCCTTTGTTTCTCCTGTTACATCTACATCCATAATTTTTGAGACTAAAGAAATAATTTTGGTAAAATTGTTTTGACAGGTCAAAGTTGAGCTGCATAAGTTTTTTGACATCTAAAAGTCAACAATGCAGTGACTCCTTTCATTTTTCATTTTTTTATCATTTTCTCAAAAACTTTAAGCTCACCATTAATTTTCTGTCTCAGTGTGTGATTGATGATGGAGGCGGAGTGGGTAGAATAAAAGAGGTAGGTGGTTTCAGTGGTATTGAGGAGAGAGAGAAGAGATTTTTTATTTTATAGTTGTTTCAACATTAATAAAGACCACTTATCCAGAAAAGTACAGTCAAACCATTATACATTGAGACAAAAACAAAATAGTGTTTAGAAAATTTATGATTTTCCTTTTTTTTTCTTGTGCACCACATGTTACCTGCATGACACTAGAATTCTGAGTTGAGCACCATTGGCTTAAATCTTCCGCCTGCCCCCCCATTTTTCAGATTCCTTCTTCCATCTTTTCATTCATCTGCTCTTCTCACCCAAATCCTTGTTCTCTGGTATCTCTGAAATCCTAGGGTGTGTAGGTCTAAATATATATATATATATTAATCAATATTAATGAATTTTATGCTAAAGATCCTCTCAATCATGTATCAAATATATGATTCACAGCTAAAAGTATCATTTATAATTGTGAATATCAAAGGACCATCACTTACACAGATAAATCATAAATTTGGCTCTGATATTGGATGTTCTTCACTATATTGTGAGCTCCACCTTTACAACACCACTAAAGAAGAATTTTTTGATCCTGAAGTCTACCTCCCATAAGGGCACCCCTTATTTTTTGATGAAGAGAATTGTGAACTCCTAAAAGAATCATTTCTCTCTAATCCCACCCACCATATAAGGGAGAATCAAAATGTTATTCTATCTAGGTCAATAATTTAACTGAAACTCAAAAAACACATCTATATGTCAAAAAAAGCTACCAGAAAAGTACATCCAAAGAAAAGTCTTTTGGAAATAAGTAAATATATATAATTATTTGCATATATTGACCCATTTTTTCTAGTTTTTACAGGTATGTCTCATTTTGATTTCTTTTTTTTTCTAGCTTTTTACCTCCCTTTTTCTTTGATAGATGAGTGCATATTATCTTGTGAAAATGTAAAGTGTCAAAATGGTTGCTCTGAAATTAGACAACCAACTGCTTTTATCCCCCAGACACAAGTAAAAAAAGATTAAATGTGGAACCTGTTATAGCTCTAGCTGGCTTATTGTGACTGATTTTTCAGGAAGAAAATGTTAATTTTTTTATTTTGAGCTCTTCTTGGATTTTTTTTTGTAAATGTTACTTCTTTCTCATTCTTTGTGTGTAAGATGTCTACTAAAACTAGTAATTTTTTGTAGCTTCTAATAATGAGCCCCTTTCCATGCTCAAATATTATTTTTTTTTGATGGAAAATGCAGCCTTTCAGCACAATGCACAAGTAGAAGAGCTTGTGGAAGCCAGAGGTTTCTGACTACTTTACTCACCTGATTACTCTCCTAACTTAAGTCCTATTGAAAAACCATTTGGTGTCTTGAAGATCTCTTTATGTACATATGTTCATTTGACTGGTGTACAAGCTAATTTTTTAATTATTGAGTCCTGGATAAGAATCTTGTTTACTTCTAAGTTAATAGAAGTTGTATTTAGGACCAGTAGCTATCTATCTTAAAAATTTAGCCAATTTGAAATATAAACTATTATTTTCTGTGTGTGAGAATGATTTAGATTTTTTAGAAATTTGATAAATTTAAACCAGTAATCATTGAGACAAAAATCAAATCATCATATTAGGGGGTATCAATTTTAAAAATTTCTAATTATTAAAAGGTATTTCACAACACAAAAATAAAGCTACAGAGTTGACATTATTTCTCTGTAAAGAAGGTTTTTTGGGGGCACAATATGGCATATTTTAAATAATAAACATGATTTATTTGGTGGAAAAATGAGATATTTTGAAATTGATGATTTATAAGTGTGTTAACTCCTATTGTGTATATCCTCAAATGTATATATTAGGGGGTACCAATGTTCAGGGATCCGCAATTAGGGATCAGAAATTTTTTTCCCAGGATCAGACATTATTAATTGCAGAAGATTCTTATCCACTAGCACCGGGGCTAGTGGATAAGGAATCCATCATAATGCATTATCCTGCCTCTTATACCCCAATTTCCGTTCCTACTTCCTGATCCCAAACTCATCACATCCATGATGGAATTTTAAGAAAGTCATATGACTTATAATTTCTGATGCCATCCTTAAGTCTCTCCTCACTCTATGCTACTTAATTTTGATGGAGAACACTTAAGTTTTTTTTTCTATCTACACACCCCAACTGCACATTTGGCAGTGAATTCCCACTTCCCACTCATTACCTAAACCTTCTACCAACAACAATGAAGCACCTCTCTACTAGACAGCTACTTCACTCCACTATAAATGCTATCACTTTACTTTTAGTTCTCTACTATAAATCTGACTCTGATTTGGAAGATGCTTTAGCCTATTTGTGTTTTCTTTCCAAAAAGCGTTACCTCATTTCCAGGGGGCCAAATCTTTATCATGATCCCAGATATGATCTCCACTCTATTATCAACATTCCTCAACTAAACTTCACTCAGCTATTTAGAACTTCACCCAATTCTTTCTTCAAACTCTACCAACTAATCTCTGAAAATTCTATCTTTCATAATGATTCCTATAACAGACAGCGTAATCCTGCCATTCAACTTGCTGTCAAACTATGTTGCTTTGGCTCAAATGGAAATGGTGCTGCTGTAAGACATTTGGATAATCTATTTAACATAGGATATGGTATGGTGATATTATACACCAAGCGCTGTATGATTGCTATCCTTTCCCTCAAGTCTCAAACACTTGCTTGGCCAACTCCATAACAGCGCCTTGAATCCTCTCAATTAATGCAAGACAAAGGTTTCCCTGGCTGTGTAGGTTTTGTTGATGGCACAGCTATACCTTTGAGTCAAAAGCCTGCTTATTATGGGAACCATTATTTTGATTGAAAAAAAAGGTTTATTCAAAATCTTCTCCAATTTCTCATCATTTATGAACTAGCTTTTTATCTTCCTTCTAGATACTCTGTTGCCGTTCAACTTATATGTGATGTTAACAAAAAATTTATTGCTTTTCACAGTGGCTGCCCGGGATCATGTCATGACTCTTCCGTCTTTCAAAGAATGAGGATTTCTCAAACCCCAGACTCATACTTTGACAAATCTCAGTACCTCCTTGTAGACTCAGCATATTCAAGTGGGAAGTACATTATACCTGCTTTCCATGGTGCAACCTTAGAAAATGACCCCAAAACTAAATTTAAGTATCACCTTGCCAAATCAAGATTATGGATTGAACACGCTATAGGTATTTTAAAGGGACAATTTTCTAGTCTTTGGGAGCTCAGAATCCAATTTCAAAAAAAATTGGAGATAAAAACTGCAAATCATTGGATCATGACTTGTGTTATATTCCACAATATCCTAGCTGATTTAAAGGATCAGTGAAATGATCTTTATGAAAAAGAGGATCCTGAACCAGCACCAGCTCTCCCCTTCCTTGAATCAAAAAACATTCAATCAACCAGCATATGGTCCATTATAATGCCAATTACTCTCCAACATTTCACTTCACAACACATTTAAAATTTTATTTTGGTGCTCTCCACATGTCCACTTTTTGTACTTTATTCACTTGGTTTGGTATTATTTTTTGAATTTATAGTGTGGTCTTCCAACATTGGCAGACACATTTTTTGCTCTGTTTGGCGTTGTTTTGGTATGTCTTAATAGGCATTGGTTGAATAACTGAGTGTTTTTCTGGTTTTATTCAGTGAATATTAGGACTTCAGGTATGTGAGTACTAACATTGGATAGCCCTGGTTTTTTTTCTATATTTGATGTCTTGATGATATTTTTCATATTACAAGTTTTAAGGGGTCATTTACTCATTTTTCAATTCTAAAAGATAGCTGTTTAATTTCGTTTTTTGTGTTTTAAGGGCTAACCTTAAGTCTTTGGGTTAAGTGATTAGTACCATTAAGTAGAGCTAATTTGGCTCTATATTTTATGTCACAATGTTTTCATAGCTTAATTTTTTTTGTTTTAAGGGTTTTAGTAGTTGTGGTGAATTTTTCTAAGTATTTTGGGCTTTATTGGAGGTTTTTGGTGGTTTTCTGGCTTCAGGGTGTTCCGGTCGCCTTTAGGCAGGCCTCCCAATGTCAGGCTGACCCCCCGCCTTGGTGCTAGAAGGCTGGGAAGTGCTTCTCTTTTTTTTGTATGGCTCATTGGTTTACTTTCACCAGCTCAACATGAAATCACATATTTTCTGAAATTGCATATTTTATCAGTGTTTTTTTAATCATCACTCATATCCTTTACAACCTCTCCTCAAACATCAGTCAAATATTTTCAATTCCTCTATTCCTTTCCTTGATTTCTCATCTCATCTCTCCAGGTAAGTCATTTTTTTTCTTATTTTTGTTTTTTTACTTGCTAATAATTTATTTTTTCTCTTTTTTTTGTCCTTTTTTTCTTTTTTTTGTCCTGTAAGTGATTTTTTTTGGTTTTCAAGGTTAGACTAATCTTGTTTTTTTTTGTTTTATCTTTTTTATCTTTTTTTTATCTTTTTTTCACCCTCCATCATCCCCCTTTCCCCCTTCTTGTGTCAGTGTGTCCTAGTATCTAAGTATGATTTAATAGAAAATATCAATGATCCAAAAACTTATTGATAAATAATTTAGTAATTAAACTTCAGGGGAAGACTAATAAAATAGTTATTCTCAATATAAACCCACAACACTTGGATTTTTATGCGTGCCAGTGGTGGAAAATAGATTAATAAAATATAGTTATAGCTTATATAAAGATAATATCAATTTATAAATGCTTTATAACATATTTATATATGATAATAATTGTTTTGTAGTGTTTATTTAATGTTTAGTAAGTAAGTGATGTCCAATAACCCATCAAATCCTCCCTTACTTATACCAAAATCTGCTGGAGTGCACAGACCTTCAATCCAGATGATGTCACTGCTATCCCCGCCAATTACAGCACTTTGAGGGCCCATCACCTCCCCAAGGCGTCCACTTCAAGCAGTTTCAACACCCAGACCTCCAGTAAGGACCCTCCATCACAATTAATGATACCACAGACCCATACCATAAATAGAATAAACAGATAAAAGTGGATACCATAAAGAAACAGGTAAAATAACTCATCCAAAGAGTATATAATGAGACCCAAAGCATATAAACGAACCAAATCAACTTTCCAAGCCCCCAATAACATCCCCAAGAATCAATATTAACCCAGTAATCATATCCCAACCCATAAATCCGTGATATCTATCCAAGGAAGCTGATTAAGTTATCCAAACTGGATATATGTGTCTGAAATAGGTGTATATGCTTGTGTGGGCGTTGTGAGTCCACTGAATATGTCCATATGACCTAAAATAAGCAGAAAAACAAAAGGGTATAAGCTATTAAGAGGTTAAAACTCACTTATAGACCTAAATATACATAATATACCTACATATTTCACTGAATATGAGGTTTATGTATACATATAAGCTTATGTATGTCTATAATTACTTAATATATCTTAAGATAAGTATATTATGACTCCATTAAAACCTTAATAAGTATTATTAGGCTATGAATAAGCTATTTAAACTACTATAAGTCATATAATAGTGTAATAACTATATATATATGTATTATAACCATATATATAGGTATATTAACCTTATTTTTAAGTAATAAGCTTAATGTAATTAAATTTATCTTATTTTAAACATAAGAATTACTCATTCCTGTAGATACCTAGGCTGAAACCTTGTCTGCCTCCATATCCTCCTTTCTCTTCTTCTTGGCCACCTCAAGTCCCCCCCTTTCCCCCCTCCTTGTCTGCCTCCATACCCTCCTTTCTCCCCTTCTTGGCCACCTCAACTCCCCCCTTTAATCCCTCCTTTCCCACCTTAACCCCCCTTTACCCCCTCCTTGCCCACCTCAAACCCCCCCTTCACCCCCCTTCACCCCCCTTCACCCCCCTTCACCCCCCTTCACCCCCCTTCACCCCCCTTCACCCCCCTTCACCCCCCTTCACCCCCCTTCACCCCCCTTCACCCCCCTTCACCCCCCTTCACCCCCCTTCACCCCCCTTCACCCCCCTTTACCCCCCTTCACCCCCCTTCACCCCCCTTCACCCCCCTTCACCCCCCTTCACCCCCCTTCACCCCCCTTCACCCCCCTTCACCCCCCTTCACCCCCCTTCACCCCCCTTCACCCCCCTTCACCCCCTCCTTGGCCCCCTAAAGCCCCCCCTTTACCCCCTCAAATCCCTCCACACCCCCCCACCACCTACTTATAAAATTGGTAACAATTTGATAAGATAGGTGTAGGGGGAGTTGAGGCAGGTCTGAGGGGTTTAAGGGGGGGCTCAAAGGGGTCAAGGAAGGGGTAAATCCGGGGCTTGAGGGGGCCAAGGAGGGGGTAAAGGGGGGTAAAAGGAGGTAAAGGGGGGTAAAGAGGGACTAAAGGGGGGGTTTGAAGCTGGTAAGAAGGGGTTAAAGGGGGGGTTGAGGTGGCCAAGAAGGGGAGAAAGGGGGGTATGGAGGAAGACAAGGAGGGGGCAAAGGGGGGGTTTTGAGGTGGGAAAGATGGGTTAAAGGGGGGTGATGGGGGGGTTTGAGGAAGGCAAGGAGGGCATTTTTAAAAAAAAGACTAAAATCTGCTTTTTAATTTTTTTTTACAGAATTTTTTTTCTTTCCCTTAGTTTCTGGATATTTCCCCCTTTTTACAAAAGAAATCAGGTAATTTAATTTTTTTTTTGTTTGTTTTTGCAAATAATTAATTATTCTGAAATTTACTGAAACCAATTTTTTTTAATTATATTTTAATAAATTGGATTGAATGATATAAAGAAGTATTTCGAATAGCAGGTAAGTAATTAATTAATTATTTATTTATTTATTTTTGTTGAAATTCAATTTACTGAATTTATTTAAAAAAATTTTTATTTACTCTTTTTTTTTGGGTGATTTTGTTTTACCTTGTATTTCAATTATAATTAAGGTTTTTATTTTGAAATTTTATTTTTTTCAAAATTTTTTACTCATTTTTTTGCAAATAATTTTTTTTGTTTTTTTTCTTTCCAAAATTTTTTTTTCTTTTCAATTATTTTACTGATAATTTTTTATTGTTGGGGGTTTTTTTAATATATTTATTTTTTATTTTTTATTTTTTTTGTTTTATAAATTTTGTTTTTCCCGGAAGTTACTATTGAAAATTTAACTTGCTCATCTTCATTATCATCAATTTCTTCTGAATCATCTTTATTGTCACTTTCTTCTTTGTCTTAGAATCATGAAAGCTCCAAGAATAATCATCAAATATATTCAAATTCTTCTTCTTTATCTTTACTTTCTTCTATCTCTTCAATGTCCTTCTATTCTATTCCTTCAATATATTCGAATTCTTCTTCTTTATCTATAATTTCTTCTAACTTTCAATTTCTTTCAATTCTATTCCTTCTCCCAATCAATCTGAGGTTTCCTTACCAGAAAATAAAAAGTAGAAAATCATGGAACCAGCTAAAGGATCAAGCAATTCAAAGACAAAATTTTATCAAAATAGAAAATTGATTAGGATGAAGATATTTTGAAAAACATTCTTTGGATATTTGGAAGATCTCAAATTTTATAAGACTTCAATATCAAATGTTAAGAAATTTTTTTTTTACAAAAACATTAAAAACCTTACAGAAGGTGGTATAAATCTCATTTTTGCAGTTGTCAATAACAGATAAAAGCCCCAATTCATCTTAGAAGTTTATTCATTTAATGAGAAAAAGGATGAAGTTTTTTGCCAGCTTTCTGATTTAATTTCTACTCTCTATCAAATGGCTTTGGTTTGACATTCCTTATTAAAAAAAAATCTGATTTTTAGTGTGATGAAATGTTTTTGTTGGCGACCACAATATGATCAAGGAGTTTCTTTTGGTATGTAAAAAATTTTTTTATTATAAGTAATTTTTAATTTTGTCATATATTTCAGGAATTTATTTTTATTGAAAAATTTGAAACCAGAGAAAATAAAAGAAGATCTGAAGCGATGGAATTCTTTGGGATCATTTAATATTTTCTTGGAAAATTGTTTTAAAAAATTATTTTTTCAAGATTTTCGAAAAAACCATCAACTAGCTTTAGAATCTGGCTTACCAAATTGGTCTGATCCTGAATGGGAAGAAGCAATAAATGATTATGTTTTTTGTTCAAATGTTATCATCACTTATAATGGATCTCATAATCATTTTCATCTAGATAAACATGATAAGAATTCTCTAAAATTCGGAATTTTCTCTTATATTAATCCGGAGACTTGTGTTCTTATTCCATCACTCTCTTCCAATGAGTGACATGGCCTTTATTTTCCTGACCATAAATGTATTATTGATTTTGGTAGTGCCAATGGAATATTTGAGGCTATGTGGAACTCTTCTCAACATTGGAATCAAACAAATAAAGCACCCCCAACTTTAGTTTCTTGTAAAGAATTAACCCTTTTTTGCTGCTCATTCCAAATAAATAAAGGTCTTATTAATTGTATTAATAATCAAAAAAAAAATTGTTCTTAGTAGATCTGTCAAGTATTTCAATTAAAATATTCTAATTTTTCTATCATTAAATACTTTTATCCAATTTTTTTTCCTTTTTTTTCTCTTTTATTAATTTTATTTATTTATTTTAATTTTTTTAATTTTTTTAATTTTTTTATATTTCCCTTTTTATTTTCCTCTTTTTCCAATTTTATTTATCTTTTTTAATTTTTTTTTCATTTAATTTTGGATTTGTCTCTTCCAATTTTTTTTTAATGTTACATCAAGAGAGATTACTATTTTTATATAATGGGGCATCTGGCTATTATATAAAATAGGAAAACTTGATTGGGACTGGTGAAAATAATTGGTTGTAGAAATTTTCAATTTTAATTTTTTTCATTTAATTTTGGATTTGTCTCTTCCAATTATTTTTTAAATTTACATCAAGACACCACACAATATGGGGGGGCAGACTTGCTAGCAAGTCTGCAACCTTGGACCCAAACTCACCACAGATTGGACACACATTGAGCTATTGATAAAGGAACCATACAATCAGGGATGAACACCACTCAGCAGAACAGTTTTATGTGGGTGTTCAAGTAGAGTTCAGGTTGAGCACTTGCTAGCAAGTCCACCCCCTATATTGTGTAGTGAGATAGATTACTGTTTTTATATGATGGTGCATCTGGCCTTAGGTTGTTCTATTGGCTATTATATAAAATAAGAAGACTTGATTGGGACTGGTGAAAATAATTGGTTGTAAAAATTTTCAATTTTAATTTTGGATTTGTCTCTTCCAATTATTTTTTAAAGTTACATCAAGATAGATTAATGTTTATATATAATGGTGCATCTGGATATTATATAAAATAGGAGAACTTGATTGGGACTTGTGAAAACAATTGGTTGTAGAAATTTTCAATTTTAATTTTTTTTTCCATTTGATTTCTTTTTTTTCCATTTGATTTCTTTGATTCAATAAATCGCAGGGGGGGTATTGCCAGATTTTCATATCAGACTTTAAAAAATAATTTGACTTGAAAATTTGATGATACCCTTTCCTTTATTCCATAAAATACAGGGGGGGGGGGTATTGCCAAATTTTCATATCAGACTTAAAAAAAATCTGACTTGAAAATTTGATGATACCCTTTCCTTTATTTGATAAAATACAGGGAGGGGGGGTATCGCCAAATTTTCATATCAGGCTAAAAATTTTTTTTGACTTGAAATTTTGGTGATACCCATCCATTACTTCAATAAAATGCAAGGGGGAGTATTGCCAAAATTTCATATAAGACTTGAAAAATTCTTTACTTGAAAGAACTTTGGTGATACCCGCCCCTTAGTTCAATCAAATGCAGGGGTGGGATTGGGAAGTTTTCAAATGTGACTTTAAAATTTAAACTAAAAAAGAATTTTTAACGTTGAAAATTCTTGAAAATTTTATTTAAAAGAGAATTTATAACATTAAAATGTGAAAATTCAGCTAATGGTGGATATAGTAAAAAAATAGAGGAAATTAAGATAAAATTTTATGTACAAATTACAAACAGTTGACGTGTGAGATAAATAAAACAAACTAGTCATCAAAAAATTTCATTAAACATTCAATTTCCTCAACAGATTTATTAGCTTTAACACATTCTATCAAGAAACTTTTATTTTGGAATTTTCTTCATGATCAAGCTTATATTTCATCTTTCCCATGAGGTTTTGATGCTCGTGTGTTTTCTCCTCTTTCCTTGATTTTTCAATACTTAGAGATAACTCCAATTTCTTCTCCTCCAAGTCTTGTGTCCTATCATCCTTCCATGAAGAGAGTTCAAACTTCTTCTCTTCCAAATCATATACCCTGTCATCCCTCCTTAAAGAGGGCTTGTATTTTTGCTTTTCAAACTTAAGAGTCTCTTTAGTAACTTCCACTTGTTCTAGAGTTATAATAAATATTAACAAAAAGTAGAAGAAGAGTAGAGTAAAGTATTAAGAGGTTTGGTATCACTTACGAGCATCATGTTTCTCCAAAAATTCTTTGATAGAAGAAAAAGGGGTTTGAGATGAAGTATTATTTTTTCTTCTTCTTTGAGAGGGGAAATTCACACTACTTGAAGCCCTTTGCTTTTTGTTCAAGGTCACATTCTCCTCCTCTTCATTTTTGCTGGTTTCTGACTCAGTTGATTGTGGCTCCTGTGTTAGTTCTTCAGCCTATTTATAAATAAGAAAATGTAAATAAAAAAAGAATTGGTAAGATAAAAGAAAAAAAACATACTTGAGTTAGATCAGGTTGGTTTATATCTCCATAAGAATCTATTGAAAAGATATCTTCATTTTTGGAAGTTAAATGAGGGGAGTCTTGAGTAGAAGAGGAAGGAAAAATATTTCTTTCAACATCATTTTTGGAGATAGAATCTTCACCATTTAACATGTTTTCAGGATTAACATCAGCTTGCTCTCCAAAAATATAATCCATCTATTTAAATTAAGGAAATAAAGAATCAAGTTTATTGTCTATGTATTTGATTCCCTTACTGATATTGAGGTCAGTAATACCAAACCAGTATAAGATGAAAGAGTCTTTTCCTTCTTGTACTTGGCTCAATAATTGTTGAAGCGTTCAGGCATCTGTTTTGGTAAAAGATCTATCCTTCCCTTAGTCTTATTCTGTAATTTGTTAGCCATTATAAGATAACCATTAACCTTTGATGTGGGGGGCCATCCTACTTTAGCTGCATACTCAGTACCAAAACAAGAATCATAGTTAGATTTAGTTTTTAGCCAGTTGATAAAAATGAGATGATCATCTTTCTTTAGCTGAAAAATTTTGGATTTCTCAGCAGAGCGGGGGAAAGAGGGAGTGGTGGGATTTGAAGAACAACTGGGTGATGCCTTCCTTTGAGAAGATCTATGATTACAAGGCATGTTAAGATAATTAAAGATGAAAAGGAGCAGAAACAATCAAATGAGAGAGTGAGATGAATTGGGGAGAGATTCTGAGCCAATAGAATGAACAGGATGGGATGATAATGGGAGTGTGCAGCAAGGCAAAAGGCATATCCAGAGAGTAGTCCAAGATGTGGTTATGGCAGAAAGTTGTGCAACATGTGGTTATGACAGAAAGTTGTCCAAGATGTGGTTATGAAAAATTGAGTAGAAAAATGTTGGATAAGAGATAAAATTTACACGTAAAGTGTCTAATAACCCAATTATTAGCAAAAATAACTGTGGAAGATAATTGGGGTATAAGGATTTTTATCCGCAATTAATTTAATTGAAGATCACTGAACATTGATACCCCCTATTTTTTAAAAAATTAAAAATAAGATAAAATAAAGAATTTGAATTAAATTAAGCATGAAATTATATTCAGAAGCTAGCTAAGAGTTACAACATCTTCATAAATATGACTTGTATTTCTTTTGGTTTATTAACCAAAACATGTGCAACCCCTCTAGGCACACCAGCCTCAAAAATTCTTCCACTGGAAAATGCTCAAAAAAGACCATTGAGAAACTCATAGCTTTCTTAATCCTTCCAGAGATTCTTGATCTTTAGGATTGACTTTAGCATATTCCAAATATTTTTTTAAAGTTGATTCATCTTCAATTCCATGAAGTGACAAAGAGGGATTAGCTGATGAGGAATAAAAATCATTTTTGTGACATTTTGAGTGACACTTATGGTTGTGATGGTGGTGAGAGTGTGGGGGAGAGGGACTCTCAGATGAAACATGTTGGTATTGCCTATGATGTGACCTTGAATTAAAATAACTCCAACAGTGGGAATATGAGTCACTATGACTTTTTTCTGATGAGATTTTGGACTGCCTTCAGGACTTTGGGTGTCTTCTATGATGAGAATGATGAGTAGACTTTTTTCATTTACTAGCTCCCTCTTGGTATGTGAATTCTGGAAATTCTAGGTGGGAAGGTGAGGGACACCTCTGAAGGATTACTAACCTGCAGAAAGAAAATAACAAGTAAAAATAATAAATTTTAAAAACCTTCACTTATTACTACTTGGGCCCACCTGTCAGACATTGGGTGATCAATTTTAATCCATTTCCTAGGATTGGATGGGTCAAAAAAGACTTTTGCTTCTTTATATCCACTTATTCTAGGTCATATTTGGAGTTATTTAATTATGTAACTAGCTATATCATAATGTTTGGAAGCAAGTTTTGCACCTTCAGTTGGTTGTTAAGATTTTTCTGGCTCATCTCATTACAATTCTGTTTCAAAGTCTTCAAATATTGTTTTCAACTTAAACATTTAACCCAAGTAATCAAATTAATTAGGGAAGAGAGAAAGAAGGACAGAGAAAGGAAAAAACTAAGCTTCACTTAAACTTTAGGATCAGTTTGAGAAAGAAAAGAGAAAATCCTTTTTGATTGGTGAGTAAATTCTGCAACTTCAATCAATCTTTCAAAAATTTCTGGATATTCAAGCACCACCTTCTGGCCTAAAGAAAATTAACTATTACGCAGGATTAAAATCCTCCAAGTTATGCTTCCTTGAATTTCTTCTTTTTGAAAAATATTTACTAAGAGTACACCTTTTCTCATAGATAATAAAGAAATTGCTTTCATCTTGAAGCTATTGACATCAATATTAGTGAATTACCACTCAATATAAAATCTAGCCAGACAAGAAACTACTTTTTGTGTTTTCATTAGGGTAGCTTCCCTATTCTCTTTTGACTGTTTTTTTGTGTTACTTTTCTTTGATCCACTTTCAACTGTTTCTTTTTTTAAAATATAATTTTTTTTCAACAAATTTTTTTAAAAATTTAGAATTAGTAGGTTAGACACTTGTATTTACATCAGTGCCACTTGTTTTAACTTGTGAAATACTTTTGTTGTTAAAATTATTAGATGTAAAGTTAATTTCTGGAATTGAGAGTTGAAAGAAAGAACTTTAACTCAAATTAGGGTTGAAAAAATTGAAAAATGGTGCTGGAGTTATAATAATTGGAGAATCCCAATATTCTGAGGCAGTTGGGGTTCAGAAGGGACTTGAAAAGAAGTGATGATTGTTCATTTCTGAACTCATTGAACAAAAAATGATAATCAGTGTGCAATAATCAAAAGAAAAGAAAAAAATAACATTACCAAAGGTTCTGGAGCTCAACACCAGGACACCAGAGAGCAATTATTTGGTTAATCAGAGCAGATAAAGGTGAAGAGGGAAGAAGGGATCTGGAAACTAGAGGGCTAGGGAGGGAGATTTGAGCCAATGGAATTCAACTTAGAATGCAGTTGTCATGCAGTAGTGCACAAGAAAAAAAAAGGAAAATCATGATATTAAAAAAATTGTTTTCATCTCAAATTATAATGTTTTTACTGTAAATTTGAGCTTAAAATTTGTAAAAAAAAATGATAAAAAAAGTAAAGATGAAAGCAGTAGCTGAAAAATTGACTTATAGGTGTTAAAAACCTTGTGAAGATCAAAATTTAACCTGTCTAAATAATTTTGCATAATTTTTAATTTAGTCTCAAAAATTACAGATTTAGCTGTGTATCTGGATAAGGTTGCATAAAATTAAAAAAGTAAAACATAAAACATAAAATAATTAATAGGGGGTATAAAACTTAGAAATCTTCCATTCCAAAATATTTCTTTTTTCAGCCAAATCAACCATGATTATTTTTTAAAATATGCCATATTGTGCCCCTAAAACACCTTTTTACTGATAATTAATAGGGGGTATCAATGTTAGCATATCCAAAATTAAATTAATTGCAGATAAAAATTCTTATACTTCAATTATCTTCTGAAATTATTTTTGAAAATAATTGGGTTATTAGAAATTTTACTTGTCAATGTTTACCTCTTATCTGATATTTTAATTCTTAATTCTTCATAACCACATCTTGGAAATACTTCTGGATGAGCCAGCCTCCCTACCTTGCTGCACACTCCCATCCTTTCTATTTCTTCAATCCATTCAGATTCCTCCCCATTGAATCTCCTCCTTTCTGTTCCTTTTCATTGTCAAATATCTTAACATGCCTTGGTGTGACATATCTTCTCAATGGCAGACTTACCCCACTTGTTCTTAAAATCCAACAAAATAAAGGAAAATTGAACTAAAAAATAATGATAACCTCATACTAATTAACTGGCTAAAAATAAAACTAATTATTATTCTTGTTTTGGTATTGATAATGCAACTAAATTAGGACCTCCCCCTGCATAAAAAGTTAATGACTATCTTTTAATTTCCAACAAATAAAGAAATAAGAAGAAGGGAAGGATTGATATTTTGCCAAAACAGATTTCTGGAAATTTCAAATACTATCAAGCAAAGTACAAGAAGGCGAGAATATTTTTTCTTCCACTGCTTATAGTATTACTGACATTGATATCAGTAAGGGCATCTACCATTGTGTTGCTGGAAAATAAGTATATAATTGCCTGTTTCCTGGGTCATTTCATAATGAATTGCCATATTCAACCACCCTATGCAGTATCTTTTACTATTCACTCCATTTAGTTAATATTTGACCATCTTATTTTGGCTCCTATTCATTAAAACTCAATTATTATTTGCCTTCTGATAGCTTTTAACATAGTTGATGAATTACTTGAAATGGAAGAAGAAGACTATATCATTTCATATCTCTTTGACAATACAAACAAAAATAGATCAAGACAAAAAAAAGAAATACTCAATTGAAATCAACTAGAAGGCCATCAAAGACTAATGAATGACTAATTTTACCCCATCTGTACATAAATCAACATCATGTTTGAGCAATGTTTCTGTATGACCAGTGATTTGTTATACAAGATTTGTGAAGACTTACAAATACATAACTCTTTTTGGTTATGGAAAAGGGTAAGATAGGTTTTTATCAGTAACACTAATCACAAATTTATTAACATAATATTTTTTAGGACTGTTGTGGTCAATTAGGCTTATCACCACAGCAAAAAATGACATCTGCTTTACAACAACTTTCTTTTAGGATCTCTGCTGACAGCACTGATGAGTATGTACGTATTGGTGAAAAAACAGCCCTCAGAGCACTCAAGCATTTCATAAAAGATATAATCAGTATATATGAAGAGGAATACTTACGAGAACCTAATTCAGAAGAAAAAAAGGTATTTTGAAGGAGTAGGAAGAGTGTGGATTTCCTGGCTGTCTTGGATCAATTGATGGATTGCACTGGGAGTGGAAAAATTGTCCTGCAGCATGGGCCCGCCAATTTCAAGGGAAAAAGGGTACACCAACAATCATATTGGAAGCTTTGGACAGCAAGAGCCTACACTTTTGGCATTTTTTTTGGAACTCCAGGTGATCTAAATTACATCAATGCTCTCCATTTGAGCAACAACTTTGACAAACTATTGGCTGGTACTCAAGATGAAGTGCAATACAAAAATTCTTATTACCATGCAGACGGTGTGGTCTTCCAACATTGGTGGAGCCCTTTTTTGGTCTGTTTGGCGTTGTTTTAATATGTCTTAAATGGCATTCTTCAATAATTGGGTGTTTTTCTGGAATTATTCAACGAATATTGGGACTTCAGGGATGTGGGTATTACCATTGGATAGCCCTGGTTATCTCTATATTTTTTGTCCTGATGAAATTTTTTATATTCTAAGTATTTGAGGGATTATTTCTCATTTTTCATTTTAAAAGATAGCTGTTTAATTTTGTTTTTTGTGTCTTACGGGCTAACCTTAAGTCTTAGGGTTAAGTGCTTAGTACCTTTGGAATGGGCTAATTTTTCTCTACGTTTCATGTCCTGATGTTGTTGTAGCTTAATTATGTGTTTTAATGGTTTTAGTAGTTGTAGTTTATTTTTCTAAGTGTTTTGGGTGTTTTGGAGGTTTTAAGTGGTTTTCTGGCTTCAGGGCGGTCCTGCCGCCTCAGGAGGGCCTCCCAACATTGGGAAGACCGCCGGCCTTGGTGCTAGAAGGCTGGGAAGCCTTTCTAGAGGTGTTTTATGCAATTCGGCACTCAGAAACACCAAATTTGTGGGTGTGCATGGGCTCTTAGATAGTGGTCTGTGTGTATATAGTGAATAAGACAGTTTGGGGCAACCTAAATTATCATACAACCATCTTGAGGTAATATCCTTGTTCCTCACTCAGTTTTCACTGTTTTCTGGCTACAAGTGGCTGTGTTTTTTGTAAGGTTAGTTCTTCATTTAACTCAACTTTGGCAACTGTTTTCTCTGGTGTAGTCTTGCAAGCTATATCAAGTATTATTGCTGTCTCTGGTGTGGATTTGCAACCTACAACAAGTATCATTGCTTTCTCTGGTGTGGAAATTGTTCTACATTTCAGTTCTTTGGTTTGGTAGTCTGTCTGGAGACTACTTTCTTGGCTGATCAGGCAGTCAAGTGTATTGGAAAAGGGATTTTAAACAACAGGAACCAATTTACTGTAGCAGGTAAATCTCACTTATATTTTTCTAAAGGGACAGGGGAATTTCTCTCTGGTTTTTCTCCAACTCCCTTGGTCAAGACCTATAGCTAGTACTACAGAATTGTCTATATTTCTGGCGCCCAACGTGGGGTTCAAACCCATGACATTCAGATTAAACTTCTGAATGTCGTGGGTTCAAACAAGAGTCTATCTTTTTTAAAGTAATGAGGGCTGATTTCCCTAGTGCTACAACCTCTTCCCAAGATGATGAAATCCCAGGTTGTAGTAAGTCAGCTCCCTTGGAGATATACCAGGTAAATTTTCAACTTTCTCTTTTTAATGTTTCTCTTCGCTGCAAGTATTCTTCATGTTTTTTATCAAGTATCTGTTCTCTCTCAATATTTTCAATTATTTTTAATTCAAGTTCAAGGATGAAGATTGGTTATATATCTTTATTGAAAGATATGCGGAAAAGTTTTGGAGCGGTGAGATTGGGGTCTAATAGTAAGTTCTCCCAATTGTGCACTGCTAGGGTTTCTTCTACACCTTTCAAAAAAATTACCTTGGCCACATCTGTGAGCATTGGGGTAACCCTTGGTTATTTTTGTAGGATGGAAGAAAACTCAAGAAAAGAAGATAAAAATTTCAAGATAACTGAGGAAAAGAAAGAAAAAAATCTGAAGATAATTAAAAAGGAAGATAAGAATTATTTTTATGAAGATCATCATGATCAATTTTTGGGCCTCTAGCATGAGGTTAAATTGCACAAATTTTTGAAGAAAGAAGATCGTCACAATCAATTTTTGGACCTCCGGCATGAGGATAAACTGCATAATTTTAGAAGATATGATTCAGAAAATGAATCAAGATTTGAAGGTATCGAAGATGGAAGTGAGGACAAAGATGTGGAATTGCGGAAAAGTTGTGGAGTGGTGAGATTGGGGTCTAAGAGTATGTCCTCCCAATTGTGCACCGCTAGGGTTTCATCTACACCTTTCAAAAACATTACCTGGGCCACACATGTGAGCAATGGGGAAACCCTTGGTTTTTGTTCCAGGTCTGGTGGTGAAGACATCCTGAAGATCCCTCAATTTGACAGTGGAGCCGCAAAATATAAGAAGTTAGCGTAGAAGATTAGGCCTCTCAATGAGCCTATGACTGTGGGTTTGAATTCTCCTTTGAAGAGGCCTTCGTTATCAAGAGATCCGTACTGTAATCCGCTGGTGAAGAATCCTCCAGATTGTGTGGAAACTGCTTGGGTGACTGTGGAAAGGGTGAAAGTTGTTAATTTTGGTCCTTATGGGTGGTTTTCTGATGAGGAAAAGAAGTTGTTGTTGCACGTTGTGGTACGCGCCTTGCAGGTAGCATAATCTTAGACCAATCAGCACAGGTAGTCCAGGAAGGACAAAGGGAGTTAGCGCAGTAGGTAGTGCTAAAATATAATATGTATTTGTGTGTTTCAAAGAACAAAGGAAATGGAAGCACAGAAAAGGATTAAGGGTCTGTGTGCTTGGATTTTGCAGCGAGATATGCTGCATAATGGGGAATTGTGTGTTATTGATTAAGGACTGCAAGCGCTGAACAATATGGATTTGGATTTTCCAATAATTGTGTGTTACACATTAAGGAAGAGGTTATGGCTTAAGGAATACTCAAGTGCATATTATACTGCACCACAGCTAGTTGGGTAAACTTACTGAAACAGGTATTAAAGGAGGCTAACTAGTTAAGTGAATTGTCAGAACTATGAACTTAGTATTAAAGAAAGGAGAGTGGGGACTCAATCACAAAGCTACCCAAGAGTCAAGGCAACTAGGATCAGCGTTAGAATGGGTCAAACCTGAAAGTAGCGCTGAAACATAACAAAGATATAGTCAAAAGTGCATATGTGGAGTATGAGTGAAACAAGTTAATACTAGTGTTAGTAATCATAGGATATGTTTTAGGAGCTGTAGTTGCTACAAGCAGTGTACTTAGTTTAATAATAGATTAGTTATTGTTTTACTAATGTGGCGCTAGAGCCAGCGCTGAAGATCCACTAGGGAACTGTGTCTTGAGTACTGGAAAAATATAAAAGGTGGACTATTTGATAGAGATAGGGAGACATTTTCGTAAGTAGAATATAAGAAGAATAGAATAAGTGAATTAGAGATATTTTTCTAATTCTTTTATCATTTGTGTGTCTGTGTGTGAATTTTCATATAGTATAGTGAAAAGAGCACAACATAGAAAGAATATATAGATTTAGTAGGATTGACTATTACTAGAGTTATTTTATTGCTATAATAGGGGGTGTCAGTTCTGGCAAATCCACAATTAACTTAAGTGCGGATTTCAAACCAAATCAGCACTTAAATTTTGCAAAAAAGTCACTTATTTCAAAAATGGGTGTCAGTTCTGACCTCAAATCAGTACTTTTTTTGTGATTTTTTTTTCAAAACCACATGTTGGCCACATCATCCCTTTCTTTCCCATACCATTCCTATCACATGTGATACACTGACCTTCCTTGCTACCTACCCATCAATCCTCGGAACACATCCCTTCCTGACGTTTTCAACATTTTGACCAGGCATGTTTACATTCTTTTTTACTTATTTCTTCTACCTCTTAATCTTTTTTCTTGTTATGTGCCAGTTTCATAATGCCTCCCAGAAATTCCAAATCTCAAAATGTAACTCAAAAATCTGCTTCATCACAAAAGTCTCCTTGGAAAGCAAGCCCTACACCTGAAAAATCAAAGTCAGGTTCAGGTCAGCTTAAAAAGGATGATTATCTCATCATAATCAACTCCCTTAAAATAAAATCAAATTTTGAAGCATGTTTTGGATGTGAAAAGTCCACTCGTATTAGACGTCCACCTTCTTCAAAGGTTAATGGCTACTTATTGATGGCCAATGAAGTAAGGAAGAAAAAAAGGGGGAGAATCAATATCAATCCTAAACAAATGAAGGAGAGATTTAAGAGTTACCAATCAAAATATAAAAAGGCTCATCATTCTGCAAATGAAACTGGCTTTGGTATTGACAATGATGATTTGGAGATTGGGATTACTACTGTTTCTGAAAAGCTCAATGTCATGTGTCCTTTCTATGAGGAAATGGATAATCTTTTTGGCTCCCGAGTTGATGTAAACCCTTGGTTTCTACACAATACTACTAATGATATACCCTCTGGATCCAAACCTTCCTATAATCCTCCAGACACACCTTTACTTGAAGGAGATCAATCCCCTCCACCTTCTAACCATAGTTCAGCTGAAGATGATCCTGACTATCATGCAGAACAATTATATCGCAGCAGATCTGAATCCTCAGAGCCCCAAAATTTAAATGTATGTTTACTTTTTATTTTTTCTTCAATTCTTCTCTGAATTTCTCTTTCATTCTAGTCTCCTCCTACTCAAAATTAATCTCCATTAAATAATCTCGATTCTGGAAATGTGAATCCCACTTTAGAAGCTGCTTTAGATGAGCTTCCTGAAGCCTCTTGCTCAAGCTCCAAACTAAAGCGTCGAGCCACAACTTCAATGAACTTGAACCATCTATTAAAACATGGTAATACTTCAACAAGCTCATTTGGCTCCCTTGAAAATTATTTTGAAAAAAAAGATATAAGTAAGATTCGTTTACTATATATCTTAATTATTAACTCATTTATTTATTTATTTCAATTTAATTTTCTCAGAAAAATCAACTATTGCAAAAAATGCCCTTGACTTTGAGAAGATGAAGTTTGATCATATGCTAAGGAAAGATCAGCAAGCCTTAGATTTGAAAGAAAAAAAATTTGAGGCAGAGCAGATGGAAAGAGTAAATGACCATCAATTTCAAAGAGAAGACAGTCAATTTCAAAGAGAAGACCCTCAATTTCAAAGAGAAATGGCTACTTGTGAATTGGAAAAACAAGAGAGTTTTTAAAAAAAGATTTTATTATGGAATGTGTAAAAAATGGCCAATCTTATGAGGACTTATGAGGACATTAAAAAATTACTTGACCTTTTCAATTGATAAATTGTTTTTCTAGTTAATTTAATTTTGCTTGATTTCTTTTTGGTAATATTTTCTTATATGCTGAATTATTAAAGGTCTTTAATATAGTAGGTTATTTTTGACAAATTTTTGAAAATATCATACAATTTTTTTATCTTTACATTCAAGTCAATAAGTTTGCTTATACTTTTTTTTTGACTAAAATTTGAAAATATAATAAAAATTTTCTATCTTTACTTTTAAGTCAATAAGTTTGCTTATCTAAATACTTCTAAGTCAATAAAATTCAATGTCTCTTTTGAAAATTTGGCAATACCTCCCCTTTATTTTTATTGAAACAAGGGGTGGGTACCACCAAATTTTTCTAAGTCATCAATTTCACATGTCAGATTTAAAAAATTGGCAATACCCTCCCCTGAATTTTATTGAAGTAAATGGTGAAAGTCATCAAAATTTAATATAATTACATAAATTAATTAATATATAAATAAGATATTTCAAATTTACTACTTTTAAAGTAATGACAATTCCTCATGCCAAAATGCAGATCAAGTCTAGAAACTAGGTTTGGGACTTTCCACAGGTATAGGCTAGAGGAACTCCATGAAACAAATTAATGTTATCATGATTACCTTTTATACAACACATGGTCGTTGGCCCATTACTTTAATTTCATAAATTGAAATATCATATTTATTTATTAAAAATTTATGGAAGAATATTAAATATTTGGTGACTCTACAAATCCCCATAATTTTTAGATCTACCTAAAGAATTATTAAATTTATTACCTTTTTCTTCTTTTTTTAACTTGTTTATTCGTTGGATTAACTTTTTACTGATCTGGAAAGAGCAACCGAAATGCGTGAAGTCTTGAAAAGATTCCAAACCTGGAGGAGCCTTTGTGGTTTGGTGATTATCGTAAGAAGAATTCCAAACTGTTTCGATGATTCCATTTCCTAATCCAAAATCAATTATACATCTATGATCCGGGAAATATAATCCATGTCCTTTAATTTTTGCAGGTGACGGAATAGGTTGTCCAGTGATAGGATTAATATATGTGAAAATTCAGGTACACCTCTACGAATTTCATAAACAATTTTAATTGAAGCAAAAATACACATGTTTATGCTGATCTGTGCTTTTAGATCAAGGTACACCTTTTCAATTTTTAAGAACAATGTGTTGAAAGGAAACAATATAGTGGTAAACCCACTCATGTGTACCCTGATCTTTGTGCGAAGATCAGGGTACACTTCACAAAATCTCTGATACAATTTTTATCAAGCCAATATACAGTGGTGGACTCTGATGTTCAGTAAAAGATGAAGGTCCACCTCTTCAAAAATCACTGAACACATGGTTGCAGGCAAAAACACCATGGTGTACCCTAATCTTTGGCTGAAGATCAGGGTACATGTCTTCAAATTTTAAGAAATATTTGAATAGGAGAAAAAACATATGTGCTGTCAGCCTAAAGATCCTTAGGACTGAGTATTTATTATGCTTAAAATAGGATAACCTTAAGTAAATTAAGCTTATATCTTAAAAATAAGGTTAAAATAATGATATATATTATTTTATTATATATATATACAATTATTATTCTATTATATAACTTATAATAGTTTAAATAGCTTATCCATGGCCTAATAATATTTATTAAGGTGTTAATTGAGTCATAATATACTTATCTTAAGTGATATGAAGTAATTATTGACATACATAAGCTTATTTGTATACATAAATCTCATATTCAGTGAAATATCCAGTATATTATGTATATTTAGGTATATAAGTGGGTTTTAGCCCCTTAATAGCCTATAAACTTTGTTTTTCTGCTTATTTTAGGTCATATGGACGAAATCAGTGTACTCAAAACGCCTACAGAAGCATAGACACCTATATCAGGCGCATACACCCAGTTTGGACAACTAAAATTACTTCCTTGGATGGTTATTCACGGATTTATGGGTTGGAAGGATATTTCTGGGTTAATGTGGATGCTTGGGGATGTTATTGGGGGCTTAGACATTTTATTTGTTTCCTTTATATGCTTTTAGTTTCATTAAATCTCTTTTTGATTGTTTATTTTACCTGTTTCTTTATGGTATCCGCTTTTATCTGGATTTTCTATTTATGGTATGGATCAGTGTTATTATTAATAGTGATGGAGGGTCCTTACTGGAGGTCTGGGTGTTGAAACTGCTTGAAGTGGACGCCATGGGGAGGTGATGGGCCCTCACAGTGCTGTAATTACCGGGGATAGCAGTGACATCATCTGGATTGAAGGTCTGTGCACTCCAGTGGATTTGGGTATAAGTAAGGAGGGATTTTGACGGTTATTTATCATCATTCAATTACTACAACTCCAACAAACACTACTATACAATTATTAACATTTAGAAATATATTATAAAGCCATTATAAATTGATATTATCTTTATATAAGCTATAACTATATTTTATTCATCTATTTTCCACCACTAGCACGCATTTAAATCCAAGTATTGTGAGTTTTATTTGAGTATAACTATTTTATTAGTCTTCCCCTGAGGTTTAATCACTAAATCATTTATCAATAAGTAGTAGGACCATAAATAAACCCTATTATATCATACTTATATACTAGACTATACTGACATGTGCCCTGATCTAATCATATGTAAAAGGGTTTTGTTAACAATGTATATTGATGTATTGAGACTGAAGGAGAGGGGATGTATCCAATCCAAGGAGAGGGTAAAGGTGGGAAAAAGCCCAGGCCAAGGGGGGATAAAGAATAGGATAAATGAGAGAAAGGAGGGAGAGAGAGAGAGAGAAAATAAAGGTTAATTTTACCTATTAATTTAAAAAAAACCTCTTACAAAAAAAAGAACAAAAAAAACAAAAACCCAAAAAACCAAAAAAAAAAAATTAGCAAAAAATTCAGTAAAAAAGATAAAATGACTTACCTAGAGAGATGAGTTGAGAAAAAAGAAATATAAGTGAAATTGTTTGAGTGATGTAGGAAGAGAGGAGAAAACGGATATGAGTGAAGAAAAAAAAGAGAGTGACTGAAAAAATATGCGTTTGCTGAAAATATGCAATTTCATGTTGAGTTTATGAAAGAAAACACAGAGAGATAAAAAAAATAAGACTTTAACAGCAAATTCAAAAAGCAAAAAAATATGCAAAAAAATTTACCATTCTCAGTGAATAAAACATGCAAATTGATCATTTGAAGAGAATGAAAAATAAAAATAAAAATTGTGTTGAAAAATGTTGGAGTGTTATTGGAAGAATTTTTGCCCTTATACTAGTTGATTGAGAAATAAAAGTGTTGGATATAGTCGTAAGTGAATCAACTTGTTCATCCTCATACAGCTCTAACCGTTGATCTTTGAGGTCAGCAAGTAGGTTATGAAGTATAGTGCAACACAGAATCCAGTTGATAACTGCCTCCATTTCAGATTTATTTCTAAGAGGACTTCTTAATTCCCTTAAACTAGAAAAACAGCCTTTCAAGATTCCAATAGAATTTTCAATACGGACTCTTGACTTTGCCAAATGATTGCTGAACTTGGCATTTTGACTGTCTTCTGAAGCTGCTTCCCAAAAAGCAGTAAGTACATACTTTCCATTCAAATAAGCAGAATCTGAAAGAAGATACTGATCTTCATCAAAGAATTTTTCAGGTTCATTTGAAATTTGCATTCTTTGGAAAACGTAGGAGTCATGACATGAGCCAGGATAGCCAGCGAAGAATGATATAAATTTTTTGTTAATGTCACATATAAGCTGAACGGAAATTGAATATCTATAAAGAAGATATATTTGTTTGTGTTAGTTTCAAAGAGAATGAAAGGAGTTAAAAATAACCTACCTCTTTTTACGGTCAAAGTAATTGTTTCCACCTTGAGCAGGTTTCTGGCTCAAAGGAATAGTAGTACCGTCAACAAAACCAATACATTCTGGGCAGCCCTCTGCTTGCATAACCTGAGATAATTCAAGTCGCTCTTCTTTTGTTGGCCAGGTGATAAGTTGAGATTCCAAGGAGTTGATGGCAGTGATACATTGTTTGGTATAAGTGTTAACTGAACCATACCCTAAATCAAAGATATTTTCTAAATGTTTCAAAGCGGCTCCATTGCCATTTGAACCCAAAGACATAGTGTGATGTTCAATTGAATTGAAGGATGTTGTTGTTCTTTTTGAGAATTATTGTGAAATATGAGATGATCCTGAATAAGCTCAAGCAATTTAATGAAACAATCCTGAGAAGTCCTGAAAAGCTGTCTAAAACTGGGTGTAGATAGTTTAAGAAGTGTTTGGATGGTGTACTTGGGGGTATGAAGTACATGAGTCTTTCTGGGAAGAAGGTAACCTTTCGTGTCTATTTTTGATAAAAAGAAAAAATCTTCTTCTAGATCAGAATCAGAGTCCAAGAGCAGTTTAAGAGCCATGAAAGCCATTGCTTTATGTAATTTATTACGATTTGAAAGTGAGGAAGGCATAACTCTTATATGATATGATATGAAGATGTAAATGATGTACAATGTTTTGAGTTATGAAGTGTTATGCTTCAGAATGCTGCGTATGAATGGGATGATGCTGACAAATCAGTGAAATGGGACTTGATGGTGAAATCAGCACTTTTGGTTGAGAAAGTGCGGATTTGAGTGAAATAAGTGACTTTTTTCACTTTTGAAATCCACCAGTATTGGGGCTAGTGTGTTTTGGAAATACGCACTTAGATAAGTGCGGATTTGCCAGAGCTGACACCCCCTAATAAGGCATATTCAAAGAGAGCGCTTCAAGTGGGAGTAGCTGTGGATTTTAGCGCTTGTTAAGAATAGAAATATCCAGATAGTAATACTTGTTTTTTTTCCTTATCTCTAAAACTCATCTCTCAACTTATAAATTTTCTAATCAAATATTAGTGTTACACATTATTGCGCTGTCTTTAAAAAAATCAGAGTGGCAGGCACTTCTTTTTTAGAAATTGAAGAGGAGAAGCAACCCATCTCATATTGTGTCTATTGCTTAGTACTTTAGAACCATCTACAATTGGTGTCTCAACAGTTGCATAATTGTAACTAGTATTTTTTGATTAGATTGTTTGGTTTTTTAGGGTTTCGTCAAGAGGACGTAATCAAGCCGGCACTTCAGCAGAAGAGTCGTAGGGTCTTCAACAAGTGGATCAATAGCCGTTATCAGAGGATAGCGTAGGGCTGTATTGTGAATATAGTCAGGTTTTTTTACCAAGTGTGTGTTTTTGTGATCTCTGTTTCAATTTTATATTTTAGGAATGGATCCTACTGTGACTACATCTAGGGTATGTCAGGAGAGGGTTAAATCACCCAATTCTTTGGCATTGTTGCCAAAGAGGGTAAATACAATCATTAGGTGTAAAGATGAAAGCTTGCGTTTTGTGGGCATTAATACCAAGAAGTTTTTACGCAGGTTTGAACAAGCAGCTGAAGTTCATGGAGCGACTGAATATGATATGGTGCGTCAAGTACTATTCTTTGTAACTAATGAATGCAAAGACGATTTAGAGCATCTAAAGGGGCATGAAGAGCGAAATTGTTCAGCACTAAAAGAACAAATTCTCAAGAGATGGCCAAAGGTTACCAAGGAAACTAGGTATGCAATGAAGGACCTGGATATCTTGGTAAATAGGGTCAAAGCTAAAGGGGGTGTTCGAGACCCTAAGGAATTTAAAATTTTTAGGGAAGACTTTGACCAAATAGTGGATTATTTAGTTAGTAATGAAGATTTTAGTGATGCTAATGCGTCTTTACCTTGGTTTTGTGAAGCATTAGCGCCAGAAGTTGAAGACTGGGCAAAAAGGCACTTGGATAACGAAGGAAAGCTGGTTAAAAAAAGGGACAGAAATTATAAGTACCCTGTATTAGAAGAAGTAGAAATGGCAGTGGAAGCTGAAATGAAGTTTCTTCGAGTTGAGAGTTGCGCAGCTAGGGTTGCTTTGGATAATGAGGAGATGAATGAAGATGCGTCTGGCGTATGATCACCTCCTCAGATGTCTTTTCCTAAAGTCAAAGTTTTCACTTAGGAGCCAGATTCAGTTATGGCAAGAATTGATGAGTTGGAGAAAAAGATAATTGAAGCCGCAAAGGCAAAAGAATCGTTTAGGCCCAAGAGTTCTCCTCAACCTTTGTGTTTTTCTGCTATGGTGTGCTATGATTGTAAAAAAGAGGGGCATACTAGGATGAGGTGTAATGCGCTTTAAAAGGATAAAGAGGAAAAGGTAGTTTACGAGAACGGGACTACGCTTATGTTGGAAGATGGCACTAAGCTTGTTAAAGACAAGGATTGAGGGATGTGAGCCATGGTCATTGATCATATTAATAGAAAATCTATGGAAGGCAGGTCAAGCAAGGGCAAAGAGCCTGAAATAAAAGATAAAGGCAAGGATGCGAAGTCAGTCAACTTTGCAGTTACTTGCGCAGTGCTGGATTTTAAAGTAAAAGAGGGAGAAGTTGCAGCGCCACTTACCGCAGCATGTTTGGATATGTTTTCAGCAAAGCACAAGAAAATGGCCCCACCTACAATTACTAGGCCAAGAAGGACTGGTGCTAGGTATGTGAATCCAGAGGATATGGAGGAAGTAGGGTATACTACTAGAGAGAATACACCTGCACCTGTCGAGGATGTTGAAATAGATGGTATGGAACCAGGTGGTTATGATGTGGATCATCAGGTAGAAGATCAAACGGCAATGTTGGAGGAGTCAGAGGTAGTACAGCAAAGAGCGGTACCTGCTGAATGAATGCCAGGAGCAAGGCATAATACTCCAAAGAACCCACCTAGAAGAGCAAAAGCTGGTGAAAAGGCAACTCAACCTAAATGGAGAATGCAGCACCCGTTTCACTCTGATTTTCCTAAAGCGGCTGAGGATTTAGTTGCGCAATGTTTGAAGACTACAGTCTCTGTTCCATTGAGGATGCTGACAGAAGTAGCTCCGGATGTAGCAAATAGAATTTTGGATAAGTGCAAGAAGCAAAGGATTTATAATTGCGCTGATTTTGATGTTCAACAGCAGTCATTTCAGCCGGTCCTTGGATTACCTAGGGAGCCACATTATGCAAGACACTTAGGGTATTTAACAACTACTGTAAATGGTTTGAAAATTAAAGCATTAGTGGATACAGTTTCACAAATCAACGTGGTTTCAGTGGATGATGCAGTGGAGTTAGGTCTTCCTGTTAAAGATGGTGAAGGCACTGTCGCAGGAATTGGTGGAGGTAGGTTACCTGTTATATGTGTAGCAGAGTATGTACGCACTAGAGTTGTGGGAGCAAAGAGGGATATAAATTTTTATGTTCCAATGGGTGTAGTTAAACCAGTTTTAGGCACGCCATTTTTAATGGATTATTCTGCAACTATAGATTATTGTTTGAATAAGACTATTCAAATAAGGATTATGGGTGATGATGGTGTTCCAGTAACAGCAGTCTTAGTAGCGCCCAAGGATGATGGCTGGGAAACTAAGTACTCTGGAGCTGCGCGGTTAGAGAAAGGAAGAGAATTTTATGAGGAAGTCTCAGATGAGGAGATAGGGCGACCGCCAGGAAGGTGCCAACATTTTTATTAGGGACTGGCATTTTAGGTTTTACTATCTCCCAGGATGAGAGGAACCCAGATAGTGACCAGTCAGTCCAACAAGAAGGGATACGTAAAGCAGTACTTCATAGGTGTCTTGGGAATACTACTGTAGAATGTATTATACCTAAGCTTTTTAATTTCTTTAATTATGGATATTTTTATACTTATATTAAAAAGAAAAGACAAAAACATGATTTAGGTGCAACCCGTATTTATATTAGAAAGGGTTTTATTTTTATTAATGAAGGAAGCAGCAAGAGCTGTTTTGCATCAAATTATAAATCAGTAGCTGTTAGAGTTAAACCAGTGAATGTAGTGATGCCCGATTTGAATCCTCTTTTACAGAGGCCGGCACTGTCCAGGAATCTTTATGATACTCCTTTAACAAAGTTTCCGCCTCATTTTGAACCTACTAATAAGATTACAATGGAAAGGCTTCAGATGGTTAATTTTGGACCAGAGGATTGGTTATTGCAGGAAGAAAAGAAGTTGTTGTTACATGTTATGGTTCTTAGGCAAAATGCTATTGCGTTTTCAGAAGAGGAAAGAGGTTTGTTGAAACAATCTTATGGTAAACCTTATATTGTTCCAGTTATACCTCATGTGCCGTGGCAGAAGAAGGCTTTTCCAATACCAGCGGCTATAAGAGAAGAGTATACGGAATTAATTAGGGGAAGGTTAAAGTCTGGCTTGTATGAGAAGTCTATGTCTAGTTATTCAAGTCCAGTGTTTTGTGTTCTTAAACATAATGGTAAATTAAGTGTTGTTCATGATCTTAGGGAGATGAACAAGGTTACAGTAAAGGATGCAGGGATGCCACCAACGCCAGCGGAGTTTGTGGATTCTTTTGCGGGACATGCATGTTATGGATTAGGTGATATTATGGGAGGATACGATGAGCGCAAATTGGATGAATCATCCAGGCCCATGACAATTTTTGAAACACCACTGGGGCGCTTCAGGTTGACAAGGTTACCGCAAGGCGCAAAAAATTCTGTGGCAGTATATCAAGCACAGATGATGTGGATATTGCAGGATGAAATTCCAGAAAATGTGAAAATTTTCATTGATAATGGCAGTATAAAAGGACCAGCCAGTGATTATGATGGGGGGGAGAATCATTGCTGAAAAACTGAGGAATAAGGTACTTACATGGCCAAGACCAAGAAATACTAAGGAAGTTAGAGGGTTTTTAGGCATCTGTACATATGTAAGAATGTTTATTCGAGATTTTGATTTGTTGTCTTCACCTTTACGGCGCTTAACAAGAAAAGATGTTGTATGGGATTGGACGGCAGAATGCAAGGAGTCATTCAAGTTATTGAAAAGGATTGTAGGGAAAGATATTCTTTTTGAGAAATTGGAGTATGGACCAGGCGCTGGGAAAATTACTCTAGCGGTGGATTCTAGTGTGTCCGTGGTGGGCGCAGTTTTGATGCAGGAGGATGAGGAAGTTAATGATAGACCTGTCCTTTATGAGTCTAAGACTTTTACCAAAGTGGATTCCAGGTACTCTCAGTCCAATCTGGAGTTATGCGGAGTAGCGAAAATTCTTAAGAAGCTACAATGGATGCTTTTGGGGGCAACATTTTGAGCTGCAGGTTTATGCGCTATTGCTGGTGCAAATGATTAGTAGCCCGAGTTTACCAGATGCGCCCATGGCAAGGTGGGTAGCACAGATTAATTTGTATTCTTTTGATTTAGTCCATAAGTTGGGAAAATTGTTCACTATGCCGGATTTATTGTCAAGAAGACCGTTGTGTGAAGAGGACTTGGAAGCAGATGAATTTGAAGAAGATAAGATATGGGTAAATGGGATAGATTATTGTTATGAAAGATTTGATAGTAACATCCGTGATGACAATAAACTAGCAGGTAGTATCGTCCGTGACGACAATAAACTAGTAATGTGGAATAACTGTAAAGACATAAAACTAGATATTGACAATGCAAAGGATGTTTGTAGCAAGGGTAGTCTGCAACTGGATTTAGGGGACGCTGAAGCTAATGTAACTACAAGGAGTGCGCAAGGCAAGGTAGTGGAAGAGTCAGATGATGAAGATGATTCAAGGGGAAGTCATGACATTAGTACTCATCTCGAAGAGGGGGAGTATTTTGAAGACAATGCATCTACTGATGAGGGAGTAGAGTTGTTAAGGTTATATTTGGAAGGTAGTAGTCAACCAGATTTTGGCAAAAAAAAGGTTTGGTGTAATATTAAGAAGTGCGCTAAGGGTTACTTTATTAAAAATGAGAAGTTATGGAAGAATCAAGCTTTGTCTCCTCAGTTAGTTGCTCAAAATAGGGAAGGGAAGGAGAAGATACTCAGGGAGTTGCATGAGAATTTGGGACATAGAGGTCAAGATGAGATGTATCACAGAGTTAGGGAAAGATTCTGGTGGCCCAATATGAAGAATGAAGTAAGAGATTGGGTTAAATCTTGTCCTGAATGTCAGCGCAGGAGTTACAGAAAGCCAAGAAAGAAAGGTAGAGCGACGGACAAAGATACTGTTTTTGGTAGGGTCAGTTTAGATTCAGTTCATATAAAAGAAGGATGCTTTAAATACTTGGTAGTGGCCAGGGATGATCTATCAGGATGGGTTGAAGCAGTGCCGTTGGTAAATCTTAAGGCAAGTAATGTAGCTGGATTTTTGAAGAAAGAATGTATTTACAGGTATGGGGTAATGAAGATGGTAACCGTAGATGGTGGCGCTGAATTTACTGGAAAATTCCAAGAGGTAGTAAAAGGTATTGGCGCAAAGTTACAAGTTGCAACACCATATTATCCTGAAGCAGAGGGAGTGATAGAAAGAGGGCATAAGGTTATAAAGGATGAGCTAGTTAAATTATGTGGAAATAATGGGGCAAAGTGGAAGAACTACTTGCCATTAGTTTTGTTTGGGGAAAATATTTCAGTTAAAAGGACAACAGGGTTTTCACCGTATGAACTGATGTTTGGTCAAAGGGGGTTATTACCTATTGATCTGGATGCTGGATCTTTTCTAGGATGTGACTGGGATCAAGTGCGCTCAACTGAAGATTTGATTCTAGCAAGGGTAGCGCAGCTTGAAAGGAAAGACAAGTTTGTGGAGAAGGTGTATGAAAGAATTTTGCAGATTGGGGACAAGTCAGTTAAATATTGCGATGAGCGCTTAGAGCATAGGTTAAGAAAGCCATTGAATCCAGGAGATTTGGTCTTAGTTTATAATAGAAGTTTAGAAAGCCAATGGGGAAAGATGTTTTCTGACAGATGGAATGGTCCTTATAGGATAAGAAAGCAGATAACTGGAGGGTCTTACTTACTGAAGGAATTGGATGGTATTGAGTGGAAGCAACGTGTGGCTGCAGATCAGATCAAAAGATTCTACCCAAGGGATGTTCCAGTGATACAAGATAACCTCTGGAATGAGAAATAACTACCAGAATAATACCTCCAGGAAGAGGCTAAACTATCAATGATTTTTATGTTTTTTTATGTTACCTCTGGAATGAGAAAAAACTACCAGAATAATACCTCCAGGAAGAGGCTAAACTATCAATGATTTTTATGTTTTTTTATGTTACCTCCGGGAAGAGGTTAAACTAACAAGTTATGTTAAGTTTTGTTTTTCTAAGATGACTCACAGGAGGCTTTGAAACAGTTGTGATGGATAGAGGGCGCTATCTGGAAGTTAGGCGGACTATGGCTGAACAGGCAACTGGCATAAGCGCTCAGATGAGGGTGTAGAGGAAAAAGGAATCTTATATTTTCATTGTTCAAGGGGACATGACAAGATAGGCAATTGGATTAAAGGAGACGCATGCCATGTAAACGCAAAAGACGGTGGGAATTTAGCTAATGAGTCAACTAACCAGGAGTGGAATAGAGATTTATATATGGGGCGCTCTACAGTTCAATTCTTATTTTACATTGTATATTGCTGTATTGCAGTAAAGGCGGTAACTTTTTATGATATAAAAGTTTATTTATGATTTTTTTTAGGGTCTACAGTTTTTTAAAGAAAGTAGAGGGAGAAAAGTTAGGCGCTTTATAGTATGGAAGACAGGTGTAATAAAATAGCGCCATGTCTAAAAAGATTATTTGAAGGCATAGCATGAAAAATTTATGAAGACTATGTACAGGGAGAATGGACAGAAGAAGCTCATAAGGAGAAGCTCTAGTGGGCTATTCAGTATCAGGGTGAAAGCTAATAGGATATCCTTTCCAGTCTTCAGGCATGACAAAGCAACGGGGATTGGCGGGGAATCCAAGAATAGTTGATAAGCTGATTTTGTTCATTAGTTGACCTATCATTTCTATATGGGTATAGCGAGCTTCAAGTTCAGTGTCAGAAAAATCTGGTGCATTAGAATAGGATAGAGACATAGCGTCATATATAAGACAAAGTCTGGAAAACATTCGCATGGAATGGATAAAGGGTAAAGGAATAGGAACCCATCCCAGGGAGATGGATTAATTGAAGCCTGACAAGGAGTCGGTGGGCAAGGGGAGCATAAGTATAATGAAGGATACTTACTTGCTAATAAGTTTTGTGGGAGCGCTGATGACAAAGTAATAGTAACCACGTCAGGAACAGCTGCAGTGGAGCCTGAGCGCATAGAAGCATTAGAACTCGGAGTGGAAGAAGGTGTAGCGCTAGGCTGAATAGATATTTTGGGCTTGGGAAAACTAGGAAGCGATGATGATTCATAAGGAACATTATTATTAGTGGGAATAGTGGGACTAATGGTGGTAACTATGAGAGCACTACTAGTAGAGCTAGGTGGAAAGCGAATATAACCAGTAGGCTGAGGAGTATTCTGGTTTAGAGAGATATTGCAAGTTTTGTGGTATCTAAAGCAATTGTCACAGGCAGGTCTAAAGGAGGCATACCCCCAAGGTTTAGAAAATGTACAATGAAAGTTGTGGCGCTTACAAAACAAGCACACTTGATCTTTGGGAACTGTACAATATTGAGTCATGATATTTGGATGAAAAAGATCTAGGTTATTAGAGGGGCTATTTATAAGATAACAATGGCATTATAAAGAAGTCATCAGTTGAGCCATGTCTGACTTGAGCGCTGGATGGTTTCTAAGAAGATAGTGAAAAAAAATTTTTTTGTCATAATGAAGGACCCTAGGAAAGGCAAATCTATCTCAGTCAAGGGAAAGTCATATATTGCGAAGATCTGAAGATTACAAGAGAGCTCATGTTCATACGAAGCAGGGGAAGTATTTGCTGCTATAGATAGTAGCAACAATCTCAAGTTGTTATTTTTTTGTCGTTTCATCATTCATAGGCACTTAGTAGAAGGGGGTGCGGTTAGAAAAAGAATGATATTTTTTTAAGGCAACTCATCTTGCAGTTGTAGAATTCTCACAGGAAAATTAAGGGAAAGTAAAATTACAGTTTTTTTTACAAGGTTATATAAAATTTACAGGGAATATATACAAGAAGATTTTTAGTATTCTGAGTCATCAAAGATAGGAATGCAGAAAGCCCAGTCCTTAACAGCTTCTTGCATGTTTTGTTGCAAGGTGGTTATTAGCTGTTTTTGTTTATCATACTCGGTGCAAGTATAAACCGGGACCACCTTGAGGAATCCTTTGACGGCAGTTAACATGTTGTTCATACAACGCATGGTCACATTGTATGGAGCGCAGGCAATTTTCTCTGCAAACTCCCAGTTTTGAGCCATGGCGGGCTCTTCATCATCAACGTCCGGAAAAGTTTCAATGGACCATTTGTCCAGGATGATGGTATCGAAGACCGGCTGCATAGTTGTCCAGTCAAGAGTGGTTATACAAGGAGTACACTCTGGAATAGGTTTGGTATCCCAGATGGGATCTTCTTCCAAGGCTGGAAGGAATAGTGGAACGCTAGGAGGTGGAGGCGTTTCAGCATAAGGTGTGCCTGGCGCATTCTAAAAAAAAAAAAAAAAAAGAGAATGTTAGCATTAGAAAAGGAAGAAGTAGGAAAAGAAGACTAACTTTACTCTCCTCTGAAAAGAGAGATCTTGGGATATAAGCGAAGCTACTGGGTGTAGGTTCCCGGTAACCAACCTTGGCTCATTTGTTGCCAGGTGGGGTAGTAGGAGCAGGCGCTGGGCGCTTGATGGTCATTTGACTCATCATATTAATTGTTGAAGCGTTAGCGTTCCGGCGTGCAACGGTGGGCGGCCCATCGTAACTACACTTCTTTTTGCGTTTCTTGCAGTAATCGCATGACTAAAAAAAAAAGGGGGGTAAGAAATGAAAGGTTAGTAACAATCAGCAAGGAAAGTGAAGATAACTTACAGTAAAGAAATTATTGCCACAACAAGCTTTTGAGAAATGACAGGGAGTTATGCCATTCTTGATACAGCGGGTGCATCTTGTCCCACCCATCAGTGTAGTTACTGGTGTTGTAGGTGGAGCAGCTGGGGGCTGAGTGTGCATGAACTTTCGAATTGGGTCCACGACGTTGGCGGTATTTTCAGTGTTAGGATTGGTTCTTCTGGTATTCATTGAAAGATATAAAGGAAAATAAGAGAAGAAGATAGAAGATGGAGGAAGGAAACGCTGCAAGTTGCAGGTATTTATGGGCTCCTGGGGACAGTCGCAAGTAGAGAGAGGATGTGGTACGCGCCTCGCAGGTAGCATAATTTTAGACCAATCAGCGCACGTAGTCCAGGAAGGACAAAGGGAGCTAGCACAGTAGGTAGTGCTAAAGTATAATATGTATTTGTGTGTTTCAAATAACAAAGGAAATGGAAACGTGGAAAAGGATTAAGGATCGGTGCGCTCGGATTTTGCAGCGAGATATGCCGCACAATGGGGAATAGTGTGTTATTGATTTAGGACTGCAAGTGCTGAACAATATGGATTTTGATTTTCCAATAATTGTGCGTTATGCATTAAGGAAGGAGTTATGGCTTAAGGAAAACTCAAGTGCATAGTATACTGCACCACAGCTAGTTGGGTAAACTTACTGAAACAGGTATTAAAGGAGGCTAACTAGTTAAGTGAATCGTCAGAACTATGAACTTAGTATTAAAGAAAGGAGAGTGGGGACTCAATCACAAAACTACCCAAGAGTCAAGGCGACTAGGATCAGCGTTAGAATGGGTCAAACCTGAAAGTAGCGCTGAAACATAACAAAGGTATAGTCAAAAGCACATATGTGGAGTATGAGTGAAACAAGTCAATACTAGTGTTAGTAATCACAGAATATGTTTTAGATGCTGTAGTTGCTACAAGCAGTGTACGTAGTTTACTAATAGATTAGTTATTGTTTTACTAATGTGGCACTAGAGCCAGCACTGAAGAGCCACTAGGGAACTGTGTCTTGAGTACTGGAAAAATATAAAAGGAGGACTATTTGATAGAGATAGGGAGACATTTTCGTAAGTAGAATATAAGAAGAATAGAATAAGTGAATTAGAGATATTTTTCTAAATCTTTTATCATTTGTGTGTTTGTTTGTGTATTTTCATATAGTATAGTGAAAAGAGCGCAACATAGAAAGAATATATAGATTTAGTAGGATTGACTATTACTAGAGTTATTTTATTGCTATAATAAGGCATATTTAAAGAGAGCGCTTCAAGAGGGAGTAGCTGTGGATATTAGCGCTTGTTAAGAATAGAAATATCCAGATATTAATACTTGTTTTTTTCCTGATCTCTAAAACTCATCTCTCAAATTATAAATTTTCTAATAAAATATTAGTGTTACACATTATTGCACTGTCTTTAAAAAAATAAGAGTGGCAGGCGCTTCTTTTTTAGAAGTTGAAGAGGAGAACTAACCCATCTCGCATTGTGTCTACTGCTTAGTACTTTAGAACATTCTACAACGTAATTGTGCTCAGAGAGAAAGTGGTGGCATTTGTTGAAGAGGAAAGGGGTGTGTTGAAACACTCTTATGGGGAAACTTACTTGATTCCTGTGGTTTGTCATGAACCTTGGAAAATCAAACCTATTCCAATCCCAGCTTCTATTAGGGACGATTTTGAAGAGATTTTTAGCAAAAGAGTCAGGACAGGATTGTATGAACAATCAACTTCTAGTTACTCAAGTCTGGTTTTCTGTGTTAAGAAACAGAATGGGAAGTTGAGGGTGATTCATGATCTTAGGGCCTTGAATAGAGTCACTATCAAGAATGCGGGGATGCTGCCAAGTGCTGAGGACTTTGTGGAAGCTTTTTCTGGAAGGGTATGTTATGGTTTGGGAGATATTATGGGCGGTTATGATGAAAGGGAACTTCACACTGATTCACTGCTACTCACAACATTTGAGACTCCTCTGGAAATATTTCAGATCACTAGGTTGCCTCAAGGAGCAACAAATTCAGTAGCAGTATATCAAGCTCAAATGGCTTGGATTTTACAGGATGAGGTTCTGACTCATGCTGGTATTCTTATTGATGACGGTGGAATTAAAGGACCCTCCATTGATTATTGAAATGCGGTGCTGAGAGAGAGCCCAGGTATAAGGAGATTTGTTTGGGAATATGCAATTACTCTAGAGAGAGTATTGTTTAGAATTGAAGAGGCTGGTTTGACCATTTCTGGGTCAAAGTTTTGTTGCTGTGTTCCTGCTCTGGAAATCCTAGGTCATGTTGTATGTAAGGAGGGGAGGATTATGGCAAAGAAGAAAGTTAATAAAATTCAGTCATGGCCAAGGCCTAAAAATACTACTTAAGTTAGGGTATTTTGGGGGGTTTGTGTGTATGTCAAGATTTTTATTAAAGATTTTTCTTTGTTGGCTCCACCCTTGAGAAGATTGACCAGGAAAGATGCGGAGTTGAAATGGATGGAAGATTGTGAAGAGGCTTTTCAGAAATTGAAGAAGGTGGTAGGTGAAGATATTATTCTTCAAAAGTTGGATTATGGAAACGAAGCTGGAAAAATTTATCTGGTGGTGGACTCAAGTTATATTGCTGCTGGTGCTGTTTTGTCTCAGGAAGATAAAGCTGGGAAGGTCAGGCCAGTAAGGTATGAGTCTGTAGTTTTCAATGAGCTGGAATCCAGGTATTCTCAGGCAATGTTGGAATTGTGTGGTGTAGCAAAAATTTTGAAGAATCTACAAATTGTTTTTTGGGGGCAGCATTTTGAGCTGCAGGTGGATGCTAAATCTCTGGTTCAAATGATCAACACACCTAGTCTTCCAAATGCTCCAATGACTAGGTGGGTGGCATTTATTCAACATTTTTCTTTTGACCTGGTGCACAAGCCAGGTAAGACTTTTAAGATGCCAGATGGATTATCAAGAAGACCACCCACAGATGAAGATTCTGATTCTGAAGAATTTGATGAAGATGTTCTAGTGGTTAGGGCCAGTGCAAAGGGTGCTGAAGATTTTTTCTCCTCCCCCAAGAGGCTAAACTGGATGATTGTTCTTGCCTCCACCAAGAGGTTAAACTGGATGGTTCTGATCTTGATTCTGGTGATCAGGATGTTTTTGTTGATGAAGATGGGGCTGTTGTTTGGGATGGCTCAAAAGTGGAGAATGGTGTTTTTATTGGTGAACTGAATTCTCTTAAGATTCAGTGGAAGAAAAAGGAGGTGCAAAATATTAGGGATTGGTGTCCTGGATGGGCCAGTTGTGTTTATCATGTGTACACTGGAGATTTTGACAACAGGGTTGTACCCTGGGATGTTGTTTTGTTGGATTTTGAAGATGTGACGTGGGGTCAGATTGAGTTTTATTTTATTATGGTTGAATATCCATTAACCTTAGAGAGGTCAGTTACTTGTGATGGCAATACTTGGGTGGCAATCAAGAAGAAGAGTCCTTGTTTTATGTGTCAGGAAGGAGGTTGATGAGGAGGAGACATCCAAATCCTCAAGTGGTGATGAATCAGAAGAAGGTTCAAGAATTGGTTTTGAAGTATTTGATGAAGACCTTGGTCATAGAGGCTTTTGGGAGACTTATAGAAAATTAGCAGATAGATTTTGGTGGCCAGGTATGAAGTTGGCTGTGCAGGGTTGGGTTAAATCTTGTGAAGAATGTCAAAGAACAAGTCACTTGAAGCCTAAAAAGGTTTGCCGTGATACTGGTGAAACAACTGTATTTTGAAGAGTGAGTTTGGATGATGTCCATATCAAAGAGGGCAGGTATAAATACTTAATTGTTTCCAGGGATGATTTGTCTGGTTGGGTTGAGGCAGTGCCTCTGGTGAATTTGACTTCCAAAAATGTGGCAGAATTTTTGAAGAAAGAATGGGTCTTTAGGTATGGGTTGATGAAGTTGGTGACTGTTGATGGTGGGCCAGAGTTTGGAGCTGAATTTAAAGAAGCTGTTGAAATTATTGGTTCTAAAGTCAGGGTGGCTACACCTTATTATCCTGAAGCTGAAGGCATGGTTGAAAGAGGCCATCAAGTTATCAAAAATGCTTTGGTGAAAATGTGTGGAGATAGTGCTGAAAAATAAAGGCATTATTTACCCTTGGTGTTATTTTCTGAAAAGGTCACTGTAAAAAGGACAATTGGCTATTCCACCTATGAATTAATTTTTGGGCAGAAAGCTGTTCTACTGGTGGACTTGGAAGCGGTCTCTTATCTTGGAATTGATTGGGATGATATATGCTCAACAGAAGATTTGCTCTGTGCCAGGATGCAACAGTTGGAATGTAGAGAGGAATTTCAAGAGAAGGCATACTCTAGAATGATGAAGATTAGAAATCAATCAGTCAGATACTTGGACAAGAAGTTGGCTCATAGACTCAGGAATCCCTTGAAACCTGGTTGTTTGGTTTTGGTGTATAATAGAAGTTTGGAGAGTCAGTGGGGAAAGATGTTTGCTGACAGATGATGTCAGCCTAGATATCCCTAGGACTGAGTATTTCTTATACTTAAAATAAGATAACCTTAAGTACATTAAGCTTATATCTTAAAAATAAGGTTAAAATAATAATATATATGATTATATTACATATATATATAATTATTACTCTATTATATAAATTATAGTAGTTTTAATAGCTTATCCATATCCTAATAATACTTATTAAGGTGTTAATGGAGTCATAATATACTTATCTTAAGTGATATGAAGTAATTATTGACATACATAAGCTTATATGTATACATAAATCTCATATTCAGTGAAATATGCAGTATATTATGTATATTTAGGTATATAAGTGGGTTTTAGCCTCTTAATAGCTTATAAAATTTCTTTTTCTGCTTATTTTAGGTCATATGGACGTATCCAGTGGACTCACAATGCCTACAGAAGCATAAACATCTATTTCAGGCCCATACACTCAGTCTGGACAACTTAATCTGCCTCCTTGGATGGATATTCACGGATTTATGGGTTGAGAGGTCATTGCTGGGTTAATATGGATGCTTTGGGATGTTATTGGGGGATTGGACATTTCATTTGTTTCCTTTATATGCTTTGGGTTCCATTATATTCTCTTTGGATGAGTTATTTTACCTGTTTCTTTATGGTATCCGCTTTTATCTGGATTTTCTATTTATGGTATGGGTCTGTGTTATCATTAATTGTGATGGAGGGTACTTACTGGAGGTCTGGGTGTTGAATCTACTTGAATTGGACGCCATGGGGAGGTGATGATCCCTCACAGTGCTGTAATTTCCGGGGATAGCAGTGACATCATCTGGATTGAAGGTCTGTGAACTCCAGTGGATTTTGGTATAAGTAAGGGAGGATTTTGACGGTTATTAGACATCATTCACTTACTACTATTCAAACAAACATTACAACACAATTATTATTATTCAAAGATATATTATAAAGCCATTATAAATTGATATTATCTTTATATAAGCTATAACTATATTATATTCATCTATTTTACACCACTAGCACACATTTAAATCCGAGTATTGTGAGTTTTATTTGAATATAACTATTTTATTAGTCTTCCCCTGAGGTTTAATTACTAAATCATTTATCAATAAGTAGTAGGACCATAAATAAATACTTTTATATCATACTTAAATACTAGATACACTGACAGATGAAATGGACCTTACAGAGTCAGATCTCAGGTGTCTGGAGGTTCTTATGTTTTGGAGGAGTTAGATGGAACAGCCTTAAAGAAGAGAGTGGCTGCGGATCAGGTGAAGATATTTTACCCTAGAGGCACAAAAAGTGAAGAAGATTGACTCCGCAATGAGGATAAACTATGGAAAATTCTTTAATTTTGGATTTTGGTGATGCTGTTCATCTGTTTTTTTTTTTGGAAACTTTTTGTTAAAAGGTACCCATGGGTGGGGCTTCTAGATTTTATTTTGGAAAGTGTGGGAGTGACTTATGGGCTGGCTGCTCTATCAAAAGTAACCCCAGATTGTCTGTTTCCAATCCCTTCTCTTAATTTGGTTGAACCCTAGTATTGGTTTTTCTTCACAGGTTTTAGTCTTCTATGACTTTAAACTGAAAGTTCTTTTGGTATTCAAGTGCCGGACCCTTCACGCTTATTGGTTTTGGTTTAATGTGTTGGATTTTGTCTTTTTTTTAGAAGGTACCTAGGGGGGCTTCTAGATTTTATTTTGGAAAGTGTGGGGGTAACTGATGAGCTGGCTGCTCTGTAGAACAGTTGCCCCAAAATGTCTGTTTCAAGTATTTTGTTTGTTCTATTTGAATCCTAGTTCTGGTTTTTGTTATTCAGTTTTTAAGTCCACTATGACTTTAAACTGGCTTACTGGCTTTGGAAAGGCTTCTTTTGTCTATTTGGTTTAGTGGGGGATCACTGGTGGTCTCCCATCATTTTTACTTATTGGAGGGAGTCCACCCAGTGATCATTTCCTTGGACTGGATTTTTTTTATTTTTCTTTTCTTTAATTTTTGTGTCTATAGTTAGATAGTAGTTTTTGATTATTTTCTTTTTTTTTCTCTTTTTTTCTATTAATTTTTTTATGGTATTTATTAGGATATAAAGAGGGAAAAATCACAAAATTATATTTTATGGTGTTACCACATCAGGGTCACCTGGATGTGGGCAAGCATTGGTTGGGAAAGGCTTATTAATTGGCCAGGCAATGCTATTTTCTTTCTTTTTCTTATAATTCTCTCAATTTATATTTATTTCATCTTTGTTTTTTTTATTTGAATTCATTTAAAAAAAAATTATTGAACAGTGTATCCACATCAAGGTGCACTTTGATGTGGGTAAGGTATCAGGGGATCAGCTCATAAATTAGCTGGGGGATACCATTTGTAACTATTATTTATCTTTTCTCATTATTATTATTTATTTCATTTTAATTTTTCAGCTCTCATATTTTTGGGTAATTTTGTTATTTATTTTCAAGTTTTTTTAGTATGTTAGTAGTTTAAAATAAAAATAAAATAAAAAATATAAATATAATAAAAATAAAAATAAAAATAAAAATAAAATAAAAATAAAAATAAAAATAAAAATAAAAATAAAAATAAAATTAAAATTAAAATTAAAATTAAAAATAAAAATAAAAATAAAAATAAAAATAAAAATAAAAATAAAAATAAAAATAAAAATAAAAATAAAAATAAAAATAAAAATAAAAATAAAAATAAAAATAAAAATAAAAATAAAAATAAAAATAAAAATAAAAATAAAAATAAAAATAAAAATAAAAATAAAAATAAAAATAAAAATAAAAATAAAAATAAAAATAAAAATAAAAATAAAAATAAAAATAAAAATAAAAATAAAAATAAAAATAAAAATAAAAATAAAAATAAAAATAAAAATAAAAATAAAAATAAAAATAAAAATAAAAATAAAAATAAAAATAAAAATAAAAATAAAAATAAAAATAAAAATAAAAATAAAAATAAAAATAAAAATAAAAATAAAAATAAAAATAAAAATAAAAATAAAAATAAAAATAAAAATAAAAATAAAAATAAAAATAAAAATAAAAACAAAAATAAAAATAAAAATAAAAATAAAAATAAAAATAAAAATAAAAATAAAAATAAAAATAAAAATAAAAATAAAAATAAAAATAAAAATAAAAATAAAAATAAAAATAAAAATAAAAATAAAAATAAAAATAAAAATAAAAATAAAAATAAAAATAAAAATAAAAATAAAAATAAAAATAAAAATAAAAATAAAAATAAAAATAAAAATAAAAATAAAAATAAAAATAAAAATAAAAATAAAAATAAAAATAAAAATAAGAATAAAAATAAAAATAAAAATAAAAATAAAAATAAAAATAAAAATAAAAATAAAAATAAAAATAAAAATAAAAATAAAAATAAAAATAAAAATAAAAATAAAAATAAAAATAAAAATAAAAATAAAAATAAAAATAAAAATAAAAATAAAAATAAAAATAAAAATAAAAATAAAAATAAAAATAAAAATAAAAATAAAAATAAAAATAAAAATAAAAATAAAAATAAAAATAAAAATAAAAATAAAAATAAAAATAAAAATAAAAATAAAAATAAAAATAAAAATAAAAATAAAAATAAAAATAAAAATAAAAATAAAAATAAAAATAAAAATAAAAATAAAAATAAAAATAAAAATAAAAAAAAATAAAAATAAAAATAAAAATAAAAATAAAAATAAAAATAAAATAAAATAAAATAATAAATAAAATAAAATAAATAAATAAATAAAATAAAAATAAAAATAAAACAAATTTATATATATATTTCTGTTAATTATTATTGTTCTCTCTGTTTATTAATATATTAATTTCCCTCTTGTTTATTTTTAATTTCTGGAAGAAGAAGCCTCTAGCAGTTGGTCCAGATTATGATGCATTTTTTCTTTTTGTTAGGATTGGAAGAAGAACTGTGTTCTTTGTGGTGTAGGCGGCTGGAAAGAGTATATGGATTGTAATGGTCAGGTACCGGAGTGGAAGGTAATTTTTGGGAAGAAGTGGAAGAAGCGGGGATCGAGTGTTGGAAGGTGTGCTTGATTATTCTAGACATCTTCCAGTGGTCATCAAGCAGCTTTTTCCTCAGATTCTTTTCAAAGTCATTCAATGGACCATGGAGGGCAAAGGCCTTAAGCATGTTTGAAAACCTCATGATTAGGTGTTGTTTCATGTTGGCGTAATCCAGTATTAAGGTAGTTTCTAGAGGTTGGCCAATCCCAATTGTAGTTTCAGGAGGCGGGGTTCCAACTACCCAGAAGAATTATATTAGTAATTGTTCTCTGTTAAAGAAATTTGATTTATTAATTTGGTACTTACTAATTGGAAGCTCATCAAATTTTTAAGCGGCTGGTGTAGGTAGACTCTTACAGTTGCCTTGCTGTAAGCAGAATCCAAAGGAGTTGGATAAACCATAGAAAACCCTGTCCTTCTAAGTAAAATAAGGGTTGCTCAATTAACTAAGCTTACCAGTCTACTTGAATCGATTTAAAATATAGATGAAACTCTGATTTTATGAACACTTATTGAGATTTACAAATAGCAGCTGTTGGAAAAGAAATACTGATAACAGCAATTAAGGTGTACCAGTGAAAGATCTGAAAAGATAGACTTATATATTTTTATAAAGATTTTATTTTAATGAGTTAACAATAAAAACAAGTCCCTGAGATGGAGACCTTTCCAATGTTACCCTATATGTGATGAAAATATATTTGTTGTGTTGTATTTCAAAAGTGTTATAAATTGATCTAACAAGAATAATAAATTCTAACCAAATTTTACCACAATAGCCAAACTTTTCTGCAGTGACCAAACTTTGCACTGGTGATCAGAATTTTCTATAGTGACCAAACTTTGCACGGGTGATCAGACTTTTCTACAGTGACCAAACTTTACCACAGTGCCCAGACTTTTCTGCAATGACCAAACTTTGCCACAGTGCCCAGACTTTTCTGCAGTGAGAAAACTTTGCACTGGTGATCAGAATTTCCTATTGTGAGAAAAATTTTGCAACAATGAGCTCTTTTTGCCATAATGAGCTAATTTGGCCAGAGTGATCTAAATTTGCCACAGTGAGTTAATCTTATCACCATGACCAAACTTGGCCACAATGACAGAATTTTTCCAGTACACTTCGCTTTTGCACCAGAAAATCACCGGAGCAAACCAGAGCGCACCAGAGCGCACCAGAGCGCACCAGAAAAAAAAGTGGCCATTCCAAGAGCACACTTCATTCAACAAAAATACAAATCCATAAAACCATCAAATCACAAAAGAAATACCACATATAACCATTCCAAAACACCAAAAAAGTAACCCAAAAAAATCCAGTTAACTCCTTTCAACCAAATTAACACCTGGTAACACCATGACTTTCTTCCAACCAAGTTCCAATCAAATTTTCACCTAAGTGGCCTACCCAGCTTTGGAATGCCACATCCTCCCTCCAATAAGGAATATCCCCATTCCAACCAATTATGCATTCTAATTATTTTATTTTGATGAAAGTTGTTCTAGCTGGTCTTCTAAAAATTTAAACTGTTTGTCTTCTTCTCCTTCTCTTGATATAATTCATAATAATAAAATAATAATAATAAAAACTATTTTGTGATGACTCCACTACTGAGAGCAAGGTTTGAATCCCTTCAGACTCCCATATACCAGTCTTCCTTCTATGGTACAGAATGAGAGAGTGGATCTCCCTAATGAGCCAAATACTCTTGATTCCATTCTCATAGGTCCCCCCACTGAGCCGAATTCTATGATTCCAATCTCGCCATAAGGTCCTCCAAGCTTAACACCAAATAGCCTAACACTGAGGCTCTTAAAAAATCAATAGTAATCCAACTACCACCCTAAATTCTTATTCCTTCATCACAATTTAACACATTGCTATTCAGCAACCTTTACAAAATACTTTAGCCAGGCTTCCAATATTTAATTTTAAAATTTTAGACCATGTTAAAGTGCCAAAAATTTCACCAAATAGATTGACATTCCAGTTTAAAGTCTTGGTGGACCAAAAATTTAATCAATTGCTAGTTCTAACTACTATCCTAAAACTTTCTCCAAAAATATCCATAAAATTTTGAATGTCCTTGAAAATTAGCCAGTTTAAAGTCTTGGAGGACTGACAGCATATCTTGAAATAAAATCATAAACAGCCAGTTTAAAGTCTAAGTGGACTAACAGATCCAATGAGGAACCGAATTCTTGAAATAAAATCATAGAAACTATCCATTTTAAGGTCTTAGTGGACTAACAGATCCAATGAGGAACCAAATTCTTGAAATAAAATCATAAAACCTATCCAGTTTGAAGTCTTAGTGGACTAACAGATCCAATGAGGAACCAAATTCTTGAAATAAAATCATAAAAACTTAAAGAAAGTCTTGAAAATTAGCCAGTTTAAAGTCTTGGAGGACTAACAGATCTTGAAGTAGGATTCAATTTTGCTTGGGCTCCACTTGACCCTTTTTCTTATATAAAATATACTATAAAAGAAATAAACCAACAGAAAAATTGAAAATTAAATTTAACAAAAATTTTAAAAAAAATAATTGTATATTTATATATTTATTTTATTTTTATTTTATTTATTTATTTATTTTTTACTTTTTATTAGTTGTTTTTTTTAATGATGAAAATAATAAAAGGTTATAAAAGATTGTTATGTAATAAGATTTAAAATTTAATTTAAAAAAATGATAAACAAATTTGAAATACAAAATTTATGAAATGTAAAATAAAATTTAAAAGATGCCCCCCAGCCAATTGATGAGCCATACCCTCGGCATCATACCCACATCCAAGTGCAACTTGATGTGGTTACACAATTTTGAGAAATTGAAAATATAAAATTAATAAATGAAAGTTTAGGAAAATAAAATTTTATGAGAATGATCACTGGGTGGGCTCCCTCCAATTTGTAAAAATGATTAGAGACCACCAGTGAGTATCACTCTTAACAATATTTATAGTATTATAAAAATAAAAATGAAAGAAAAACATATTTCATTATATAAAAATCTAAAATAAAAGAAATAACAAAATAAAAAGTAAAAAAGAATCTTTAATCCGGCAGTGGGAGAATTGTCTCTTCGTACATTCTAGTTTATAGTCTTAGCGGACTTCCTATAGATCAAAAACAAAGTCAGGATTCAACTAGAAAACAGGGGAAAATTGGTAACAAACATTGTGGGGTAATTGTGTATAGAGCAGCCAGCCCATCAATTGCCCCCAAATTTTCCAATATTTAATTCAGAAGGATCCCCTGTGAACACTTCTACCAATAAAAAAATTTATCAATCCAACATATATCTTCACCATAATTTTTGTCGTTTTTAAGAGCTTTAAAATTTTTCAAACAAATGTCTTCATAAATGTTGTAAATTTTGTTAATGGTTTCGTTTCCCATACCAAGTAAAGCAACAGTAATATTTTTAATAAGAAAGTAGTTTATCCTCATTCCTGAGTTAAACTTTGAGAAAATTTTATTTAATCGATTATGTAGTTTATCCTCATTTCATAGTCCCTTTAAAACTATTGTAGAAATAGTTTACCCTCATTTTGGAGTTAACTTTCAGCACTCCTGGTGCCCCTAGGATAGAACCATTTGACTTGATCAGCAGCTACCCTCTTCTTTAAAACTACTGCATCCAATTCTTCCAAAACATATGAACTGCCAGATACTTGTTCCTTGACTTTATACATTCCATTCCACCTATCTGAAAAAATCTTGCCCCATTGGCTCTCCAAACTCCTATTATACACCAAAACCATATCTGCAGTTTTAAAAGGTTTTCTAAGTCGATGCGCCAACCGCTCATCCCAATATCTTACTGACTTATTTGGATCTTCATCATCTGTGAATATGCCTTTTCTAAGTACTCTTCTTTCTTTTATAGCTGCATCACTCTTGCACATAATAACTCTTCAGTAGTCTTGACCATGTCCCAATCAACTCCAAGATATGATTCAGCTTCCAAATAAACTGGTAAAATTGCTTTCTGTCCAAAAACAAGTTCATAGGGTGAAAATCCGGTTGTCCTTTTGGCAGTAATTTGATCAGCAAAAAAAACTAAAGGTAAATAATGCCTCCACTTTTCAGCACTTGACCCACACATTTTGACTAAAGCATCCTTAATAACTTGATGCCCTCTTTCAACCATACCTTCAGCTTCAGGATAATAATGGGTTGCTACCCTAACCTTTGACCCAAATTTTGATATAGCTTCTCTAAACTCTGTCCCAAACTCAGGACCTCCATCTACCGTTACCAATTTCATAACTCAATATTGATACACCCAATTTTTCAAAATAAATTCTGCCACATTTTTGGCAGTCAATTTAATAAGAGGGGCTGCCTCTACCCAACCAGATAAATCATCTCTGGCTACAATTAAATATTTATACCTTCCCTCCTTAATATGAATGGCATCCAAGCTAACCCTTCCAAAGAGAGTATTTTTGCCAGTAGCGTGTCCAGGTTCTTTCGGCCTTAAATAACTTCTTCTTTGAAATTCTTTGCATGACTGAAGACACTTTTTAACAGCCATCTTCATGCCTGGCCACCAAAATTGATCAGCAATTCTTCTGAAAGTTTCTCCAACACCTCTATGCCCAAGATCTTCATGAAGTGACTTTAAAACTAACTCTTGCCCTTTCTTTTGAGTTAAAACTACTTGATGATTTGGATACCTCCTTATCATTAATTGTTGATAAGTAAAATGTAGATGACTTCCTTTATATAGCCACCCATTCATCATCTTCACTTCTAAAGTCAATAAATATTTGACCAACAACAAATAAAAACCAGTCTGACCCCAGAGTTCATCTTGAAAATTGATTAATATAATATCAATGGGCACTTCTCTATCACCAATATCACCTGCACATGAATGAGCCAATAGACGTTGACCAAAAATTTGATTCTTGATCGAGCTATGTCGATTTTCTTCATATGAACCTTTTGACTTTTTAGAAACCGAATTCAAAAATAACCCTATCTCTTCTTCACCCTTTTTAACCAAATTTTCTAATTCTCCAACATATACACCCTTCCTTAACCTACTACTATCCCAAACTACCACTCCCTCTTCATCTATATACACAAAATCTTCTTCTACCTCTTTTTTACCAAATTTATTCACACCAATTTCATCAATTTTATCAACATAAAAATAATTTTCCAGTTTATCCTCTTGGTAGAGGTCATCATCACAATAATTGTCAAGGTATACTTTTTGTCTAGAAGATTTGGTACGTAGTTCTACGAGGATTTAAAAGGCTTTAATGGGTTCTCAACAGATTTGTACGTATTTCTTAATTCAAGTTGAATTTTTTACTCAATAAAAGAGGTAGGTTTTAAAATATTAATATAAGTTATACTTTAGAATTACGCTATTGTAAATACTAATAATATAGAATTATAAGAATAAGTGTTTAGTTGGTTATTGTTGTAATAAAATGAGTTGGTAAAATAGAATGATCAAAAGACAACAAAAAGAGAGGCCTTTTATAGGCAAAGGAGAGACAAAGCACGGAAATCAAATTCTAAAAACAGTAGGAAAAAAAAGAGAGAAAAAGAACATTCCAGAAAGAGTATTTCAAATAATAAAGTTATTCCAAAAAGAAGGCGTCAAAAAGATGTATTTACAGAGTATGTCAGAAATACATCAATAATTTTAATATTTACTGTAAAAGTCAATCCTAAATAAGAAATTTGATTTATTTGAATATTTAAATCTTATTTTATTTTTGTATTTATTTTTTAATATAAAATTTTATTTTTTCCCAACCTGTCAAATGAGCACGGTGTTAGAGAAAAATATAAGGGACAAAATTATAATTTTAATTTTAATTATTTATTTAATTAATTAATTTAATTTTAACATTTTGTAATTAGTTAATTTATTATAACTAATTTTAATGTAACTAAATGATAATTAAATGATAATTAAAAATGATAGGGTGCGGCTTCATCCAGTAAATAATTAATTATTTCACTGGGTAAGTCTAGTAGCCTGGCTGACAATAATCTAAACACAATAGTCCTGCCAGCTTAACCTCATGGGTGAGGTATGGAAAGTCTTCAGCTCCTTTAGTGCTGGCTTTAATCATAGGTATATCTTCATAGAACTCTTCTGAGTCTGAATCATCTTCAGCGGGTGGTCTTCTTGACAAACCATCTGGCATAGTAAAATTTTTTCCAGGATTATGAACTAAGTAAAAAGAAAAATGTTGAATGAATGCTACCCATCTAGTCATAGGTGCATTTGGTAAACTTGGGGAATTAATCATTTGAATTAAAGATTTTTCATCCACTTGTGATTCAAAGTGTTGGCCCCACAAAACATTTTGAAGTTTCTTTAAAAAATTTTCCACTCCACACAGTTCCAATTTTGGCTGAGAATATCTTGATTTGACTTCAGTGAATACCACAGATTCATACATAACTGGCCTAATGTAACCAGCTTTATCCATCTGAGACAAAACTGCCCCAGCAGCAACCTGACTTGAGTCAACTGCTAAATAAATCCTGCCAGCATCTTTTCCATAATCTAACTTGTGCAGGACAAAATCCTTCCCCACAATCTTCTTCAATCTCTCAAACGCCCTTTCACACTCTTCATCCAACTCCCAGTCTGCATCCTTTCTTGTCAACCTTCTCAACGGAGCTGCAAATGAAGAAAAGTCCTTGATAAACATTCAAACATAAACACATATGCCTAAAAACCCCCTACCTTTGGTCGTATTCTTGGGTCTTGGCCAGGACTTTATTTTATTCAATTTCTTCTTGGACATAATCCTACCCTCTCTACATACCACATGACCTAAAATCTCTAAAGCTGGTACACAACATGAAATTTTGAACCCAAAAGAGTTAAACCAGATTCTTAAATTCTAAACAAGATCCTCTCTAAAGTGATTGCATACTCCCAGATGAATTTTTGTATCCCTGGGTTCTCCTCCAACACTTCATTATTGTTATCTGTTGAAGGTCCTTTAATTCCTCCATTGTCAACAAAGATTCCAGCATATTGAGGAATCCTATCTTGAAGAATCCAAGTCATCAGAGCTTGATAAACAGCAACTGAATTTGTTGCTCCTTGAGGTAATCTTGTCAATTGTAATTGTCCTAGCGGTGTATCAAAAGTAGTGAGAGGCCTAGAGTCTGGATGCAACTCTCTCTCATCATATCCCCCCATAATATCTCCTAAACCATAACACAATCTCCCAGCAAACGCTTCCACAAACTCCTCAGCACTAGGTGGTATACCAGCATCCTTTATTGTAACCCTATTTAATTCCCTGATATCAAGAACTACTCTAAGCTTGCCATTTTTTTTCTTGATACAAAATACCGGACTAGAATAACTTGATGATTATTGCTCATGCAGTCCAGTGCAAATCCGTTCTCTGACAACTTCAATATAAGCTTCTTTTAATGCAGCTGGAATTGGGATTGGTTTTTGCTGCCATGGTTCATGACATACTACAGGAATCTTGTAAGGCTCCCCATAGGAATGCTTCAACACACCCCTCTCCTCTTCTACAAAAGCAATGGCCTTCTCTCGCTTGACCATCACATCCAAAAACAACTTCTTCTCTTCTCCAGACAACCAACCATAAGGTCCAAAATTAGCAACACCTAATCTATCAAAAGTGAATCTTGACGTTTCAGAAAATTCGGGCGGATTCTTCACCAAGGGACATTCATAAGAATCTCTTGATAGCCTTGGTCTACTCAAAGGTGGATTTAATTCAGTGGGTAGAGGTTCATTAATTGGTTGTATTTTATTTGCTACCTTCTTATATTTTTCTGCCTCCACATCTACATAAACTTGAGGTAAAATATTTATTTTTGTATTGCCATTGAAAATTTCATCAAAGGGATTCACTTCTTTATCAGAATCAGAATCAATATAAGTAGAAAAATATTTTATTTCATTTTTAAATTTAACCCTTTTCTCTTTTCCCTTGTCTAGTTTATCAACAATTTTTCCAACACCTTTAATTCCCTTATCCATCATAAAATCACCCGTAAAAAAAGTTGGCAGTTTATCCTCTTGCTGGAGGACCAGAATCAAATTATCAAAAAAAATATTTTTTTGTGTTTTAATTATACTAAGATTTTATATAGAATTTTGATGAAATAATTGCAGTTTACCCTCTTTCTGGAGGTCAGAAAATAAACCATTCCAATTTTTATTCAACATAATATTTACCATCTTCTCTCTTGATCCATTCTTGAATGTGATCAAAAATCTTGACAGAGAAGTGATACAAACCAAAAAATTGAAAACATAATAACAATTTAATAGGGGGTGTCAGTTCTGGCAAATCCGCACTTAAATTAAGTGCGGATTTCAAACCAAATCAGCACTTACAAATCAGCACTTAAATTTTGCAAAAAAGTCACTTATTTCAAAAAAGGGTGTCAGTTATGACCTCAAATCAGCACTTTTTTCCCGTTTTTTTTCACAACCACATTTTGGCCACAAAACATCCCTTCATTTCTTACCCCATCCCTGTCACATGTGACACACTGACCTTCCTTGCTACCTACCCATCAATCCTCGGCACACACCCCTTCCTGACATTTTCAATATTTTGACCAGGCATGTTTACATTCTTTTTTACTTATTTCTTCTACTTTTTAATCTTTTTTCTTGTTATGTGCCAGTTTCATAATGCCTCCCAGACATTCCAAATCTCAAAAGGTAACTCAAAAATCTGCTTCGTCACAAAAGTCTCCTCGTAAAGCAAGGATTACATAGAAAAAAAATCAGTGACTTTTTCTATTACTTACAACTGTTTTTACAGAATTGAAAACTATGTTTCAGCTAATATTTTATGGAAGTGAACTCTGTTCTTCGCCCGAAGAACAGAGTTCATCCTCCTATTTTCACACTCTGTTTGCACCAATCTCCATCCCTTTCAATTCTATCAACACATGCTTGTCTTCCCTCCCCATGCCTTTCGCTATCCTCCCAGCCCCATTGTATGCCATCCTCTTTTGATCCCCATTTCACCCCTCTCAACCTCTCCCAGACCCTTTTCTTCATTTAAAATGCCTCGGAACCCTTAATCTTCCCTTCCAACTCTTTCCCAACCTTTGAGTGACTGAAAAAATATGCGTTTGCTGAAAATATGCGATTTCATGTTGAGTTGATGAAAGAAAACACAGAGAGAAAAAAAAATAAGACTTTAACAGCAAATTCAAAAACCAAAAAAATATGCAAAAAAATTTACCATTCTCAGTGAATAATACATGCAAATTGATAATTTGAAGAGAAAGAGAAAAAAATTAAAATTGCGTTGAAAAATGTTGGAGTGTTATTGGAAGGATTTTCGCCCTTATACTAGTTGATTGAGAAATAGAAGTGTTGGATATAGTCGGAGGTGAATCAACTTGTTCATCTTCATACAGCTCTAACCATTGATCTTTGAGGTCAGCAAGTAGGTTATGAAGTATAGTGCAACACAGAATCCAGTTGATCACCGCCTCCATTTCAGATTTATTTCTAAGAGGACTTCTTAATTCCCTTAAACTAGAAAAACGGCCTTTCAAGATTCCAATAGAATGTTCAATACGGACTCTTGACTTTGCCAAATGATTGTTGAATTTGGCATTTTGACTGTCTTCTGAAGCTGCTCCCCGAAAAGCAGGAAGTACATACTTTCCATTCTCATAAGCAGAATCTGCAAGAAGATACTGATTTTCATCAAAGAATTTTTCAGGTTCATTTGAAATATGCATTCTTTGGAAGACGTAGGAGTCATGACATGAGCCAGGATAGCCAGCAAAGAATGATATAAATTTTTTGTTTACGTCACATATAAGCTGAACGTTAATTGAATATCTATAAAGAAGATATATTTGTTTGTGTTAGTTTCAAGGAGGATGAAAGGAGTTAAAAATAATCTACCTCTTTTTACGGTCAAAGTAATTGTTTCCACCTTGAGCAGGTTTCTGGCTCAAAGGAATAGTAGTACCATCAACAAAACCAATACATCCTGGAAAGCCCTCTGCTTGCATAACCTGAGATGATTCAAGTCGCTCTTCTTTTGTTGGCCAGGTGAGAAGTTGAGATTCCAAGGAGTTGATGGCAGTGATACATCGTTTGGTATAAGTGTTAACTGAACCATACCCTAAATCAAAGACATTTTCTAAACGTTTCAAAGCGGCTCCATTACCATTTGAACCCAAACAACATAGTGTGATGGCCAATTGAATTGAAGGATGTTGTTGTTCTTTTTGAGAATTATTGTGAAATATGGGATGATCCTGAATAAGCTCAAGCAATTTAAGGAAACATTCCTGAGAAGTCCTGAACAGCCATCTAAAACTGGGTGTAGATAGTTTAAGAAGTGTTTGGATGGTGTACTTGGGGGTATGAAGTACTTGAGGCTTTCTGGGAAGAAGGTAACGTTTCCTGGCCATTTTTGATAAAACGACAAAATCTTCTTCTAGATCAGAATCGGAATCAGAGTCCAAGAGCAGTTCAAGCGCCATGAAAGTCATTGCTTTATGTAATTTATCACGATTTGAAAGTGAGGAAGGCATGACTCTTATATGATATGATATGAAGATGTAAATGATGTATGATGTTTTGGGTTATGAAGTGTTATGCTGTGGAGTGCTGCGTATGAATGGGATGATGCTGACAAATCAGTGAAATGGGACTTGATGGTGAAATCAGCACTTTTGGTTGAGAAAGTGCGGATTTGAGTGAAATAAGTGACTTATTTCATTTTGAAATCCACCAGTATTGGGGCTAGTGTGTTTTGGAAATCCGCACTTATTTAAGTGCGGATTTGGTCAAATTTAAGTGCGGATTTGTAAGTGCGGATTTGCCAGAACTGACACCCCCTAATGTATTATTAACAGAAAATAATTGAGAATCCACTTTAATTATCTCCAAGTGAGCTGACCTATTGCAATCTGGGATCTCATCCTGGGGAGAGATTGCAACATTAGAGTGATCATCCCCAGCTACCCCAAAAAATGAGGGTCTCCGAAATTCCCCTCTAAACATAATTCACCAGAAGCCGTCTGTTTAATAAGCCGCTTCTTGATGCAATTACAACACTGACACAGAGTAGTGATCCCTGGGCGTGTCTCCCAACCTTCATCTCCAGGAGGTGCCAACCACATATGTAGCCTCCTCATATCCTCACCAGTTATCTCCAAACTAATACCCATTCCAGCTTGATAACCAATCCGGGCCTCAAAATCCATTAAAAAAGGACTACCAAGAGCAGTTTTAATTGCCCCTCTGGCCACATAAAAGTGAACCTTACCAATTGATCCACCAATACCTAATTTGACATGCTCAGCCGTACCCATCAGCTCTGTTGCATGCCCTCCAATACCTCTGAGGTTTCCCCCAGTACCAGTTTTAATTGGCAAGCCTATAATTGTTGCTTGCTCTAAAGAAATCAAATTAATTTGAGACCCTGAATCAACCAAGGCCTTTACCTCTTTACCGTTAAGAGTTACCACCAGGTAACCCAGGGGAGCAGAAAAATGTGTTTCAACATCCTCCCCAAACTTCTCAGCATTTTCACATATATATTCCACCTCTCCAGCGGAAACCCGTCGCCTCATCAGATGCTTCTTTTGCTTCTCTGAAAGTTATGGACTAATTGTAAAAAGCTTTCCTAAAGATAAGGGAATCTGAAGTTGATTCACCCTATTTAAAACATTTTCCATCACATTCTCTTGACCAGATACTACTGGCCGTTTGTACTGGACTTTAGATTTAATTACCTTGGCCCTGGGCACCTCTTGAGGACCCACATTTCCATCTTCACTACTAATAACTCTAGCTCCATCACTAGCTTCTTTCTCTAATCCTGATCCATCGCTAGTCCTTCTTAATCCCTCCATTGGGATGGGAACTCTAAAACTTGTTCTGGGTAGTGACGCCAAAGGTACGTCCTCCTCAGAATCCAAATCATCTTCTGGCATAGGCTCACCATTTAAATCAAACTTGCCATAACTAGGAGGCTCCATATCAGCCATCCCCTTCTGCATTCTATAAATTTTGTCCTTAGAGTAAGATCTTGACTTGTTAATTGCCTTGCCAGGTTTAGCCTTTAGTTGGCTCTGAATGCTACTTTTAGCTTTAGTAGTGGCTGCTCTTCTAGCAGCATCGACATCATATTCACCAGCCATACAGTTAACCTCCACTCTAGCAACCGTTTCCAGCTCAAAACCACCAAAAGAAGTTGAAAATGTGGACTTACTGACCTCTTTCTCTTTACCTTTATCAGCTTTAACACCACTTTTACTATCACCATTTTTGCCACCCTTGGCATTATCATCATCATCCTTCAATTCTTCAAAACGGGCTCTTCTTTCAGCCGCCATATTCCTTCTAACCAAATCAGAAGGTGCTTATCTATTGCTGGTCTTGATGAACAATCCATCAGGAAATTTATAAACTTTATCATCAAATAAAAATCTCCCAGAATCTAAATCTTTATCTAGAGTAAAACATAATCCAGCTCTGTGCCCCCTCCTATTACAATAGGAGCACACCTTTGGCTCATCATAGCCACCATTACCATTCCCATTCCTACCATTTCCTGAGAAGCGTTTTCCATTGCCATTGCCATTATAATTTTGACGTTCATATCTTCTAGATTGATAAGATTTTGAAGTCGATGAAGAAGCAATTGGGGCCTTATTGGCCTTCTGAGTCACTTGGACAAATATTTTTAATTGTTTAGTCAAATTGGCCAAGTGATTGACCATCTTGTTGTCCACTTTGCCTTCAACTTTTGCCACCGGTAGTCCCATCTGAGCCTTCTTGGCCTCTTGAGCTTTGACCATGATATAGTTGTTTTCAGCCAAAACTTCACTAACCTTGATGACATATTGAGTGCAGTACTCTTGATATTTGTCCAAAGCCATTAATTTAAGATGAGCTTGAATATTCTCCTTAATAATCTCCAATGACGGCAGTTTTTGTTCACCATTGGGCAGTTCCTTCATCAGATCCTTTCTTGAGAGATCCTTCAAGATGTTCATTTGAATATCCCTACTGCAAGCTGACCAGAACAGATACTTAGCTTAATTTTCATGAACCATTTCATCCACCAAAATAAGATATTCCATCACTTCATCAAACTGAACAAATAGCTTCTTGATGTCAGCCATGGAAGAAGCACCCCCTTTTGCCTGCCAGTCACCAACAATTTTATTAAGGTCCAACATAGTAAGTCTAACACCCCATCTATCAACCATATCCTTTGAAAACTTCACCCAATCCTTTTCCTTGAAAGCCTGCATAGCAATGACCTCTTTTTCCACCTCCCTATCAGCAATAAAAAATCTAACCTGATTTACCATGTCCACATGAGAAGCACCATCAACAGAAGCAGCAGCTTCATACCTGCTTATAAACCATATAACCTCCTCCCCATTAAATTTTGGGCCATCTCAAGAAAGAATCCTTACAGAAGGAGTAAGAGGAAGAGAAGATCCAGAAGCAGCAGCTGAAGACATCCCAATAAAGTAAGAAAAGTGTTTAAACCGTTAAAATAAGAAAGCCTCTTTCAGGCTAATAAAATAAATCAATAAGAGTTCCAAATAATAAGCCTCTTGCAGGCTAAGAAAGTCCTAGAAAAAGCTAGAGATTTAGAACCCCACTTTGGGCACCAAATATGTAGGTAGACTCTTACAGTTGCCTTGCTGTAAGCAGAATCCGAAGGAGTTGGATAAACCGTAGAAGACCCTTTCCTTCTAAGTAAAATAAGGGTTTCTCAAATAACTAAGCTTACCAGTCTACTTGAATCAATTTAAAATATAGATGAAACTCTGATTTTATGAATGCTTATTGAGATTTAGAAATAAGAGCTGTTGGAAAATAAATACTGATAACAACAATAAAGGTGTACCACTGAAAGATCTGAAAAGATAGACTTATATATTTTTATAAAGATTTTATTTTAATGAGTTAACAATAAAAACAAGTCCCTGAGATGGAGACCTTTCCAATGTTACCCTATATGTGATGAAAATATATTTGTTGTGTTGTATTTCAAAAGTGTTATAAATTATAAATGTTATAAGGGTATAATAATTTATTTAAATTTGTTGTTATATGTTAAAAATTGTTAATAATCAAAAAAGACTCTTATTATCAAAACTAAAAGACAAAAAACATGTAACAGACTAAGATTTCCCCTCCTATCTGATTCTCCTACTCCAGACCTTTCCAACAATACCCTACATGCATAGGATCTACAATAAACTATTGATCTAACAAGAATAATAAATTCTAACCAAATTTTGCCACAATAGCCAAACTTTTCTGAAGTGACCAAACTTTGCACGGGTGATCAGACTTTTCTACAGTGACCAAACTTTACCAAAGTGCCCAGACCTTTCTGCAGTGACCAAACTTTGCCACAGTGTCCAGACTTTTCTGCAGTGAGTAAACTTTGCACTGGTGATCAGACTTTCCCATTGTGAGCAAATTTTTCCCACAATGAGATTTTTTGCCATAATGAGCTAATTTTGCCATAAAGAGCTAATTTGGCCAGAGTGAGATAAATTTGCCACAGTGAGTTAATCTTGTCACCATGACCAAACTTGGCCACAATGACAGAATTTTTCCAGTACACTTTGCTTTTGCACCAGAAAATCACCAGAGCAAAACAGAGCGCACCAGAAAAAAAGTGGCCATTCAAAGAGCACACTTCATTCAACAAAAATACAAATCCATAAAACTGTAAAATCACAAAATAAATACCACATATAACCATTCCAAAACACCAAAAGATCAACCCAAAAAAAATCCAGTTAACTCCCTTCAACCAAATTAACACCTGGTAAAACCATGACTTTCTTCCATCCAAGTTCCAATCAAATTTTCACCTAAGTGGCCTACCCAGATTTGGAATTCCACACTGGGATTTGAGGTGTTGATGAAAGCTGAATGGATGTTGAAGGAGGATCAACCAGATAGAGGTATGGATTCTCATGATCATTCTCTAAATGGTGTTGAGAAGATGAAAGAGAATAAGGGTGCTCCTGTGGCCTGGTTGGAGCAGCAGGGCTGCTGTTGTTGTTGTGGATATTATTATTTCTTGGCCCAGTTGGGTTGGACACTAGTGGTGGAGAACCAGGGTTGTTGAAGGAAGGATCAGGAGAAGGTGACCTGGAAGCTTATTGTTATTTGCTGGATGAAGATCTAGAAGCAAGGGAATCATCAGAGGAATAATTGGCGGCCAGAGGAAAGGTGTAGTTAGTTCTTCTTAAATTAACCGGTAATTTTTATTTGGAAGCAGCGTTGTGTGCTCTGGTGTTTTCAGAAGGTCCTCTGGCAGGTTTTCTAGAGTTTTTAGAATTTTTGGGGATGTCTGGGAAGGAAATTTGGTGTGTACATATTGCTCTGGGAGCACTAGGAGGTGGTTGTGTAGAGTTGTTGGTGTTTAATGGTGTATTTTGGCTGTTTTCTGGATGAATTTGGGAGTTTTGAGTCTGATTTTTGCTTTCTGGCAAGGTAGGCGGGCCGCCTGACGTCAGGAGGGCTGCCTGGACGCAGCCTAGCAGCTTGGGAGCTGATTTTGAAGCTGATTTGGCTAAATTTACTGAGATAAAAGCAGACTGTTGAGAAGATAAAGCAGGTATTTTAGGGAGTGATTTGGGAATAGAATGGCATGATCTTCTGGAAGGAGCAGAAGATAAAGAAGAAGAAGCAGGTCCAAGTTCTGGTGACCTGGTAGGAGATCTGGAAATATATTTGTGTGAAGGTGAAGGCGGAGGTATTGGATAGTTGGGGTCTCTGTGACATCTTTTCTTTTTAGAGTTTCAAGAATCACAGGCTCTGTTATAGAATTTGGCTTGAGGATTAGGAAGAGTGAAGGTACAAGGCCTGCACATGTGGACGCACTGTTTACAAGCAAAGTCCTTTGGAGCAGTGAAACAAGGAAGGTCCAATGGGTCAAAGTCTGAAGATTCAGCCATGATCTGTGAAGGAAAAATAATGAAGAGAAAAGAGATGAATGAAAATTTTGTCAGTGATGTGTAGATAATGAAGAAAGAATGGAAGTTCAGTAGGTTGGCTGTGGAGCACTGTGCATGGAGGTGGCTCCGCCCTTATATGCAAAATGGGTTTTAGTCCGTCAAGACTTTAAACTGAACACTGGCAGTCCATCAAGACTTTAAACTGAGAAATGGTACAGTCCCCCAAGACTATAAACTGAGGATGGTTGTTGGTTGAATCCTTCAGGACTATAAACTGATAATGTGGATTTGGTGTGATTCTGGCAGAGGGCATCCAAGGGGGAGTCTCTGAATTTTGTTAAGGCAAGTGTGGGGGTAACTGATGAGCTGGCTGCTCTGTAGAACATTTACCCCAGAATGTTAGCTTGTTTCTTTGGTCTTTAATTTTTTGATCTCTGGTTCTGTCTTTTTTATTCAGGTTTGGAGTCCCCCAAGACTATAAACTGAGGGTTTTTGAGTCCCCCAAGACTATAAAATGAGGGTTGCTAGTCCCCCAAGACTTAAAACTGATGATTAGTCCCCCAAGACTTTAAAATGAGGAGTTTTTTTATTTATTTTTATTTCTAAATTAAGATTTTCAGGCAGAAGTAATTACAGAAAAGAATCAAGAGATGTAACAAAATGTTCATCATTGGCTTTGAACTGGTGGATGAAGTTTTTCCTTTTCTCAAGGTCCTGTGAGTTCCTGGCAGGAGTGCATTGGATGTAATCTAGGATAAGATGCTTCTGTTGAGAAGAATGTTGTTGGAAGTTGTTTTTGATGGTTGGTGATGGATTAGGTGGGGGTTCTTCAAGGGTTCCCACATTTTCATCATCACTGTCTGGATTGGAATGAACTGGAAATTGGTCAGATTGAATTTCAGTATGAAGAAGTATTGGGCTTACCATTAGAAGGACCAGGGATGGAAGAGCTAGTATTTGTAGCGGGGTTGGCACTTATTTTTTAAGGGTGTAATTTGTTGACCAGTCTGGGGATCAGGATAGATGGTCTGGATCTTTTGGTGCTGGTGGAAGGTGGATCAGGTTGTTGAGGAGAAGAAGATGTTGAAGAGGACAATAGACCAGGTCTGAAACAAGTCTTCTTCCTAGAGTGACAGGCATCACAGGAGGTTCTTTAGGGATGAGCTGGAGGTGTTATGGTACAGATGAGATTGTTGTAAATGAAGTATTGGCAAGGACCCATGTCAGTAACAGATTTGGAGAGGAAGCTGACAATGGTATTTCTGATGAAGGAGAATGTGGACATTCTCTATTGGAGGGAGGATGTTGTCTTCCAACATTGGCAGAGCCCTTTTTTAGTCTGTTTGGCGTTGTTTTGTTATGTCTTAAATGGCATTATTCAATAATTGGGTGTTTTTCTGAAATTATTTAACGAATATTGGGACTGTATGGATGTGGGTATTACCATTGGATAGCCCCGGTTTTTCTCTATATTATATGTCTTGATGACATTTTTCATATTCTAAGTATTTGAGGGATTATTTCTCATTTTTCATTTTAAAAGATAGCTGTTTAATTTTGTTTTTCGCATTTTATGGGATAACCTTAAGTCTTGGGGTTAAGTGCTTAGTACCATTGGAATGGGCTAATTTTTCTCTGCGTTTCATGTCACAATGTTGTTGTAGCTTAATCATGTGTTTAAAAGGTTTTAGTAGCTGTAGTTTATTTTTCTAAGTATTTTGGGTGTTTTTGGAGGTTTTTGGTGGTTTTCTGGCTTCAGGGCGGTCCTGCCGCCTCAGGCGGGCCTCCCGACATCGGGCAAACCGCCCGCCTTGGTGCTAGAAGGCTGGGAAGCGCTACTAGAGGGGTTTTATGCAATTTGGCACTCAGAAATGCCAGATTTGTGGGTGTGCATGGGCTCTTATATAGTGTTCTGTGTGTATATAGTGAATAAGACAGTTTGGGGCAACCTTAATTATCACACAACCATCCAGAGGTGATATCCTTGTTCCTCACTCAGTTTTCACTGTTTTCTGGCTACAATTTGCTGTGTTTTTTGCAAGGTTAGTTCTTCATTTAACTCAACTTTGAAAACTGTTTTCTCTGGTGTAGTCTTGCAAGCTTTATCAAGTATTATTGCTGTCTCTGGTGTGGATTTGCAACCTACATCAAGTATCATTGCTTTCTCTGGTGTGGATATTGGTCTACATTTCAGTTCTTTGGTTTGGTAGCCTGTCTGGAGACTACTTTCTTGGCTGATAAGGCAGTCAAGTGTATTGAAAAAGGGCTTTTAAACAACAGGAACCAATTTACTGTAGCAGGTAAATCTCACTTATATTTTTCTAAAGGGACAGGGGATTTACTCTCTGGTTTTTCTCCAACTTCCTTGGTCAAGGCCTATAGCTAGTACTCTAGGATTGTCTACAACGGCATTTATCCATCTTGGTCAACACTTGTCAAAACTATACCACACCCACAAGATGAAGCAAGTCAATACTACACCAAACTAAAAGAAGCTTCACAAAAAGACATTGAGCGTGAATTTGGAGTATTACAGATCCGGTGGGGTATCATTCAACAACCATGTTGACTATGGACAATAGAAACTATGAAAGAGGTAATGTATTGTTGTGTAATATTACACCACATGATCATTCAGTCAAAATAAAGTACTGATCCTTACCTATCAAATTCTGAGAACATATTAAGTCAAATAGTGTAAACACATCATGATCCAACATTGTTCAACAGCATTACTGAATATATGCAGAGAAGTTAAGATTTGAATAACTCCTCAATACATTTCCAATTACATGAAGATTTGAAGATTCACAACTTGAATTCTAGTGGAATGGATGGAGTTGTAGAGTAAATTTTGTTGTAGGTAGCTATTAGCCTATATTAAAAAACTTAGTATAATGAAAAAAGTGTAACAAAATACTAATTGCAGTATATTACTATATACTAGAAGGATTGAAAATTCCTATACTTCACATTGATACAAAAAAATTGATTAGCATAGATATGGAATTTTTTAAAAAATTTTGAAAAAAATAAATAAAATTGATTGAGAGAAAATTTCACATACCTGTTTATTTTAATGGCCACCTCTTTAAACTTTTCATTAGAAATCTTATAATTATGAAGCCTTATTTGTAAAAACACATGAAAATTTAAATTAATAAAAGAGAAATAATATATAACATTGCAAAGAATATAGTTCATTTTACATTGCAGAAGTGTGAGTGAGGAAAGTTACAAAGATATAGTGTATAATTGGTTACATTTCAGAAGTGTGAGTGAAGGAAAGGCGCAAAGATATAGTGTATAATTGTTTACATTGCAGAGGAGTGAGTAAAGGAAGAAGACACAAAAGACCCTTCTTATATATTAGAGAGGAGTCCTACTTGCACTAACTCCAGGACACTCACCCGTTTAGCTACAACTCCTGTGGCAAATATGACTCATCCCCAATGTAATGATGGCCAAATGAATAGGAGATAATTGGCCCATCATTACACTTAAGGCTTAACAAATTTGGTTAGTATGCAAAACTAAAAAGGAATTAATGTGGAAAAAACTTACCTAGAAAAAAAAGGAGATTCCAAGAGATTGAGAGAATGTAAAAAAAAGATATTAACAAGTAATATGAAAATTACTTACCTGGATAAAAAGGAGAAGCCATAAAGAATTAGCAAACAGTTTAAGGAAACTAACAGGGAAAGTAAAAAATACCTACCAAAAAGAAAAAGGAGATTCTGAGAGATTGAGAGAAAGTAGAAAAAAAATAACTGTAATATGAAAATAACTTACCATGAAAAATTAGGAGAAGGCAAAAGAAGCTAACAAAAAGTTAAATCAAACTAAAAGGTAATGTATAAAATACTTACTGTCAGCTTAGGTATTTCCAAAAATGAGTAAATCTTATGTTTAAAGTAAGATAACCTTAATTACATTAAGCTTATTACTTAAAAATAAGGTTAAAATACTTATATATATGGTTATAATACATATATATATAATTATTACACTATTATATAACTTATAGTAGTTTAAATAGCTTATCCATAGCCTAATAATACTTATTAAGGTGTTAATAGAGTCATAATATACTTATCTTAAGTTATATTGAGTAATTATAGTCATACATAAGCTTATATGTATACATTAACTTCATATTCAGTGAAATATGTAGTTATATTATGTATATTTTGATCTATAAGTGGGGTTTAACCTCTTAATAGCCTATAACCTTTATTTATTCTGCTTACTTTAGGTAATATAGATGTATTTAGTGGACTCCCAACGCCTACACATACATATGCACCTATCTCAGGTGCATATATCCAGTTTAGACAACTTAATCTGCTTCCTTGGATTGATTTTCACAGATTTATGGGTTGGGATGTCATTACTGGGTTAATATGAATGCTTTGGGATGTTATTGGGGGCTTGGACAGTTAATTTTGCTCCTTTATATGCTTTGGGACTCATTATATACTCTTTGGATGAGTTATTTTACCTGTTTCTTTATGGTATCCGCTTTTATCTGTTTATTCTATTTATGGTATGGGTCTGTGGTATCATGAATTGTGATGGAGGGTCCTTACTGGAGGTCTGGGTGTTGAAACTTCTTGAAGTGGAATCCATGGGGAGGTGACGGGCCCTCACAGTGCTGTAATTGCTGGGGATAGCAGTGACATCATCTGGATTGAAGGTCTGTGCACTTCAGTGGATTTTGGTATAGGTAAGGGAGGATTTGACGGGTTATTGGACATCACTTACTTACTACATATTACATAAACACTATAAAATATATATTATCATATAGAAATACATTATAAAGCAGTTATAAATTGATATTATCTTTATATAAGCTATAACTATATTTTATTGATCTGTTTTCTACCACTAGCACGCATAAAAAATCCAAGTATTGTGAGTTTATATTGAAAATAACTTTTTTATTAGTCTTCCTCTAAGGTTTAATCACTAAATTATTTTTCAATAAGCAGTTGTACCATTTATATTTTCTATTAAATCATACTTAGATACTAGCACACACTGACAATTGGGGGTCTTTCCTCAATTATTACTTATTATTTAGTATAAGCCTTAGGACGTGATTTTTACTCTAGTATATCTCAAACAAACCCAATATTTGGGTCTGCAGAACATTATTGGGTCACCATAGCTCAGCTATTGCAGAAAAGAGCCTTTATAATAATTATAATAGTTTTTTATAATAAAAATTAGCTATTTACCTTAGTAACTGTACCCAATATAAACCCAATTTCACTTGGTATTTGGTCACAAATATAACACCCAATTCAATTGGTATTTGGGTAAGGCTTAGTAAGCTAATTATTCAACCTTATAAATGTCTAGTTAAACTTATTATTTTATTTTTAACAGATTTTTTTGAATTTTTCTTATATTTTATTTAAATAAATAAAGATATAAATTCTGGGTAACTCCAGTGCTTTTTATTAGTAATTTTATTGCTAATAATTTTTGTCTAATAATTACCATATAGATTTTCCCTCTTGTAGATGTGAAGAATTGTTATTTAAGACACAATGAGTGCTCCACATGATAATTTAAGTGAAAAACCTGCTTATAACACCAGGTCTAAAACTAAAAATATTGCTCCAGGACATCACCATGGAGGGCCAATCATGCCCACAACCATAGTATATGAGAATAGAAGAAAAGGAAGTTCTTCTAAAAAAGATAACAGTAAAAAAGACTTCACCTCCTCTGAAAGATCAACTTTCCCATCTGGACAAACAGGTTCAGAATCTAGAGGAATCAAGTTCTACAATGCTAAAGGAGGTAGAGCAGTTGCAAAAAACCTGCAAGGTGGGGTTCCAACAAATGAACCAAACCTTAGTGGAGTTAAAGGTAGGGAAGCCAAGCCAACAAGCCCCCATACCCAAGGAGGGTCACATCATTCCCAGGAAAAAATCTTGGTAGTGAAATGGAAGTGGGATTGGTTCCATCAGCAGTGGTCCAGCCACAATTGCAACAGGGATCCTCCCCCTCATCAGACTGCCTCAGCTCACCCTTACAAAGGAAAATAAAAGCGCCAAATGTCAGGGCTTTCTTCTATCCTGTGGTAAGTAGATTACCCTCTCAGATTAAACACAATACTGATGATTACAATATAGGTAATGCTATTTATGTAAAATCTGTACAGAAAGTTGAGGAGGACTTTAGACAATTAGGTTTTGATGTAGATACACCTGATTTATCTTTTATTAATAACAACGGTACTATTTATAATAATAATACAGTTAACCCTCAGTTTCCACCACTTATTGGTGAGATGAGATATTCACAAAACAGTGAAATAATTGAGAAGGAAGACATGGAGTATTTTAATAATAACCCAGCTTTCCATAGAATTGTTTCACCATTATGGAATAGAATGACTGAGTGTGAGGAACAGACAATTAAGCCCACAAGTGATACAATTTTGTCTTTGACATTAAACATTTCTCAACTGGAAACAATAAATAAAGAACTAGAGAATGAACACTTGGCTCTAACTCTTAAATATGATTCTTTAAGTAATAAATATAGTGAGCTTTCAAAAAAATTCTGTGAGTTAGAAAAGCTGTATGAAGCACATTTATTAAAATCTGAATCAAGAACTAAGTTATCTTTTGCACAAACAAATCAGAGTGTCTATGATCTGTTACAAAGACTAACTAAAGTTGAGATTGAAACTGCTAAAATGCTAATGAATCAGGATAATCAAAAGTATACACAGTATAATAATAATCCTATCATTGGAAAAAATGAATCTCAATCATTTCCCATACCACCACAAGTAAAATTATCTGGTGGTAGTGTCAAGTCTGAGAAAACAAATGTAAGTCACAAATCCATGCAAGAGGAGATACAAGACCATTCATCCAGAGTAAATGAGTTATTGAATTTACCTAAGATTAGTGAAACAAAATCCAATCAGAAGAACTGGCCAAATATTGATCAGTACCCAACCTATGATAGAGAAGCCAGATCTGATTGACAACATTTTATTCAAATAATTTACAACTTAAAATTCTCATATAAGTTACCAGATGAAAAAATAACATCAAAATTGATCTCTTTATTTAAGGATGTTGCTTTATTATGGTTTGAAGCTGTATTGAGTGAGGGTAAAGATTACTCTTGGGCTGAATGGAAGCAACTAATTGAAAAACAATTTGGAGGTTCTAAATTCAGGCTCACTCAGCAAATATTATATGAGAAAACTAGGTATAATCCTTTTAATGGTAACAAACCTATGGTATTTTCAATGAACTTGAATAAAATATTAAAATCCATTGAGCCAATTATGGATTTTAACTTATGGAAAGATAAGATAATATATAAATTACCTATATCTTTCAGAGGCATTGTTGTAGCTAGAACAATAATGGTTAATGAATATTCTTTTTTTATTATATTTTTAATGAAATATTATTAAACCATAAGTATGAAGCAAGGTACACCACTTATAAAAAAAGTAATGAACCTGTGAAAAATCAGAATTCAAAAACACTTCAGGAGAAGCATAAAAAACCTACTTCACCTGTAGTACATAAACAGTATGAAACTTATACTTGTTATAAGTGTAATAAGACTTGGGTTAAAGGTCACAAATGTGAGAAGAATATAAATATTGTTGAAAATCAGCATGAATCTGAAAATTACACAGAAAAAAGTAAAAATTCAAGTGATTATGACAGTAATATCTCATATAGTGATGAAAATGAGGTCTGTATGTTGGAAGATGATTTGTCCATCTTTGAAACTCCAATATTAGATATGGACTCAAATGAATCTTAAATGAATTTTGAGGATACTGAAATCGTTATGGATATAAAAGCTGATAACTTAAAAAGGACACCTATCACGGTTACAGGTATCTTTTCTGGAAAAAAATGTAAATATAGTATTGGACACAGGAGCTGCTAGTTCTGTTGTTTCTACAAATACATTACAGAAAATAGATAGTGAGTATAAGTCAAAGCTTGAAACCCTTCAAAGTAAAAACTGGAGAGGTTTTGGATCAGTACTACACCCCCTTGGTAAATAAAAAGCTGCTTTTTTCTTTAAACATCAACATGGTTATGTTAGAGTAACTTGTGACTTTGTAGTAATGGATAATACTAATGGTAGTAACTTTTTTATCATTGGAAATGACATTCTGACTAATTTTGGTGTGAAATTAGACCCTTCTAATAATAATTTTACAATTGGAATGAATGGTAAAAGGAATTTTAAAATAAATTCTTTTAACACGATTGTACTCATTGAGTCAGTGATAAATATTCCATGCAAAGGAAGAGAATCCAAAGAAATGGAACTTCTGGAAACAGGAATTTAAAAAGCATCATTTGGTGCTCAGATAAGTAAGGCTGAGAAAACAAATATTTTGGACTTTATTAAAGAATTTCCAATGGCTTTTGCACATGGGACCAATGAACTTGGCCTTGTAAAAGATCATGAGATGAAAATTAGTTTAACCTGTGATATGGATAATATTCCTGCTAGTCTTTAAAAGAAACCATACCCTTCTTGACCAATGAAGAGGAAAGACATAGAGGAAAATATTAAGATGTTATTAAAAATGAACATTCTTGAGAAGGTTGAAACTACACCAAAGTATTGTGTGATATCACCAGTGCTAATTTATTATGAACAAGATAAAGCAAGACTTTGCTGTGATTATAGAGCATTAAATACATTCACAGTAGATTATATTTACCCTTGCCAAGGATTGCCTCTATACATTCTACCCTTAAAGGTGCTAATTATATAAGTTGCCTAGATGGAAATAAAGGGTACCATCAGATTCTTGTAGAAAATAATTCACAGAACTTTTTGTTGATAACAACACATATGGGAATATATAAATATTTCAGGATACTATTTGGACCAAAAAATGCTCCTTCAGTATTTCAGAAGTTAATGGATATAACATTCCATAATAAAATGATTGAGGGATGGTTAATGTTATACATTTATGACATTATAGTGTTCTCTAAGACATATGATGAACACTTAATCCATTTAAAGAAGGTATTTCCGAAAATGGATGAAATAAAAATGACCCTTGCATTGAAAAAATGTAAATTTGGGTTTGAATCTTTAAAAGTGCTTGGTCATATGGTATCTGGCTTACAAATATGTGTAGACCAAAATAAAGTGGCTTAAAAAAAGAATATTGGCATTCCTCAAAATGTAAAGGATGCACAATCTTTTCTTGGTATGTGTGGTTATTATAGATAGTATATAAAGAACTACCAGTTAATTGCAGCACCATTGACAACACTGATAAAGAAATCAGAAGCTTTCATTTGGAATAATGAAAGACAACAGGCTTTTGATAAGTTGAAATAATGTTTGATGACAGCTCCTATCTTGGGATTACCAGATTTACAATCGCCTTTTGTATTGTATACAGATGCAAGTTTTATTGGTCTGGGTGCTTCTTTGCATCAAAAACAGCTTATTGAAGTGAAAATTTCAGAAGTAGGTTTTTGCTATATTTCACATACTCTAAGAAGTAGTGAATTTAAATATGGTTCTACTCAACTTGAATGTTTGGAAGTAGTATGGGCTCTTGAGAAGCTACATTATTACCTTAAAGATCAAAAATTAGAGTTAATAACTGACTGCAGTGCAGTTAAGTCACTCTTAAACATGAAAAATCCTAATAGACATATGTTTAAATGGTAATTAGCTGTACAAGAATACAAAGGATGGATGGTTATTACACATAGAGCAGGAACATTACACTCTAATGTAGATCTGTTATCTAGAGTACCTCTTCCAAATAATGATGATAATCCTGCTTATGTTCCTAAAACAGAGATTACTAACATTTATGTCATTTATATTGTAGATCTTGAGGATAAATTTATGCAATCAATTCTTTATAATTATGCTTCAGATCCTGACTTGAGTAAATTTACTACAATATTAAATGATCCATCTAATGCTTCAATGAGTGTTTTCATAAAAACATTGCCACATAAGTATAAAGTAGCATTAGAAAAGTAAAAATTTTTATTGATGATGGTTTTATATATTACAGGAAGAAATTAAGCAATGTAATTTTAATCCCCCCTTCAATGAAGGAGTTAATGTTAAGCATATGTCATGGTGATATATTAGCAGGTCATTTTAACTTCCATAAAACATTAACCAGAGTAAAAAATACAGCTTTTTAGATTAACATGTCTGATGTTGTTCAAAAATATGTTGAGACATGTGATTCTTGTCAAAAATCTAAACAATTAACGTGAAAAAGAGCTGTTTTATTACAACAACTTGAGAAACCAAAAGCTCCATGGAAAATAGTCAACATGGACTTTGTAACAGGTTTTCCAATAGCAGGGCATAAGAGTTATAACTCCTTCTGGGTAATTGTAGATAGATTTACAAAGATGTGTAAATTTATTCCTACCCAAAAAGAGATTTCTGAAAAGGATTTAGCTTTTCTATGGCAGACACAAATGTTAAATATAGCAGGATTCCGCAAAGCAATAGTCTCAGAAAGAAATCCTAAATTTACTTATGAGTTCTGGACATCACTTATGGATGTTTCAGGGTGTCAATTAAAACTTTCTACAGCACATCATCCACAAACTGATGGGCTAGCAGAAAAAATGATACAAACCTTATAAGATATGATAAGAAGATATTGTGCTTTTGGTCTTGACTCTAAATACAATGACAAGTTCATGCATGATGGGGTAACCCTTATCCCAGGTTTAAAATTTGCATACAATAGTACAGTAAATTCTGTCACTGGCCAAAAGCCATTTGAGTTATGGTTGGGTTATATACCTAATACCCCTGCTAAAACTCTTAATAAATTTCCTAGATTAGATATCCATCCAGGTACAAAACCTTTTCTTCAGATGCAAGAATTATGCAGAAAGCATGCTCAGGAATGTATAAATAAGGCATTTGAGTATGAGAAAAAAAGATGGGATAAGGCCCATAAATTACAAATGTTCAAAGAGGGTGATGAAGTCCTTATTTCTACACTCACTACGCAATATAGGGGGTGGACTTGCTAGCAAGTCCTCAACCTGAACTCAGATGGAACTCAGATGGAACTCAGACTGAACTCAGACTGAACCCATACTGAACTCTACTTGAACACCCACCTAAAACTGTTCTGCTGAGTGGTGTTCATCCCTGATTGTATGGTTCCTTTATCAATAGCTCAATGTGTGTTCAATCTATGGTGAGTTTGGGTCCAAGGTTGCGGACTTGCTAGCAAGTCCGCCCCCCATATTGTGTGTTGACTACATTTCAATTTAAATGGTAATTTTAAATTGAAGGATCCATTCATTGGACTATTTGTAGTAAAAAAGATGGTTTTTAACAATGCTGTTGAAGTTATTCTATATGCACCATATGATAGAAAATATCCAGTAGTTCCTATTTCTCTTATAAAACCATACCATTTTAATGATACTTCTCTATTTCCAAGAAGATAAGGAAGGAATAAACAGAAACATGAAGAAATAGTTGAAAAGGCAGAAATTGAAAAAATACTTAAAATGAGACACCTTACTAAAGAAATGGGAGTTGAGTATCTATTAAGGTTTAATAATAAATCAAGTGAATATGACCAGTAGATTCCAGAAAGTGAAATCTCTGATCTTAAAAATCTCTTGAAAAAATTTAAATCCAAATAATACTGTTTAATTCAGTATATGTATCATAGAAATTTTAAAATTATTTTTCTATTCACTCCTTACTTATTAATTAAAAATGTCTTAAAATTTTTTTACTGTTTTTTTTGGGTGAGGGAGTGTTGTAGACTGTTCTAAAGTACTAAGTAGTAGACACAATGCGAGATGGGTTGGTTTTCCTCTTCAATTTCTAAAAAGAAGCGCCTGCCACTCTTATTTTAAAGACAGCGCAATAATGTGTAACACTAATATTTGATTAGAAAGTTTATAAGATGAGAGATGAGTCTTGGAGATCAGGAAAACAAGTATTACTATCTGGATATTTATATTTTTAATAAGCGCTAATATCCAAAGCTACTCCCTCTTGAAGCGCTCTCTTTGAATATGCCTTATTATAGCAATAAAATAAATATTATAATAGTCAATCCTACTAAATCTATATATTCTCTCTATGTTGCACTCTTTCACTATGCTATATGAAATACACACACAGACGCACGAATGATAAAAGACTTAGAAAATATATCTAATTCACTATTCTATTTACTTATATAAATACATCTCTTCTCCCTATTCTCTCTATCTCTGTTGAATAGTCCTCCCTTTTATATTTTTCCAGTACTCAAGACACAGTTTGCTAGTGGATCTTCAGCGCTGGCTCTAGAGCCATTTTAGTAAAACAATAGCTAATCTATTAGTAACTATGTACACCGCTTGTAATAACTACGGCACCTAAAACATACCCTATGATTACTAATGCTAGTATTAACTTGTTTCAATCATACTCCACATATGCGTTTTTGACTCTACCTTCGTTTTTTTGTTTCAGCGCTATTTTCAGTTTTGACCCACTCTAACACTGATCCTAGCCGCCTTGACTCTTGGGTAGTTTTTTGATTGAGTCCCCACTCTCCTTTCTTTAATACTAAGTTCATAGTTCTGACGATTCATTTAACTAGTTAGCCTCCTTTATTACCTGTTTCAGTAAGTTTACCCAACTAGCTGCGGTGCAGTATAATATGCACTTGAGTCGTCCTTAAGCCATAACTCCTTCCTTAATGCGTAACACATAGTTATTGGAAAGTCCAAATCCATATTGTTTAGCGCTTTACGGTCCTAAATCAATAACACACAATTCTCCATTGTGCGGCACATCTTGCTACAAAATCAGAGCGCACAGACCCTTAATCCTTTTCTGCGCTTCCATTTCCTTTGTTCTTTGAAACACGCAAATACATATTATATTTTAGCACTTCCTACTGCACTAACTTCCTTTGTTCTTCCTGGACTACGCGCGCTGACTGGTCTAAAATTATGCTACCTGTGAGGCGCATACCACAGTTTCAGCCTAGTTATCTCCAGGACTGAGTAATTCATATGTTTAAAATAAGATAAACTTAATTGAATTAAGCTTATTACTTAAAAATAAGGTTAAAATACTTATATATATGGTTATAATACATATATATAGAATTATTACACTATTATATGACTTATGGTAGTTTAAATAGCTTATCCATAGCCTAATAATACTTATTAAGGTGTTAATAGAGTCATAATATACTTATCTTAAGTGATATTAAGTAATTATAGACATACATAAGCTTATATGTATACATGAACCTCATATTCAGTGAAATATGTAGTTATATTATGTATATTTTGGTCTATAAGTGGGTTTTAACCTCTTAATAGCCTATAACCTTTATTTTTCTGCTTATTTTAGGTCATATGGATGTATTCAGTGGACTCACAACACCTACACAAGCATATACACCTATTTCAGGTGCATATATCCAGTTTGGACAACTTAATCTGCTTCCTTGGGTGGAGTTTCACGTATTTATGGGTTGGGATATCATTACTGGGTTAATATGAATGCTTGGGGATGTTATTGGGGGCTTTCACAGTTAATTTTGTTCCTTTATATGCTTTGGGACTCATTATATACTCTTTGGATGAGTTATTTTACCTGTTTCTTTATGGTATCCGCTTTTATCTGTTTATTCTATTTATGGTATGGGTCTGTGGTATCATTAATTGTGATGGAGGGTCCTTACTGGATGTCTGGATGTTGAAACTTCTTGAATTTGACGCCATGGGGAGGTGATGGGCCCTCACAGTGCTGTAATTGCCAGGGATAGCAGTGACATCATCTGGATTGAAGGTCTGTGCACTCCAGTGGATTTTGGTATAAGTAAGGGAGGATTTGATGGGTTATTGGACATCACTTACTTACTACACATTAAATAAACACTATACCACATGTATTATCATATAGAAATATATTATAAAGCAGTGATAAATTGATATTATCTATATATAAGCTATAACTATATTTTATTGATCTATTTCCCACCACTAGCACACATAAAAAATCCAAGTATTGTGAGTTTATATTGAGAATAAGAATTTTATTAGTCTTCCCCTAAGGTTTAATTACTAAATCATTTATCAATAAGTTGTTGTACCATTAATATTTACTATTAAATCATACTTAGATATTAGCACACACTGACACTTACCTTGAAAATAATGGAGAAGCCAAAAAAAATTTAACAATCAGTAAATTAAAAAAAAAGGAAGCCAAAATTAATTTTGGCTTCACCATTATTTTCAAAGTAAGTATTTTCCATTTTACCTTTTAGTTTGATTTAACTTTTTTTTAGCTTCTTTCGGCTTCTCCTATTTTTTCAAGTTAAGTAATTTTCATATTACAGTTATTTTTTTTCTACTTTCTCTCAATCTCTCAGCATCTCCTTTTTTTTCTAGGTAAGAATTTTCCACCTTCTTTGTTAGTTTCCTTCAACTGTTTGCTATTTCTTTTTGGCTTCTCCTTTTTTTCCAGGTAAGTTATTTTCATATTGTTAATATCTTTTTTTACTTCCTCTCAATCTCTTGGCATCTCCTTTTTTTTCTATGTAAGTATTTTCTACATTCATTACTTTTTAGTTTTTCTTACTAACCAAATTTTTTATGCTTTCATTGTAATTATGGGCCAGTTATCTCCTATTCATTTTCCCATCATTACATTGGGGATGAGACATATTTGCCACAGGAGTTGTAGCTATGGGTGAGTCTCCTAGAGTTGGTGCAAGTAGGACTCCTCTCTAATATATAAGAAGGGCCTTTTTCACCTTCTTCCTTCACTCACACTTCTGAAATGTAACCAATTATACACTATATCTTTGCACCTTTCCTTCACTCACACTTCTGCAATGTAAAATGAACTATATTCTTTGAAATGTTATATATTATTTCTCTTTTATTAATTTAAATTTTTATGTTTTTTTTATAAATAAGGCTTCATAATTATAATATTTCTAATGATAAGTTTAAAGAGGTAGCCATTAAAATAAAAAGGTATGCACAATGTTCTCTCAATCAATTTTATTTTTTTTTTCCAAAATTTTTAAAAAATTCCACATTTAAGCTAATCAATTTTTTTATCAATGTGAATTATAGGAATTTTCAATTCTTCTATAATATAATTATTATTTTATTATGCTGTATTTATTATACTAATGTTTTATCTCAGGTCAAGTAAAGATTGAAAAATAACCTTAATTAAGAGCTGTCACCATTCAGCCATTGCTTTTTTAAATCATCTTTCATTTTATTTAAAATATCTAGATCATCATCATCACAAAAGTTATTATTCTTCAACATTAAGAGTTACTGAATCTCACTGCTTCACATCTCACAGTCTGATTTTTGTAAGTTTATTCTCATGTTTTGCTGATTTATCTTTGTATTTTTTTCTCTAAGGTCGCATTTTCTTTTATCAAGATGAAGCCTTTCTTTTTGTATGATTATTTGCTCTTTGGTAAGCTTGAGTTGATTTTGAGCTATATTAAGTTGCTTTTCTGATAAATTGGTTTTTTTGCAGATATTTCATTGCTTTCAAGAATGGCATCAATGCGTTTTTCAGCTGCATCATTTTAACGTGAAAAGCCTTCATCTTTTTTCCCTTCAGATAAATCAGAAATTCAATGTTTTTTGGCTACTTTTCGGCCCAGTGGGCGGTCAGAATGGTTTTGAGAGGGTGAAGCCGGACAACTTCTGGAGTCAAATTGATTGCTCGGGTCACTTGAAAAACTGTCCATAGGTTTAGCTCGTTGAGCACTTGAAAAACTATCTATTGGAGATTTTCTTGAAGGTAGGGGTTGGGTATGTTCCATTCACCATTTTGGGGTAAACTTGAGCATCTCCCATGCTAACAAACTTTTAAAAGCTGTTTTACACTGATCTTGATAGAGAGAAAGCGCACTTCAAAACCAATCACTGGGACTTGTTCCGCTTGGTGGGTTCCTTTCAATACCATGTTATATTGCACTAAAACTAATTGTTGAAGTGTTCAAAGCTTGCCATCTAAAGTGGAATAGATGAATAATTAGTCATTTTCAAGTAGTATGATTAAATATTAAATATAAAAAATGTTTAATATGGACCTTATTTTAATCTGTTCAAAATCTTGGTAGTGCAGTCTACTATGAGCATTAAACTGTACTTTGACTTTTTATAGAAGGTTTCCCCTGACTGAAATGTAGATATTCTGGCTTTTAACTAATAGATATCCAAGAAATAGAAATTTTTTCTTCTTTCTGTGTGTTCCAGTTTGGAGATTGTTTTTTCTCGGATTGCTTGAAATATTTGTAGTGTATGTTTGTGTTGTATTTCCAGTAGTGTAATGAAGTATATATAAGTGATATTTGGTTTTAATAGTGAGTAAAGTGGCTTGGAATGAAAATTGTAAAAACTGAGGAGCCGGGAAGGAGGCAAGTAAGTGATCAGCAAGTGGGATACAAAATCAAAAAAAATTGGCAGACAGGGGGGTTACTTAATGAGGCAAAGTAAGTATATGTAAGTATATATACTTACTTTTGCCTAATATTTACAGAAATTAATATTTAATGGGGGGTGATAATGCAACGGAGAATGAATATACCCTCAATTATTGGTAAAGTATGCATACTGACCCAACTTACAGACATGGTGGTAGATGCCCTAAAGGCATTAAATACATAGATGATAAACTTGATTCTATATTTCTTTACTATCAATAGATGGATTATATATTTGTAGAGTAAGCTGATGTTTATCCCCCAAACATGTTGGATGGAAAAGATGCTATCTCCAAAAATGATATCAAGAGGAATCTTTTTGAATCCTCTTACTTGACTCAAGCCTCCCCTCTTTTTGATTCAATCAATGATATCTTTTCTATAGATCCTTATTGTGATTTAAACCAACCCAATCTAACTCCAGTAAGCTTTTCTCTTGTATTTAGTTGATATCTTTTTTATTAATTTCCCTTTTATATTCCTAAAAAGGCCAATAAAATACCCAGGTTCCAGAATCAAGAAGCTCAGAAGCCAGATACAATGATGATGATAACAAAAATGCACCAAATTCCTCCAACAAAATGCAAAGACCTTCACTACTCTAAATTTCAGCTGTCAAATTAAACAAAAAAGAGATATTGATTCTCAAACCCCTATTTCTTCTATTGAAGATTTTTCAAAGGAATGTGATTCTGGTAAGTGATTGGATACCTCTTAATAATTTAGTGTACTTTTTTTAATTTTTTGTTAATATTTCTTAACACTCTAGGTAAAGTCAAAGTTGCACAAGAGACTCTTAACTTTCCAAAGCAACAATACAAACTCTCTTTACAGAGGGATGATAGGGCACAAGACTTGGTGGAGGTAAATATGAGCTTTCTTCATGGAGGGATGATAGGGAACAAGACTTGAAGGGGAAGAAATTTGAGCTAAATCTAAGTATTGAAAAATTAAAGTAAGAGGAGAAAGATTTTGGGCTCAATTTCTTATTTTATCAGATGAAACTAAAGTATCACCTTAAAGATGATTCCAAAATGAAATTTTTCATAATAGAATGTGTTAAAGCTAATAAATCTATTGAAAAAATTGAATTCTTAATAAAAATGTTTGATTGATTACTAGTTTTTTTGTTTTCCTTCCCTTTTTTTTTAAATAGTTTTTTGGGTGGTCAAAAAAATTTATATCTGTTTTGAAAATTTGGCAATAACATTTCCTGAATTTTTTTGGAGTAAGGGGTAGGTATCACCAAAAAATTTTAAGTCATCAATTTTTCATGTCTGATTTGAAAATTTGGCAATAGCCCCCCATGAATTTTATTGAATTAAGGGGTGAAATTTACCAAATTATATTATAATTACATAATTTAATTAATAAATAAATAGCTAATATATGTCAATATTACTAGTTTTGAATTAATAATAATTCCTCATTCCAAAATGAAGATCAAGTCTAGAAACAGAAATTTAAGACTTTCCACAAGTATAGGCTAGAGCAACCCCATGAAAAAATTGATTTTATCTTAATTACCTGTAATACAACACAAGGTTTTTGGCCCTTATTTATTTTAGTAAATTGAAACATCAGAGTTCATTAAAAATTTATGAAAGAATAATAAATATTTGGTGATTTTACTAATCCCTATACTTTTATGATATACCTAAATTTATATTATAATTATTAACTTTTCATTCTTTTTTTTCCTGGTTTATTTGATGAATCAACTTTTGACTTATTTGAAAGGAACAGCCAAAATTAGTGAAGTTTTGAGAAGATTTCAAAGATGGAGGTGCTTTTGTCATTTGGGGAGTAATGTGAGAAGAGTTCCAAACTTATTCTATGCTTCCATTTCACAAACCAAAATTTATTATACACTTATGATTCATGAACTATAATCCATGTCCTTTTATTTTATCAGGTGAACAAATAGGTTGTCCATTAATACAATTGATATATGAGAATATCCCCAAAGTAAGATAATTTGCATCATTCAAATTGGTATGAATCTTTTTATAAAGACCAGAAATTTCAAAAGGGGGAATCTTGAAGAAAAAATTCATGAAGAAAGAATTATGATATGAAACATGAACTGCATCATGAAATAAATAAAAGTGAAGTTGGGAAAAAAAGACTCAACTTTAAAGGTCAATATCTCAGCAATTACAGAACCAAATACAAAACTGTTTGTGGGAAATAAAATATAGGCTTCAGGAGAATCTTCACTTAAAAGATTGGAATAAACATAACCCTGATTCTGAATCTCATTTTTGAAATTTCTCAAAAACTTTAAAATTGATTATGAAAATGACAACAAGAGGGAGCTAAAAGACTTGATAATCATCAGTTAAGATTTTTAGAAGCCTAATTCTCTAATTATTTAATATCAAAACATGAAATAAATAAACTTGAAATCAGGAAAACAAAGGCTCAACTTTAAAGTTCAATGTCTCAGAAACCACTTAACCTAATTCAAAACTGTTTTTGGTAAATAAAATATAGGACTTGGCCAAATATATAGTTAAAAGGAAATGATATTGGAATAAAATTTACCCTAATTCCAATTCTTATTTTCAAAATTTCACTGAAAATTTGAAAAGTGGTGATGAAAATGACAACAAGAGGAGTTGAATAAGTTCACTGTTATCCAGATAGGAGTCCTACATATATTAGGGGTATCAATTTACAGGGATCTGCAATTAGAGATCAGGAATTTTTTATCCAGGATCCAACATTATTAATTGCAGAAAATTCATATCCCCTAGCCGCAGGGCTAGTGAATAAAGATTGCAGGATAATGCATTATCCCACCTCTTATAGCGCAATTTCTATTCCTAATTCCTGATAAAAAACTCATCACATCCATGATTAATTTTTAAGAAAGTCACAAGACATATAATTGTCGGTGTTATATTTATGTATCTCTTCAGTCTATGCTACTTAATTTTGGTGGCAAACACATAATGGTTCTTTCTATCTACACACCCCACCTGCTTGTTTGGTGGCAAATTCCCACTTCCCATTCATCACCTAAACCTTCTACCAACAACCTTTTCTACTGAAAATAATGAAGCACCTCTCTACTAAGAAGCAACTTCCCTCATCTATGAATGCTATCACTTCAACTTTAGCTGCTGACTCTGATTCTGACTCTGGTTTGGAAGAAACTTTAGCTTATATGTCTTTTCAATGATGTTTATGAATAAGAGGATCCCTAACATGCACCAGCTCTCTCCTCCCTTGAATCACAAAACATTTTTTCCACCAGCATATTCTCTGTCATTATTCCAATCACCCTCCAAAATTTTGAAATACAACCATTCTATTTTTTTCATTCTCTCCAAATTTTCAACTTGGGTGCTTTATTCACTTTGTTTGGTGTTTTTGTTTTTTGCACAATCATTTTTATTTTGAATTTACAGTGAATGTCTCATTTTTGGATGTCTCATTTGTTTTCATTCACCAGCTCAACGTGAAATAGAATATTTTCCCCAATTGCATAATTTTTCACTGTTTCTTTTTTTTCATTCATCCCTCATATCCTTTCCTCCTCTCCTCAAACATCCCTCAAAAAATTTGGTTTCATTTATTTTCTCATCTCATCTCTCCAGCTAAGTAATTTTATTGATTTTTTTGATTTTTTTTGCTGATTATAATTTCATTTTTTTTCTGTTTTTTTTTCTTTTTTGTATCTAAATTTTTTTTGTAAGTGGTTATTTTTGATTTTAATGGTAAACTTAACACTTTTTTTATCTCCCTCTTTTGTTTCTTTTTTTACTCCATCACCATACTCTTCATCCCTCCTTGGCATGGTCATTATCCCCATTTACCCTATTTCACTTTTTTTTTGGTTCCATGTCATTAAAACATATACATTGAACATTCTTTATACATTTCACTTACTCCATATTTAATTTCCTCCAAATTTCAACATCAATCTTTCTCACTCTATTTTTCCTACTTTTCAATCAAGGTAAGTTTCATCTCCTTTTTTTCATGCCTGTATGATATCTTTTTCCTTCTATGAAAATTTCCTACTTAAATATATGTATGACTCATATCTGGGTAACAGTGTACTTATTAAACTCCTCTTGATCTCATCTCCATTACCACTTTTCAAGTTTTTGTAAAACTTTGAAAAAAAGAATAAGAAGTAAGGTTAGTTTCATTATTATAAAATCTTCTTTTACCTGAAGATTTTCCTAAATGCTACCTTTTATTTCCCACAAACAGATTTGAATTTGGTTCAGTGGTTGCTGAGATATTGACCTGTAAAGTTGAGCCTTTTTTTCCAAATTTTACTTATTTTATTTTATGTTTTTAAACTGCATAATTAGAGAATAATGCTTCTGAAACACTTATCTGATTAATATCTTGGCTTTTATCTCCCAAATATTAAGATCACTCAGTTATTTAATGGCCAATCTCTAGAAAAAATTATATCATAAACTGGCCAAGAAAGCTGGACTTCCCGATTGGACAGATATGGAATGGGTTGAACTCAGTAAAAATTATGTCTTTTATTTTAACATTATAATAACACATGGAGGATCTCATAACTAGATACATGTAGAAAAATCCAATTCTAATATGCTTACTTTTGGGGTTTTCTGTTATATCAATCCTATTACTGGACAACCTATTCCTTCACCTGCTAAGATCAAATGACATGGTTTATATTTTCTGGATCATAGGTGTATAATCAATTTTGGATTGGGAAATTTAATTATTGAATCTGTTTGGAACTATTATCACAATAATCACAAGACAACAAAAGCTCTTCCATGTTTGGAATATTGTCACAACTTTACTTATTTTGGCTGCTCCTTCCAAATAAGTCAAAAACTAATCCAACAAATCAACAAGGTAAAAAAAGAAGGTAAAAGTAATAAATTTAAAAAAACTTTAGGTATATCCAAAAAGTATGAGTATTTGTAAATTCATCAAATATTTCTTATTCTTTCATAAATTTTTAATAAATAAATCTGATATTTCAGTTTACGAAACCAAAGTAATGGGCCAACAAACTTGTGTTGTATGAATGGAAATCATGAGAACATTAATTTTTTTCATGGGGCTCCTATAGCCTATATATTTGAACAGTCGCAAACTTAGTTTCTAGACTTGATCTGAATTTTTTGATTGAGGAATTTTCATTACTTTAAAAGTAGTAAATTTGACATATCTTATTTATTTATTCATTAATTTAAGTAATTATATTAAATTTTGGTAGTTTTCATCCCTTACTTCAGTAAAATTCAGGGGAGGTTATTGCCAAATTTTTAAATCTGACATGTGAAATTGATGACTTTGAAAAATTTTAGTGATACCCACCCCTTGCTTCAATAAAATACATGGAGGGTATTGCCAAATTTTTAAAACAGACATAGACTTTCATTGACTTAGATGTATTTAGAAAGGTAAATTTATTGACTTGAATGTAAAGTTGAAAAATATTTAAAAATAGTGCATTGAATTTTGCCATTGGGACCATATAAAATTATATTTTTACACTTCTTGATATGTTTTTCAATTGATGATTAATAGAGTTGTGAAATATGGTAAGTTATAAAATACTTTCATGTACAAAAAATTATAAACAATTGAAATGGGAAGGAAAACAAAAAACTAGTAATCAATCAAATATTTTCATTATGTGCTCAATTTCATCAATAGATATATTAGCTTTAATACATTCTATCATGAAATCTTTCTTTTTGGAATCATATTCAAGTTGATACTTGAGTTTTATCTGATCCAATAGGAATTTTTACTTGAGAGCTTTCTCCTCTTTCATATATTTTTCAATACTTAGAGTTATATCAAATTTCTTCTTCTCCAAGTCTTGTTCCCTATCATATCTCCATGAAGAGAGCTCATTTTTCCTCTCCTCCAAGTCTTGTGCCCTATAATCCCTCCATAAAGATATTTCATATTTTTGCTTTTGAAAGTTAAGAGTCTCTCATGAAACTTTGACTTTACCTAAATTTTTATGAAATATTAACAAAAAATAAAACAAAAGCGGACTAATCTCTCAAGAGGTATCCTTTAATTTACCAGAATCGCATTTCTCTAAAATATTTCCAATGGAAGAAATAGGGTTTTGAGAAGCACTAACTCTTTTGTTTCTTTGACTGCTGAAATTTATAGTAGTTGAAGGTCTTTGAGTTTTGTTGGAAGAATTTGGTATATTGTTGTCATCATCATCATTGTTTCTAGTTTCAGAGTTGCTTTATTGTGGCTCCTGGGTTTATTCATTGGCCTTTTTAGAAATAAGAAAAAGTGATGTAAATAAAAAAAATTGGCTAGATACAAGAAAATAACTCACTGGAGTTAGATTGGGTTGGTTTATATCACCATAAGGATCTATAGAAAAGAAATCTTGATTGTCTAAATAAAAAATAGGGGAGGCTTGAGTGGAAGAAGATTTTTTAAAAAAATTTCTCTCAATATCATTTTTGGAGACAGAATCTTCTCCATCCAAAAATTTTTGCATGATTAAAATCAGCTCACTCTCCAAAAATAGCATCCATCTCTTTAAAGTAAAGACATAAAGAATAAAGTTTTTCATGTATAGGTTTAATTTCCTAACTGATATCAACATCAAGTATACCAAAACCAGTGGAAGATGAAAGAGCCTTAGCCTTCTTGTACTTGGCTCAATGGTGCTTGAAGCGCTCAGAAATCTGTTTAGGAAATAGATTTATCCTTCCCTTGGTCTTATTCTGTAATTAACTTTCCATTAGAAGATAGCCAAAAACTTTTGATGCAGGGAGGTGAATCCTACTTTAGTTGCATTCTCAGTTCCAAACCAAAAAATCATAATTACACCACACAATATGGGGGAAGACTTGCTAGAGAGTCTGCAAACTTGGACCCAAACTCACCACAGATTGAACACACATGAGCTATTGAAAAAGGAACCATAAAATTATGGATGAACACCACTCAGTAGAACAGTTTTAGATGGGTGTTCAAGTAGATTTCAGTCTGGGTTCAATATGAGTTCAGTCTGAGTTCCATCTGAGTTTCATCTGAGTTCAGGTTGGGGACTTGTTTGCAACTCCACCCCCTATATTGTGTAGTGTTAGTTTTGGTTTTTAGCCAGTTAATCAGTATGAGGTGATCATCATTCTTTTTAGTTGAACATTCTTTGACTTCTCAGATGAGCAGGGGAAAGAGGGAGTAGTGGTATTTGAATGGACAACTGGTGGAAGACTGCCTTTGAGAATATCTATGACAATGAGGCATGTTAATATATTTGAAGATGAAAAGGAGAAGAAACAAACAGATGAGATGGGGAGGGTTTCTGAATGGGTAGAATGAATAGACAGGATGAGAGCGTGCAGCAAGGTAGGAATCCTGGGATATCCAGATAGTTGTCCATGATGTGGTTATGAAAAATTGAGGATAAACATTTCAGATAGGAGGTGAACATTGACACATAAATGTGTAATAAGCCCAATTTTTTTCAAAAATAATTGCAGAAAATAATTTGGGTATAAGGATTTTTTTCTGCAATTAAATTAATTGTGCATCTGCTAATGTTGATACCCCCTATTCAACGGTGAAATTTTCATAGAAAGAAAGAGATATCATATATGCATGAGAAAAGGGAGATGAAACTTACCTTGATGGAAAGGTTGGAAAAAATAGAGTGAGAAAGAATGAAGATGGAATTTGGAATTTTGAATATGGAGCAAATAAAATTCTTAAAGAATGTGCAATGTATGTGTTTCAATGGCATGAAACCAAAAAAAGGTGAAATAGGGGAAAGGGGAGATAATGACCATGCCAAGGAGGGATGAAGGGTAGGATGATGAAGAGAAAAAAGAAAGAAAAGAGGGAGAGAGAATAAAAAAGGTTAACTTTACTTTGAAAATTAAAAAAACCACTCACAAAAACAGATTAGATACAAAAAAGAAAAAAATTGAATAATAGAAAAACAGAAAAAAAATTATCATTAGCAAAAATTAAAGTAAAAATGAAAAAAAAGACTTGCCTGGAGAGATGAGTCAAGAAAAAAAATAACTTCAAAATATTTTAGGGATGCAAGAGGAGAGGAGGAAATGGATATGAGTGATGAAAGAAAAAAAGAATGACTGAAAAATTATGCAATTTCAGAAAATATGTGATTTCATGTTTAGTTGATGAAGGAAAAAAAAGATAATAGAAAAAAAGAGACTTTAACAGAAAATTCAAAATTAAAGTCAATATGCAAAAAAAACCATTTCAAGTGAATAAAACACCCAACTTGATCATTTGAAGAGTATAAAAAAATAAAAGGGTAGTGTTGAGAAATGTTGGAGTGTTATTGGCATAATGATGGAATGTATCCCTGTGGAAAATAAGTTTTATGAATCAAGGGGGGAGTGCTGGTGCAGTTTCTGGATAATCTTCTTCACAAAACTATACCACTCATCCTTCAAATCAGCCAGCACATTATGGAGTATAACAAAAGTCATTATCCAGAGATTTGCTGTTTTGATGACCATGTTTTTTAATTTGATTCTAAGCTCCTGTAAACTATAATATATTTACTTTAAAGTCCTAATAGCCTGTTCAATTTGTACTCCTGATTGTGTAAGGTGATAATTAAAGGGTTTTTTTGGTTCATTTTCTAAAGTTACAACTTTTAAAGCAAGTATAATGTACTTTCCACTTGCATATGCTTATTCTGAAAGGGGGTACTGGGATTCATCAAGATATGAGTCAGGATTTTGACAAACTCTCATTCTTTGGAACACAGAAGAGTCATGACATGAGTCAGGGCAGCCACTATGAAAGCCAATAAGCTTTTTATTGACATCACACACAAATTGAATGGCAATAGAGTATGTCAGTGTGTGCTAGTATCTAAGTATGATTTAATATTAAATATTAATGGTCCTACTACTTATTTTAAAATGATTTGGTGATTAAACCTTAGGGGAAGACTAATAAAATAGTTTTTTTCAATATAAGCTCACAATACTTGGATTTTATGCGTGCTAGTGGTGGAAAATAGAACAATAAAATATAGTTATAGCTTATATAAAGACAATATCAATTTATAAATGCTTTATAATATATTTATATATTATAATAATTGTTTTATAATGTTTATTTGAAGTGTATTAAGTAAGTGATGTCCAATAACCCGTCAAATCCTCCCTTACTTATACCAAAATCCACTGGGGTGCACAGACCTTCAATCCAGATGATGTCACTGCTATCCCCAGCAATTACATCACTGTGAGTACCCATCACCTCCCCATGGTGTCCACTTCCAGCAGTTTCAAAACCCAGACCTCCATTAAGTACCCTCCATCACAATTAATGATACCACAGACCCATACCATAAATAGAATAAACAGATAAAAGCGGATACCATAAAGAAACAGGTAAAATAACTCATCCAAAGAGTATATAATGAAACCCAAAGCATATAAAGGAACCAAATTAACTTTTCAAGCCCTCAATAACATCCCCAAGCATCTATATTAACCCAGTAATCATATCCCAACTCATAAATCCATGAAAATCCATCCAAGGAAGCAGATTAAGATGTCCAAACTGGATATATGCACCTGAAATAGGTGTATATGCTTGTGTAGGTGTTGTGAGTCCAATTAATACATCCATATGACCTAAGATAAGCAGAAAAATAAAGTATATAGGCTATTAAGAGGTTAAAACCCACTTATAGACCTGAATATAAGTAATATAACTACATATTTCACTGAATATATCATTTATGTAAGCATATAAGCTTATGTATGTCTATAATTACTTATTATCACTTAAGATAAGTATATTATGACTCCATTAACACCTTAATAAGTATTATTAGGCTATGGATAAGCTATTTAAACTACTATAAGTCATATAATAGTGTAAATATCATATATAGATGTATTATAACCAAATATATAAGTATATTGACCTTATTTTTAAGTTATCAGTTTAATTTAATTAATGTTATCTTATTTTAAACATATAAAATACTCAGTCCTGGAGATACCTAGGCTGACACTCCCTCACCCAAAAAAACAATAAAAAAATGTTAAGACATTTCAATTAATAAGTAAGGAGTGAATGAAAAATAATTTTAAAATTTCTATGTTAAATATACTGAATTAAACAGTATTATTTGGATTTAAACTTTTTCAAGAGATTTTTAAGATTAGAGATTTCATTTTCTGGAATCCACTGGTCATATTCACTTGATTTATTTTTAAACCTTAATAGATACTCAACTCCCTTTTCTTTAGTAAGGTGTCTCATTTTAAGTATTTTTTCAATTTATGCCTTTTCAACTATTTCTTCATGTTTCTGTTTATTCCTTCCTTATCTTCTTGGAAATAGAGAAGTATCATTAAAATGGTATGGTTTTATAAGAGAAATAGGAACTACTGGATATTTTCTATCATATGGTGCATATAGAATAACTTCAACAGCATTGTTAAAAACCATCTTTTTTACTACAAATAGTCCAATGAATGGATCCTTCAATTTAAAATTACCATTTAAATTGAAATGTAGTGTAGAAATAAGGACTTCATCACCCTCTTTGAACATTCTTAATTTATGGGCCTTATCCCATCTTTTTTTCTCATACTCAAATGCCTTATTTGTACATTCCTGAGCATGCTTTCTGCATAATTCTTGCATCTGAAGAAAAGATTTTGTACCTGGATGGATATCCAATATAGGAAATTTATTAAGAGTTTTAGCAGGGGTATTAGGTACATAACCCAACCATAACTTAAATGGCTTTTTTCCAGTGACAGAATGTATTGTACTATTGTATGCAAATTCTAAACCTGGGATAAGGGTTACTCAATCATGCATGAATTGGTCATTGTCTTTAAATCAAGACAAAAAGCACAATATCTTCTTATATATCCTTAATGATTTCATAATCATCATAATTCATTAAAGATTCATTTGAGTCCATACTTAATATTGGAGTTTTAAAGATGGACAAATCATCTTCCTACATACAGACTTCATTTTATTCACTATATGAGATGTTATTGTCAAAATCACTTGTATCTTTACTTTTTTCTGTGTCATTTTCAGATTCATGCTGATTTTCAACAATATTCATATTTTTCTCACATTTGTGACCTTTAACCCAAGGCTTATTAGACTTATAAAAAGTATTAGTTTCATACTTTTTATTCACTACAGATGCAGTAAGTTTTTTCTGCTTCTCCTGAAGTGTTTTTGAATTCTGATTTTTCACAGGTTCATTATTTTGGTTATAAGTGGTGTATCTTGCTTCATACTTATGGTTTAATAATATTTCATTACAAATATTAATAAATTCAGAATATTCATTAACCATTATTGTTATAGCTACAACAATTTCTCTGACAGATATAGGTAATTTATATATTATCTTATCTTTCCATAAGTTAAGATCCATGTTTGGCTCAATGGCTTTAAATATTTTATTTAAGTTCATTTAAAATACCATAGTTTTGTCACCATTCAACAGATTATACCTAGTTTTCTCATACAGTCTTTGCTGAGTGAGCCTGAATTTAGAACCTCCAAATTGTTTTTCAATTAGTTGCTTCCATTCAGCCCAAGAGTAATCTTTACCCTCACTCAATACAGCTTCAAACCATAATAAAGCAACATCCTTAAATAAAGAGATCAATTTTGATGTTATTTCTTCATCTGGTAACTTATATGAGAATTTTAAGTTGTCAATTCTTTTAATAAAATGTTGCCAATCAGAGCTGGCTTCCCCATCATAGGTTGGGTAATGATAAATCTTTGGCCAGTTCTTCTGATTGGATTTAGTTTCACTAATATTAGGTAAGTTCAATAACTCATTTACTCTGTATAAATGGTTTTGTATTTTCTCTTTCACAGATTTGTGACTTACATTTGTTTTCTCAGACTTGACACTACCACCAGATGATTTTACTTGTGATGGTATGGGAAATGATTGAGATTCATTTTTGCCAATGAAAGGATTATTATTATACTGTGTGTCCTTATTATTATCCTGATTCATTAGTAGATTATCAGTTTCAATATCAACTTTAGTTAATCTTTGTAACAGATCTGAGACACTCTTATTTGTTTGTGCAAAAGATAACTTAGTTCTTTATTCAAATTTTAATAAATGGGCTTCATACAATTTTTCTAACTCACAGAATTTTTTTGAAAGTTCACTATATTTATTACTTAAAGAATCATATTTTAGAGTTAGAGCCAAGCGTTCATTCTCTAATTCTTTATTTCTTGTTGCCAGTTGAGAAATTTTCAATGTCAAGGACAAAATTGTATCACTTTTGAGCTTAATTGTATGTTCCTCACACTCAGTCATTCTATTCCATAATGCTGAAACAATTCTATGGACAGTTGGGATATTATTAAAAGAATCCATGTCTTCCTTCTCAATTTTTTCACTGTTTTGTGAACTTCTCATCTCACTAATAAGTGGTGGAAACTGAGGTTTAACTGTATTATTATTATAAATAGTACTGTTGTTATTAACAAAAGATAAATCAGGTGTATCTATATCAAAACCTAATTGTCTTAAGTCTTCCTCAATTTTCTGTACAGATTTACATCAATAACATTACCTATATTGTAATCATCAGTATTGTGTTCAATCTGAGAGGTTAATCTACTTACCACAGGATAAGAGAAAGCCCTGACTTTTGGCACTTTTGCTTTCCTATGTAGGGGTGAGCTGAGGCAGTATGATGAGAGGGTGGATCCCTGTTGCAATTGTGGCTTGACCACTGTTGGTGGAACCAATCCCACTTCCATTTCTCTACCAAGATTTTCTCCTGGGAATGATGTGACCCTCCTTTGGTAGGGGGCTGTTGGCTTGGCTGCCCTACCTTTAACTCTGCCAAGGTTTGATTCATCTGTTGGAACCCCACCTTGCAGTAGTTTTGAGACTGCTCTACCTCCTTTAGCATGGTAGACTTTAATTCCTCTATTTTCAGAACCTGTTTTTCCAGATGGGAAAGTTGATCCTGCAGAGGAGGTGAAGTCTTTTAGATTGTTATCTTTTTTAGAAGGGTGTCCTTTTCTTCTATACTCATAGAATCTGGTTGTGGGTAGGATTGACTCTCCATGGGGATGTCCTGGAGAAATGTTTTTAGCTTTATACCTGGTGTTATAAGCAGGTTTTTCACTTACATTTTTATGTGGAGAACTCATTTAAATAAAAAAATTTCACGTCTACAAAAGTAAAAACCTATATGGTAATTAGTAGAAAAAATTTATTAGCAATACAATTACTAATAAAAGCACTGAAGCTTACCCAGAATTTATATCTTTATTTATTTAAATAAAATATGAGAAAAATTCAAAAAAATCTGTTAGAAATAAAATAATAAGATTAACTAGACCTTTAAAAGGGTGAATAATTAGCTTACCAAGTTTTAACAAATATCAACTTAATTGGTTGTTATACTGGTGACCAAATACCAAGTGGAATTGGGTTTATATTGGGTACAGTTACTACTGTAAATACCTTATTTTTATTATAAAAAATTAGTAAAATTATTATAAGGGTTCATTTCTACAATCACTGAGTGCTTATGACCCATTAATGTTCTGAAGACCCAAATATTTGGTTTGTTTGAGATATACTAGAGTAAAAATCATGTCATAAGGCGTATACTAATTAATAAGTAATAACTAAGGAAAGACCCCCAATTGTCAGTGTCTGCTAGTAACTAACTATTATTTAATATTGAATATTAATTTTCCTACTACTTATTTTTAAATTATTTGTTAATTAAAACTTAGGGGAAGACTAATAAAATATTTAATCTCAATATAAACTCACAATACTTGGATTTTATGCATGCTAGTGGTGGAAAATAGAATAATAAAATATAGTTATAGCTTATATAAAGACAATATCAATTTATAAATGCTTTATAATATATTTATATATGATAATAATTGTTTTATAATGTTTATTTGAAGTGTAGTAAGTAAGTGATGTCCAATAACCCGTCAAATCCTCCCTTACTTATACCAAAATCCACTGGAGTGCACAGACCTTCAATCCAGATGATGTCACTGCTATCCCTAGCAATTACAGAACTGTGAGGGCCCATCAACTCCCCACGGCTTCACTTCAAGCAGTTTCAACACTCAGACCTCCAGTAAGGACCCTCCATCACAATTAATGATACCACAGACCCATACCATAAATAGAATAAACATATAAAAGTGGATACCATAAAGTAACAGGTAAAATTACTTATCCAAAGAGTATATAATGAAACCCAAAGCATATAAAGGAACCAAATTAACTGTACAAGCCCCCAATAACATCCCCAAGCATCCATATTAACCCAGTAATCATATCCCAACTCATAAATCCGTGAAAATCCATTCAAGGAAGCAGATTAAGTTGTCCAAACTGGATATATGAGCCTGAAATAGGTGTATATGCTTTTGTAGGTGTTGTGAGTTCACTGAATACATCCATATGACCTAAAATAAGCATAAAAATAAAGTTTAAAGGCTATTAAGAGGTTAAAACCCACTTATAGACCAAAATATACATAATATAAATACATATTTCACTGAATATGAGGTTTATGTATACATATAAGCTTATGTATGTCTATAATTACTTAATATCACTTAAGATAAGTATATTATGACTCCATTAACACCTTAATAAGTATTATTAGGATATGGATAAGCTATTTAAACTACTATAAGTCATATAATAGTGTAAAATTATATATATATGTATTATAACCATATATATAAGTATTTTAACCTTATTTTAAGTAATAAGCTTAATGTAATTAAGCTTATCCTATTTTAAAAATAGTAATTACTCAGTCCTGGCGATACCTAGGCTGACAGAGTATTTAGAAAAAGGATAAAAATTTAGTTTATGGAACATGAGAAATTGGTGGACATCTTGATATAAACTTTTTTTCTGATCAAAATAATGGTTGCCATAATGAGCTGGCTTTTGACTCAATGGTATATTTGTACCATCAAAAAAATCCAACACAGACAGGGAAATCTTCAACTTGCATTACTTGAGAGGATCTAAGTTACTGTTGTGGAGTTGGCCAAGCAAGTGTTTGAGACTTGAGGGGAAGGATGGAAATCATACAACAATTTGTGAATAATACCACAGTACCATATCCTATGGTAAAGATATTTTTTACAATTTTTATAGTAGCACCACTTCCATTTGATCCAAAGCAACATAGTTCAACAGCAAGTTGAATGACAGGATCAGGCTTTTTATCACAAGAATTGTTATGAAAGATAGCATGATCAGAGATGAGTTGATAAAGTTTGATGAAGGAGTCAGGAGAAGTTTGAAATCGTTGTGTGAAGGTTAAAGGGGGACTTTAGAGAATTGAGTGAAGACTTTATTTGGAATAATGGACAAAATTTGGCCCCCGTAGATTTGTGTAAAATGTTTTGGAAAGAATAGACACATAAGCTAAAGTGTTTTCCAAATCAGAGTCAGAATCAATGATAGAAATTTAAGATAAATTTAGAACATTCATAGTTGATGCAAGCTGCTGCCTTGTAGAGAAGTGCCTCATTGTAGTTTTTTGAAGGTTTAGGTGATGAGGGAAGAGTAAATTTGCCACCAAATGAATGGGAGATGTTGATAGAAAATAATCTTAATTTTTTCCAACCAAAATTAAGTAGCCTAGAGTGAAAAGAGTCATAAGGATTGCATTTACAATTATATGTCATGTGAGTATCTTACAAATCAAACATGGATGTGATGAGTTTGTGATCAGGAATAAGGAATGGAAATAAAGGTATAAGAGGTGGGATAATGCATTATTGTGCATTCCTTATCTACTAGCCCAAGAACTAGTGGATAAGAATCTTCTGCAATGAATAATGTCTGATCCAGGGAAAAAACTTCCTGATCCCTAATTGTGGATCCCTTAACACTGATACCCCCTAATGTCAAGTTTGTGGCTTTCTTTTTGTGTTGTGAAATAAATTTTAAATAATTAAAAAAATATAACTTTGATACCCTGTAATGTAAAGTGGCTTGTGACAAGTCCATGACCACTATTTTTTTAACACTACTCTCCCAATAGATTTCAGAAAATTTTTATTTATTTTATTCTGGTGTAAAAGCATGTTTAAAATCAATCTAAAATATTATAAATACAAAAAAAATTTGTAACATAAAAAAAATTTTAAATCCAAAAAGCAAACTTTTCAGCTACACAAAACAATTTTTTTACCTAGATGAAATACATACCATTAGATAGCTGAGACATTATAGAATGTCTCCCCAAAAGGATTTTGAAAAAAAAAAAATTGAAAAAAAAATTAAAAAAAAGCTCCCCTCCCTCATGCCCATTAATATCTACCAACAAGTTGATCCTCCATGATTATCAATAACCATTTAAATTCTTGCAGGCATTGAAGCAATGAGGTTCTCCAGTTCCAAGGTTGGGTAGTCTTCCCAAGCTAGCAGCAATGCTTCTTGCATCTCTTTGAAGTTTTTAGGTTGATATTTTTCTTTCACATTACACTTGAGGCTTTTCCAAACATTTTTGATGGGGTTAAGATCAGGATATTGAGGTGTCAATTATATTTTATTTTTTAATTTAAATTAATTGGTGACATCAGCTTTGTGGATAGGCGCATTGTCCTCCATGATTGTTAATGTGTGCTTAGGGTCTTTTTTTTGCAATAAGGCATAAGATTATTTTTATAGATGTTTTCAATGAATTTGGCTGCTTTTTTCTGTTTAGGAGGTAGAAACACAAGCAGTAGTTTTGTAGTGTTGTAAAATGTTCCCCAGATCATAGTAGAAGTTTGGCCACTTTTGAAAGTGGGATAGAGTCATTTTTCATCATAATTTTCAGATTTTGTGCGCCAAACCAATGTAGCTGAAGACCTCTTTCCTATTTAAAATGAAGATTCATCGGTCTAAATGATCTTCTTTCAGTCACTAGCAGTCCACAAAGCATGATTACGAGAAAATTGAAGCTGTTTTGCCTTGTGTATTTTATTTAGATACGGTTTCATTGCTGAAACACATTTGTGATACCCAAGACCATGAATACTTTTATGAAAAGTGGAAGGTGAATCTTGAGTGGTTAGAGAGTCAGAAATGACATGAAGTTTCCCTTTTTGATTACTACTGACAACTCCAGACAGTTGTGGAAGATCTTGCAAGGTGAGTTTAGGTGGATGGCCAGAACTGGGAGCAGCTTCAATTGTTCCAGTTTCCTTTAAATGTATAAGCAAGGTAGAGACAGTCGAGTGGGGTAGATTAAAAATTTTACATATTTTATGATTTGGAACCCCCCCTTTAAAAAGGCCAAAACTTTGCTATTGTACTTCCTGCAACAGTTTTGTATTTTGTGCCTCATCTCTTGACATCTATGAAGAGTTTGGAACATAAGACAAATAGTAATAATAGAGATGAATAAAATTTAGTTAAACGGATAAAAAATACATTACCATAAAAGAATAAGATTTTTGATGAATGGAAGTTGTGCTGGTGGTGTGATTTGGAGCCTGGAGGATACAGGTGATATGCAAGTTTCAAAAATGAATTTTTGTTGCAGACTTGTTACAGGCCACTGTACAGTGGCCTCTGACAAATCTGAAACCAAATTTCAGTTTTGAAATCGTCATATCACCCACACCCTCTGGGCTACAATTTACACCACAACTTCCACCTCCCTTCATCAAAAATCTTATTTTTATGGTTATGTACTTATTAGGAGGTATCAAAGTTAGAAATTTGTAATTATTTAAAAGTTATTTCATAAAACAAAAAGAAAGCCAAAAACTTTACATTGATTCTCAGTAAACAGGTGTTTTTGGGGAACAATATGAAATATTTTAAAAAATAATCATGGTTGATTTAGTGGAAAAAAGAGGTATTTTGAAATGGAATATTTTAAACTTTGATACTCCCTATTTTCTTTTTAATTCATTCTTATATATCTCTAATATTATTAGTTGTCTTATCATCTAATTTCTTCAAAGATGTCAAGAGATGGGGCAAGAAATACACAACTCTCACAGGAAGTACAATGGAAAATTCTTGACTTTTTAAAAGAGAGGTTACAAATCAGAAGATATGTAAGAATTTTAATTTATCTCACTCAACTGTCTCTACCTTGCTTGAGAATTTAAAGGAGACTGAAACAATTGAAGCTTCTCCCTTGCTCTGGACATCCACCTAAACTCAACCTGTGTGATTTTTGACAACTGTCTGGAGTTATTACCAGCGATCAAAAAAAAGTTCATCTCATTTCTGACTCTCTAGCCACTCACACTTCACCTTTCACTATTTGTAAAGTTTTTGATTGGCTTGGGTATCATAAATGTGTTTCAAAAAAGAAACTGTATCTTAATTAAATCTACAAGGCAAAATGACTTCAATTTTCTTGGCATCATGCTTTGTAGACTTCTAGGGACTGGAAGAAGATATTTCAGCCTGATGAAACTTCCTTCAAAATAGCAAAGAAGTCATCAGCCACATTAGTTTGCCACACCAAATATAAAAAGTATGAAAAAAATTGCCTTCAACCCACATTCAAGAGTGGGAAAATTTATACAATGATCTGGGAAGCGTTTTTCAACACTACAAAACTACCACTAGTTTTTCTTCCTCCTAAACAGCAAAAAACAGCCAACTTCATTAAAAATTTCTACAAAAAGTGTCTTATCACTTATCTTGAAAAAAAAGACTACAACCACACATTAACAAAAATGGGGGAAAATGCACCTGTCCATAAAGCTCACATTACAATTTTATTTCAATTAGAAAATAATATCAAGAAACTTAATTGGCTGCCTCAATCTCTTGACCTGAACCCTATTGAAAATGTTTTGAAAACCCTCAAGTGTAACATGCAAGAAAAATATCAAGCTAAAAACATTAAAGAGATGCAAGAAGCATTTCTCCTGGCTTGGGAAGACTAACCAGCTTCTGAATTGGAAAACCTCATTGATTAAATGCCTGCAAGAATCTGAATGGGTATTGATAATCATGGAGGATCAACTCATTGGTAGATATTAGTAGGCATGGGGGAGGGGTCCTATTTTTTCAGTTTTTTTTTGCAAATTCCTTTTGGGGAGACATTCTATAATGTCTCAGCTATCTAATGGTACATATTTTATCTGGGTAAAAAAATTATTTCTGGTAGATGAAAAATTTTCTTTTTTAATTTCATGTTTTTTATCTTACTAAATATGTTGGATCCACTTGAAAAATTCTTTTACACATAAATAAAAAACAAATTTTTTTCTGATATTTATTGAGATAGTACTGTTAAGAAAATACTGGTTTCAGGCTTTTAGAGGCCACTATATATATATATATATATATATAAGATTAATTTGTTTTTTTCAACCTTTTTTTGAATTTCCTATAGTTCCACCCAGTTAAAAATTCAACCTCTTACATGAGACATATGAATCATCATTTTATTAACATCCATTTACAAACCTAAAGATCATAGGTACTGATTTGACTCAAGGCACACAAAATATTTTGGTGAGCTGGATGGAGACCACTTAAACTTAGGAAGTACACTACCTTTTTACCAATTGGGCAAGTGAATTGAACTAATAATAGGGGGTGTCAGTTCTGGAAAATACGCACTTACAAATCCGCACTTATTTAAGTGCGGATTTCTGAAACACACTAGCCCCAATACTGGTGGATTTCAAAATGAAATAAGTCACTTATATCGCTCAAATCCGCACTTTCTCAACCAAAAGTGCTGATTTCACCATCAAGTCCAATTTCACTGATTTGTCAGCATCATCCCACTCATACACAGCACTCCGCAGCATAACACTTCATAACTCAAAACATCGTACATCATTTACATCTTCATATCATATCATATAAGAGTTATGCCTTCCTCACTTTCAAATCGTGATAAATTACATAAAGCAATGACTTTCATGGCTCTTGAACTGCTCTTGGACTCTGATTCCGATTCTGATTCTGATCTAGAAGAAGATTTTGTCTTTTTATCAAAAATGGCCATGAAACGTTATCTTCTTCCCAGAAAGCCTCAAGTACACCATCCAAACACTTCTTAACCTATCTACACCCAGTTTTAGACAGCTGTTCAGGACTTCTCAGGAATTTTTCCTTAAATTGCTTGAGCTTATTCAGGATCATCCCATATTTCACAATAATTCTCAAAAAGAACAACGACATCCTTCAATTCAATTGGCCATCACACTATGTTGTTTGGGTTCAAATGGTAATGGAGCTGCTTTGAAATGTTTAGAAAATATCTTTGATTTAGGGTATGGTTCAGTTAACACTTATACCAAACAATGTATTACTGCCATCAACTCCTTGGAATCTCAACTTCTCACCTGGCCAACAAAAGAAGAGCGACTTGAATCATCTCAGGTTATGCAAGCAGAGCGCTTCCCAGGATGTATTGGTTTTGTTGACGGTACTACTATTCCTTTGAGCCAGAAACCTGCTCAAGGTGGAAACAATTACTTTGACCGTAAAAAGTGGTAGATTATTTTTAACTCCTTTCATTTTCTTTTAAACTAACACAAACAACTGTATCTTCTTTATAGATATTCAATTTATGTTCAGCTTATATGTGACATTAACAAAAAATTTATATCATTCTTTGCTGGCTATCCTGGCTCATGTCATGACTCCTATGTCTTCCAAAGAATACAAATTTCAAATGAACCTGAAAAATTCTTTTATGAAGATCAGTATCTTCTTGCAGATTCTTCTTATGCAAATGGAAAGCATGTACTTCATGCTTTTCAGGGAGCAGCTTCAGAAGACAGTCAAAATGCCAAGCTCAACAATCATTTGGCAAAGTTGAGAGTCCGTATTGAACATTCTATTGGAATCTTGAAACGCCTTTTTTCTAGTTTAAGGGAATTAAGAATGCCTCTTAGAAATAAATCTGAAATGGAGGCGGTGATCAACTGGATTCTGTGTTGCACTATACTTCATAACCTACTTGCTGACTTCAAAGATCAATGGTTAGAGCTGTATGAAGATGAAAAAGTTGATTCACCTCTGACTATATCCAACACTTCTATTTCTCAATCAACTAGTATAAGGGCAAAAATTCTTCCAATAACACTCCAACATTTTTCAACACAATTTTTTTTTTTCATACTCTTCAAATGATCAATTTGCATGTGTTATTCACTGAGAATGGTAATTTTTTTTGCATATATATTTTGTTTTTGAATTTTCTGTTAAATTCTTATTTTTTTATCTCTCTGTGTTTTCTTTCATCAACTCAACATGAAATTGAATATTTTCTGTAAACGCATATTTTTTCAGTCGCTCTCTTTTTTTACTTCACTCATATCTTTTTCCTCCTCTCTTCTTACATCACTCAAACAATTTCAATTCTATTTCTTATTTCTTAACTCATCTCTCCAGGTAAGTCATTTTTTCTTTTTTACTTAATTTTTTGCTAATTTTTTTTTTTTTGGTTTTTTTTGGTTTATTTTTTTGTAAGTGCTTTTTTTTAAATTTATAGGTAAAATTAACCTTTTTTTTTCTCTCTACCTCTTTTCTCTCATTCATCCTATTCTTTATCCCCCCTTGGCCTGGGCTTTTTCCCACCTTTACCCTCTCCTTGGAATGGATATATCCCCCTTTTACCCCCTTTGGCTGCCTTATTCCCCCATCCTTGGCTCACTCTAACCTCCCTTTTCTCCCTCTTTGGTCTCATCTCTCCCTTTCTACCCCTTGTTGGTGTCCTCATTTCCTCCCCTCATTCATTCCTCTCCAACCCCCCTCCAAATCCCCCAAATCCCCCCTCCAAATAACTCCCAATCCCCCCTCCTATCCCCCCCTCCAATACCCCCTCCTTTCCCCCTCAGAACCCTCCAATCCCCCCCTGAAACCCCCCCCTCCAATCCCCCTCAGAACCCCCCTGATCCCCCCCTGAAATCCCCCCTCCTATCCCCCTTAAAATCCCCTGTGTTATGAGGGGGATAGGAGGGGGGTTCTGAGGGGGGGATTGGGGGGGTTATGAGGGGGATTGGAGGGGATTTGGGGGATGTGGGGAGGTTGGAGGGGGGGGTTTGTACAAGGGTTTTGGGGAGGTGGGAGGGGGGTTTGGAGGGGGGAATTGAGGGGAATGGGGAAGGGAAAAAAAAATTCACAGTTTTTTTGAATTTTTTTTTTCTGAATTTTAGAAAAAAATATTCATCAAGTTCAAGTGAAATAAAAAAAATTCTTATTCCTCTTTTGATGAATTTTTTTTTAATTTAAATTAAGTGAGTTTTTTTTAATGTATAATTTTGGGTATTTGAAAAGTAACAAATTTTTATGTAGAAAAATACATGTCTTTAACTTCAGATTCACCACTTACCTCACTCTCTTCTTCTTTAACTTCATTATCATCTTCAAATTGAACTTCTTTTCAATCATCATCTAAAAAATTGACAAAAAATGAAGAGTATCAAAATAAAAGATATTTTAAAAAAAAATCACTTGGATCAAATATTTGGCCATGTTTCAAAAATCAAGTACTATAAAACTAAAGTTGAAAAAAAAACAATTTTCCAAAAACATCACCTGAAAATATGCATTATTTAACTGAAATTGGAGGTAATGAAGTTATAGCTGTTATTAATAATACTTTCAAACCTCAATTTATGTTCAAAAACCATTCTTTTGATGGTTTAAAAGATGAATCATTTAATCAACTCTACAATCTCATCATAACACTCTATCAAATGGCTTTGGTTCGCTTACCTTTGAGGAATAAGAATTTTTTGGGTGGTGTTATGATTTTTATTGGATGGAGACCTGGATTTAAAAAAAAGGTTTTTCTCTTGGTATGTTTAAAAAAATTTCTGGATTTTTTAATATCATATTACTGAATTTAATTATATAGGCATATATTCTTTACTCATAGCTTTATCTAAAGCTGAATTAGAAAATGATTTTGGAAAATGGAATTCATTACCTTCATTTAATTCATTTCTTGCTCTTCGACTTAAAAAACTCTTCAATAAAGCTTTTGAGAAAAAGCATGAACTTGCTATGAGACTTGGAATACCAAATTGGTGCGACTCTGAATGGGAAGATATTAGCAGTGATTATCTAATGTTTTCAAATGTTATAATCACTCATTCTGGATTTCATAACCAAATTCACACTGACTCAAATGATGCCAATTACCTTATGGAATTTTCTCATATATTAATCCTATCACTTGACAACCTATTCCGTCACCTGCTAAATTTAAAGGAAATGGATTATATTTTCCAGATCATAGATGTATAATCAATTTTGGATTAGAGAATTGAATCATTGAAACAGTTTGGGACTCTTCTTATGATAATCACCAAACCACAAAGGCTCCTCCAGGTTTTGAATCTTGTCAAGACTTCACACATTTTGGTTGCTCTTTCCAGATCAGTCAAAAGTTAATCCAACAAATAAACAAGTTAAAAAAAAGAAGAAAAAGGTAATAAATTTAAAAGTTCTTTAGGTAGATCAAAAAAAATTTGGGGATTTGTAGAGTCACCAAATATTTAATATTCTTCCATAAATTTTTAATAAATAAATCTGATATGTCACTTTACTAAATTAAAGTAATTAGTCAATGACCTTGGGTTTTATAAAAGGTAATCATGACAACATAAATTTTTTTCATGGGGTTCCTCTAGCCTATACCTGTGGAAAGTCCCAAACTTAGTTTCTATACTTGATCTGCATTTTGGCATGAGGAATTTTCAGTACTTTAAAAGTAGTAGATTTGACATATCTTATTTATATATTAATTAATTTATGTAATTATATTAAATTTTGGTGACCTTCACCCTTTACTTCAATAAAATGCAGGGGAGGGTATTGCCAAATTTTTAAATCTGACATGTGAAGTTGATGACTCAGAAAAATTTGGTGGTACCCACCCCCCAAAAAGAAATCAAACAAAATTAATTTAACTAGAAAAACAATTTATCAATTGAAAAGGTCAAGCAATTTTTTAATGTCTTCATAAGATTGGCCATTTTTTACACATTCCATAATGAAATCTTTTTTTTTTAAACTTTCTTGTTTTTCCAATTCACAAGTAGCCATTTCTCTTTGAAATTGACAGTCATTTACTCTTTCCATCTGCTCTGCCTCAATTTTTTTTTCTTCCAAATCTAAGGCTTGCTGATCTTTCCTTAGCATATGATCAAACTTCATCTTCTCAAAGTCAAGGTCATTTTTTGCAATACAGCTTTTTGCTACAAAAAGAGAAATGAAAAAAATAAGTTAATGAATAAGATATATAGTAAAAAAATCTTAATTATATCTTTTTTTTTAAAATAATCCTCAAGGGAGCCAGTTGAGCTTGTTGAAGTATTACCACGTTTTAAAAGATGGTTCAAGTTCATTGAAGTTGAGGGTCATTTCTTTAGTTTGGAGTTTGAACAAGAGGCTTCAGGAAGTTCATCTAAAGCAGCTTCTAAAGCAGGATTCACATTTCCAGAATTGAGATTATTTAATGGAGTTTGAGTTTGAGTAGGAGGAGACTAGAAAGAAAGAGAAATTTAGAGAAGAATTGAAGAAAAAAGAAAAAGTAAACATACATTTAACTTTTGGGGCTCTGAGGATTCAGATCTGCTGCAATATAATTGTTCTGCTTGATAGTCAGGATCATCTTTAGCTGAACTATGGTTAGAAGGTGGAGGGGATTGATCTCCTTCAAGTAAAGGTGTGTCGGGAGGATTATAGGAAGGTTTGGATCCAGAGGGTATATCCTTAGTAGTATTGTGTAGAAACCAAGGGTTTACATCAACTTGGGAGCCAAAAAGATTATCCATTTCCTCATAGAAAGGACACATGACATTGAGCTTTTTGGAAACAGTAGTAATTCCAATCTCCAAATCATCATTGTCAATACCAAAGCCAGTTTCATTTGCAGCATGATGAGCCTTTTTATATTTTGATTGATAACTCTTAAATCTCTCCTTCATTTGTTTAGGATTGATATCGATTCTCCCCCTTGTTTTCTTCCTTACTTCATTGGCCATCAATACGTAGCCATTAACCTTTGAAGAAGGTGGACGTCCAATATTATTGGACTTTTCACATCCAAAACATGCATCATAATTTTATTTTATTTTAAGGAAGTTGATAATGATGAGATAATCATCCTTTTTTAGCTGACCTGACTTTGATTTTTCAGGTGTGGGGCTTGCTTTACAAGGAGACTTTTGTGACAAAGCAGATTTTTGAGTTACCTTTTGAGATTAGGAATGTCTGGGAGGCATTATAAAACTGGTACATAACAAGAAAAGAGATTAAGAGGTAGAAGAAATAAGTAAAAAAGAATGTAAACATGCCTGGTTGAAATGTTGTAATAAAATGTTGAAAATGTTAGGAAGGGGTGTGTGCCGAGGATTGATGGGTAGGGAGCAAGGAAGGTCAGTGTGTCATATGTGACAGGGATGTTGTGGCCAACATGTGGTTGTGAAAAAAAATGGCAAAAAAGTGCTGATTTGAGGTAATAACTGACACCCTTTTTTGAAATAAGTGACTTTTTTGAAAAATTTAAGTGCTGATTTGGTTTGAAATCCGCACTTAAGTTAAGTGCGGATTCGCCAGAACTGACACCCCCTAATGTTAAATTTTGCCCAATCAGATATTCACACCACCCATACCTAATTCAGCAAGCCAAGTGAACTCTTCACTTTAAACTTGCCTGATTTGAATGTTTCTAAAGTTGATATGAATAAATGTTCATGAATCATCTTAAACCATGGGTGATCATTTTTAATTGACTGGCTCTTCACTTTAACTGGGGAATATTGTTGGAAGGCGCTCCACTTCCACCCATACATCAAGGCTTTCAAAGTGAGAGATAAATGTGTGATTAACTCATGGATTGAGGCACTTAGCCCTAGATTAGTATCAGGGTTTCCAGAGGAAACTGCCACTGATACTGCTCTAGCAGCTGAAGCGAGAAATAGTGGTGGTGTTGTATTTACAATAGACAAAATATCATATCATAACTCTTTAAACTATTAAATTAGATTTCATACATATAATATTTAAAAGTAGTGATATCAATTTGACTCCAGTAGGTCGAGCATCAGTGCAAGTAGCTCTCCCTCAGAAATCAAGAGACAGCAGTTGAATGGGGAGGTGTGTATTGTAAAAAGATTATCAATGAACATTTATTCATATCAACTTAAGAAACATCCAAATCAGGCAAGTTTAAAGTGAGGAGTTCACTTGGCTTGCCAAATAAGGTATGGGTGGTTTCACTGCAAAACATGTTTGTTTCGCCTTGAGGCGCAACAATTGCGCAACAGTTGCGAAACAATTGTTTTTTGCACTTAAGACCCACTTAAGACCCTTAAGTCTAAAAAACAATTTTTACTTAACCGTTGCTTAATCCGAATCGGACAAAATTTAACATTATTAGTTCAATTCACTTGTCAATCGGTAAAAAGGTGGTGTACTTCCCAAGGTTGGGTGGTCTCCATCCAGCTCACCAATATTTTCAGCAACGTTATTTCATTCCACATCCTTCCCTTCCAATTCCCCTTTCTTGCCATCAATACTTGCTAGTAACCGCCTTTTCATAAATACTTGCACTTTTCCTTTTAGTCAATCCCTTACACTTCCTCATGATTTAACCAACAATCTTTAATAATTACCCAACTGTGCTTCCACCAGAAACAAAAAAAAAAAAAGAATAGAAAAAATTGTCAAAATATAAGCAAATGACTCTGATTATATAGCACAATAGTATAAACGATCAGACTTCATACACCAGCGATGTGAAAGCAGGTGATACTAATCTTATAAAGAGCGAAATGAATGCAGAATCGAATTAATCCTAAAAAAGTTCATGATATTAAATCTTCATAAAGTGTGGTAGCTAGAGTATAAATTTCATTTTAAAAATTATTTATGAAATGAAGAGTAACATTGACAACAAAATGTTTGAGAATTTAATGACACATAGATAGTAGGCACCATTAGCCTATCATTTGCAAATAGAGAATTGAAAAAAAAAAAAAAAAAAGAATAACCCGGCGAAGAAATCATGTTGAGGTTAGCCCAATTTTGAATTATTACATAGCTGTTCTTCACCAAGTATGAGTAGGCGGTTGACGACTATTTGCGGTAGTTATTTCAATCCGTGAGCTGGGTAAACATAATCTCTCTCTCGTGACAGTCGTAGTGCTAGTTGAAGATGTAAAACTATTTCGAGGCATCACTTGCGATGATGGACAAGAAATAAACAAATCGGTTTTCAATGGTGGACTGTTAATAATCGCCATTGAATCAGGTGATGTCATCGGTGATGAAGACGGAGAATTAGAAGATGTCCAACTATGAGACGAGGAAATCCTAGACTGGCGACGAGAATCAAAGTGTGACCCCTCATCAGCTGCACTAACAAATGAAGCAGAATCGTCTTCCTGTGACGAGATAGTAGACATCAAACTAATTCTGCGTTGCTCGTCATCCACATCATCCAATCCGTACTTGTGTTGATCTCTCCGGAAATTCGGGAAGTCAGTAACTGTTTGGGAAGATCCAGTAGACTCATTAGTTATGACACTTGCTCTATCGGCAAATATGCTAGTGCCAGGCTTTAGAAGAGACACAGCAGAAGTTCGCGCATTCATTTTCTGCCTATTTGATAAGGGGACACCGTTTCCTTTTATAGAGCGAAAAGATTTATTCAGAGATAATTTTTCAACGAATTGAGATGATAAATGTGAGGAAATGCCCTCCTTTTCATTGTGGGTAGAAATGGGCCTTTCTGGATCTGAGCTTGCTGAAGCGCAATCTTCCGGGATACTACCGGTTTCTACGTCAAAAGGTCCTACACCGCTATTGGGTTTTCTTCGACCTCTTCTTAAAGGAATCATTTTTGAATCCTGAGATTCACCAGATACTCGAGACCTACTGGTTCTGTTGTTTGAACCTACGTCATAACCTCTTAATTCTTCTTCATCAAGCTGACCTGCGGTCCTGAGAGCCATTTCAAGCCGACTTTGAATATTTCTCATAGTTTCCAAAACAGCATTACGTGACAAGGACATTTGAATGCTATCATCTCTTATGTCCATTGAGCTACCCTCATCCGAGACTGTATCCATCTCACTCATATCTTCACCAATAAATTTGGATGACAACGGAGATGAATGGCTACTTAATCGCTTAAGATTCTTAGAAGTGAGGGAAACATGGTTATCTATAGCACTTTCAGGCCGAGACTCAATATAATCGCTAAATGAATCTGTTTGTGGCATGAGCCGTTCAAGGATGGATTGTTCGTCATGACCCAAGGCTATTGACTTCATTTCTGATACCTAAAATATGTGAGATTTCGAGTAAACAAAAATGGAAAAAACAAGTTTATGAGCACGTTAACAAACCATGATATCTTTTTGTCTTTCCAACTCTCCGCGAATTTCTTGAGCTTTGGCAAGTTCAACTTGAGCAGCCATCCATGCTTGTTCAGTTTCTAGTAAGCGATTTTCGAGCTCTGCTTGCTTAAATTTTTGTTCATGAACTACGGTTGAAAGTTTCTTGTGGTCTCTCCTTTCGATTTCTAATCGAGTCTTCAAGTCCTGACTTTCAACGGAAAGTTTGTCAGTAAATTTTTGAAACGTATCGAAGTGATGCTTCCATTCCATAGATTCAGCCATGAGGAACGCTAAACGTCGATTTAGTTTCCAAATTTTGGCTTCTAACATATCACGCCGGTCAACAAAGCCAGTAGTGTGCTTGCGAACAATTTCTTGAACATGCTGGGCAGACGAATCCAATATAGCTGCATGCCGATAACCCGAACGCCTAAAGACCTTAGCCAAACCGCGACGTGGCTGCCAATTGAAAATGAATAGAAAACATAGGTATTTGATTTAGTGAATATTTGCAAAGAATTGATGGATATTGCATCGTGACAAAGAGGCAAAACGCCAAGGAGAAAACTTTGAACAAACCTTCTTCCCCATAATCTGATCAAACACAGTGATGACCTTTAATTGATCCCAGTGCCATTCAGGCGGGGGAATCAACCTCTCAGCTTCAGTCATTTTTCCTTTAATTTCTACTAAGCTAAATGGACGAAATCGTCCTCCAGGAAAAGCTTCGTGGAATTCAATTGGAACGGCACGCACTCCACCTAAGGTCCCCAACGTCTCCTCAAGTCTTTTTTCGAGTTTAAGTCGCTCAGGTCCTTTGCTCAAAGCGTGGGGAGGCGGGTTTACGCATTGAACTTGGCTTTGGATGAAATCCAGGAAATTAAAAAGGTGACAAAAATAAGTCATATTGAAGTTAGGCAATCTTACTTGGTATCTAGATCTACAATAAGAACTTCATCTGGCGGATGAGAAGCAATGGGTCGAAGTTGAGAGTTCATACCTAACAAATATGGACCAGGATCCTAGTAGATTAACAAAATCAGAAAAATGTTAAAGGCTTATATGATCATGTATAAGCAATAGGAAGCGGACCTCTAAATAAATTTTCACATCTCTAGCATGCACAACACTTTGACACATTCCTCTCCATCCTCTCAACTCTAATAACACTCGAAAAGTCTCTACCGCCATGTTAAGAAGTGCTGGATACCTTGAAAAAAACACCACTCGACCCATAGAAGACAAGCCAATCTGTTTTTTGTTTTTTTTTTTAAAAAAAAAAGTTAGTTATTACAACCCTAAGAATCGAGTCTAGAACCTTGTAGCCAACCTCATAAATTGATATAATGTTAGAAAGGCTCAAGCACTTGAAGACTGGCCACATAGTAAACTGCAAGAAAAGAAAATAACATTCAAAAATTGAACCATAAGAGTTGGAATTACTTTTGTGAGCCAAAGCAGCGTAACAATCACAAAATGCGATTTACTAACATTTACTTCTTCCACATCACCCTTTAGAAAATCAGTTTTCCCGGGTATTTTTGTCACAAAATAAGTTTGAGAATCGCCAGTTCCGACAGGCATTCGAACAAGTTCGCCAAGTTTGGGTGTGGGGCTATATACACACATTGTATGTCACATTACAGTTGGTAATAAAAATCAGAGCGTTAACAGGAATGGCACTTACAAATTTAGCATCTTCAACATTTGTTGGCTATGTTTACCGATAGATTGATGATACCTTGCCCAGCTTATTCTTAAGTGATCAATCATTAAATCGTAGATCGGAATTCTGGAAAGCAATATCAAACAATAAGGAAGCCAAAAAGGTGTTCCTCCAGGTAATGAAGCAACAGGCATCGTGCTAGCCGGCCCATCCCATTCACTTTCACTGACAAATGCGTCTGTTTCTGTTTCAGTCTCACCGCTAGAGTAGCCTGAAGCAAGAGTCCAAGTACGTCCCGCAAAGCCATCAGGGGTGGGCAAGCTGCCCATCGGACTATTGGCAGCCTTTTCCAACTTGACTCCGAATTTCCTGCCAGCTGCGGCAGCTTTAATCGCTCGGGCAACAGCAACACTCTTCATTTTACTTCCTTCTCGAACAGTTTTACGTATTGCCTCAGTTCGGCTTCTATCAGCATGCGACCAAACAGTTAAGCATGCCCCATAATACACTTTATTTTTACCTTGTGTATTGGTTTGAGAAGCATTAGCTAAGGCTAAATCCCATTCTTGACCAATTGCGCCGGTAGCATCTGTCACGATCGCAGATTGGGGTGGAACCATAAAATGAAAGCAGTGAGTTGTACTAGGTGGTTGAACGGTTGTGGCGATGACTTCAACCTCACGAGGGAACCCCAGCTTCATAGCTTTAGCTTGGATACGAGCAAGCTCTTCTTTGCCAATCGTAGTTTCCGAGCTTAAATCTGGGATAACTTGTGGATGAGATATATCGTTGGCTGTAGGCTGCCCATCAAATGCACTTTGGGTTGAAGTTGCAACGGAATATCTTGCTTTTGATGTACGATTGGAACGATAAGACTTTCTGCGATCTGATTCACCTAGTAAGTCGGCATCTTGTCCAGATAAGGTCGTTCCAAGCACCTCTGGCCTCCAAAATCGTGGCACAGCACCATCTAGATGAGAAGGTAAATGGTCAGGTTGGGCCAGAGTCCAACACTGAGGGTCTTTTGGAAGACCGCAAACCATATAAACATTCGCCAAAGTGGTAGCGGAGGGATGTGTTAAGCGGCTATAGCGCTGACTTGTCTTTGGGGAGGAAGCTTCATGAGTTGGCTGCAGAGGGCTGGTGAGGCTCGCAGCACCTTCATTGGTAAGACGCCTAGCCAATATTGTCCTGGATTCAGCTGTTTTCAGGGTGTCAAAACTGCTCGACTTGTTAGTCTTTAAACTTTGTTTTGCATGCGGAGTCCCACGTGAGCGCATAGCTGTTGGTGGTGCCGATGTTGTTGGCTGGGAGGAACCGTGAGTTTGAGGCCCATTGAGTACATGGTTGGGAGAGAAGGGCTGGGATGTTTCAGGCCCTAAAGAATCTACATGATGGGCTGAAGGAATGATCGAAGCCACTGAATCGTCACCAGTTACTAAAGGAGAATATTTGACAAGTGGCGAAGAAGGCGAAGAGGGAGATGCATCATGCATAGAGAGAGAATTTCGAGCCGATTTTTGATTATGAGGGATTTCCTGGATGACAGGGGACTGACTTCTGGAAGATGAAAGAATGACCAAGCTACTCTGTATCAAAGGATTCAAAGCAGCCTTACGTCCCATAGATGAAATCGAGTCTTTTCAGGGAAGAGCAAGAATATACGAGAGCAAGTCAACAGGACAGCAAGATACGATGGGAAATTGAGTATAATAAACTATAAAACACAAAAGTAGGCTGGCAGTTGAATAAATTTTGAATTTATACATAAAAATCTAAGTATGGCTTATAATGTATGAGACATTGCAGATGTCGAAATATAGTGCAAAGCAGTAGTAGCAAGTGGAAGTTGTAGTACATTTCCATCGAGCTAACGCAATACACCCGCTCGGCGTAAACGCCTAAGCGCAGCACGAGACACAATCCAGATAATTCTAGAATAGCTTCAGAAGATAAACATCAACTTCTTTATCTGGCTGATATAGGATACAAAGTCCGAAAAAAAGTTCCCCTCATGTGAGTGACACGAAATCTCTTGAAAGACTGGAAGAGCTACACATCATGTGACATCAATGAGACAATCATGAAACCCCTACAAAGAATCTCCAGTGAATAGCAGTGAAAATTGTAGGTCTAATGAAATGTACTAGTTCCAATGGTATATTAAACCAAGGCCTCAGAGACATGATTCTCCAATGAATCGCCGCTCCGTGCGATTAAACACAATCCAGATTGAGCTATTTAGCAAGCTGCTAGTTCACATTTGCAAGCTTGAAAAGCCTTACAGATAAAAAGAACATTCATATTTTCTTCTGAGCTGTTTTAATTCTTTCGCCCTGAAATTCACAAGATTTCCAGGTGGCTCAGATGGCTGGCATAAATCAAGATGATAAATTGGCCTGTAAATCAATCTTGACAGGAAGTTACAAGGTCTGGATCTACATCTCTGCCCAAAAATAAACAGGGACCTGCCATCCAAGCCACAGGTATGAGCATTAACTGCAACAGTGCTTCCAAATCTATAGCAATTTACTTCAACAGAGGAATCGTCCAACAATGCGAAGGTTGTCTATCAAATAGCGCTCGCAATAAAAGCTAAAAGCAGGAGAGGGAGAATCTATAGGTTGCAAATATAAAAATAAAGCTAGTGGATTTGCGCCACTATTGGTTGGTTGATTAACAAGGCATGGCGATTGTAGATACTTCATGAGGATTGCATGGATCAGTGGAATAGAAAGTGGAAATCATATTTTTTAAAAATAAAAAAATAAAAAGATACAAACAGACAAGCAAATGATATTGATTGTGACTGAAGATATTAAACATTATCATGCGGAATACGCAATCTCTCTTAGCACGATAAAGACCGCAAAAATTGAAATGTTTGAAGGCCAAGGAAGCTAGTAGACAAACATACCACGATAAGATTTTTGGCTCCATGTTCTTTTTGGTCTCAAATTTTCTTTGAGAATTTTCGGAGGAGATTGATCTACTTGGTCCTTATCAATGAAAACCCACTTATCTCCAGAACCTAACCTATCCACTGCATTGTCATTGATGGAATCGGTAGACGTACGCGTGTTTGACATTGGATACTTTATCAGCGCGTCAGATTGAATACTCTTGCCGGCTCCAGATTGTGTGTACTGTTCAACAAGTTTCGTGTTAGTCAGACCAGGATCGCTTTCTGGCTTGCTGAGAGAATTGTTCAGCTTGGGCAGGACTGGACAAGCGCGTTCGTTGCTTGAAAACTCAAAATTTAGCTGGAGAAGGGGTAACTCGGAAGTAAAAGAATATAGACACTGCGCATCTGCAGGAGGACTTGGTGGTGAAGAAAATCGAATTCTAGCAAAAGGATCCGACTGAGACGATAATTTAGACGCTGCGCTATGTGAGCGTGCACGTTCTTTGAGAGGTTCCTCGGCCTGCTCATAGCGTGGTGACTTGTATCCTTCCGAGCTAGAGCAAGCACCGATTTCTGCTGCTGTTGCTCTAGCAATGCTCTCACGAGCCGAGCGGTGGCTGAAGATTGAAGAGGAAAGACTTTTTAGGCTCTTAGTGCGCATCTTCCCGTCCGCCATTTGTGTTAAAGTAAGAGACTCGGAGTTTTTGCTCTACTTTGAAGGGTAAAGTTGAGCTGCTTCCTCTCTGAGACTTATTGATTAATGTAATGAAGAAACCAAGACGCAGTACAAACACTGTCAACTCAGTAAACTTCTTCTAACTCCGTTTTTTAACAAGTACAGATCTATAGAGGTCATACAGCTGTAATACAAGTAAATGTATTCAATCATACCGCATTTGTCTCGGACATGAACAGATTGGCATAAAGGGCTCATTCATATCAAGTTAAATTCAAATGTTGTTTTACTTGCATTGATGTGATATATTGTGTATATATGTATGTACATATGTAGCCTGTGTAAGAAATGTTTAGTTTAGATTACGATATAATGAAACTAATATTTGGATATAAACAAAGAGGATTCGCTGAGGAATCACAACAAGTTACAAAATCCTTTATTTTGTCCAGATACAGCTAGTCCTAAAACGCTTTGTGGGAATGCAAAATAATTTTCAACTTTTGCCAAAAATTTTACACTCTTTCTGGAAACGCCATCATCACGCAAATTTCCGGATATAGTATTTCAATGTAGAAATCTTCTTTTCTCCATGTGTTTTATCCAAATCGGGAGTGTTTGATTTTACGTGATTTGAGTATGCAGCAATGAAAATTTTTGTTCCCCATGTGTTGGATCACTACAATTTTATGAGACCCCCCACCTCCCCCACCTACATTTTTAATCATTCTAACCCTTATTTTTAATCGCCCACATACCTTTTTTATCTATCTTAAGCTTATTTTTAATATATTTAATCCTTGTAAGTCTTTATTGTTTTTTTTTTCTTTTTTTTGTTGGAAATCCTGATATTTTCTTTCTTTGGGGTTTAGACAGCTCAATGTTAAATGAAAGGGTTATTATCATGGAATCACTGTCAATCAATAATTTTCCAAGTCCCAACTTTTCTTTGAGTAATTCAGATGTTCGAAGCGAAGGTTCTGTCAGTGAAGCTGAGAGTGATATACAGTTACCTCCCGTTCCTTTCTGACTGTTAGGTCTCGACTACGCCGCAGTCTCACAATGTATATAAACTAGTACAGTGGCCTGACCGAAATTTTCACCCGGTGCATGCATAATCCAGGTTATCGGCCATTTTTTTCTTCTTCCTAACAGCACCACCATTGCTACTCACGCCTCAAGATCATACTAATTTTATGATTTACCTTTCGCATTTTGGTAATTTGTCCTTTCTTTCTCTTTTCTTGCCAAACTAACTCAGTAATCTCTTATCCAATATTTACCTTTTTTTCCGCTTTTCACTCAAACTACGACAGGGTCCTCAGCTCGCAAACGACATATCATCCATGAAATGAAGATCACAATAGTTAAGCCATCTACATACTATTCCAATTAATACACAATCTGTGCTCTTGGCACAATCCAATCACATTATTCAAGCCTTGTTGCAAACACATGAAAACACCTCAAAAATATAGTTTTGTAATTTTATCACCCAATGACAGTTCCTGCTATGTTTAATGCCTTTAAATAGGCTTGGAATGGATTTTCCGACCATATTTCGGAAACTTGATTGCATCTTTGCTTTCAAAGGTGCAAGTTGCCAGGGAAGCAAACAGTAAAGCTACATCTTGGTGATGCTTTTTTTGCTCAATTTTGTCCACTTTTCACCAATCTTTTTTGCTCAATGCTCATACCAACCCCATCCCTTTCATTAAGGAAAAGGATAGATTTGTCAGCTTGCACGTTGTTGTTTTCAAGAATGATGTTTTTTCAAAAAATGTAATCTTTCTATAAATTGGTGTCTGGCTAAGTTTATTTTGTGACAGTCCTATTCTACATGGTTGTATGAGTTAGAAATGTACAAGCTCATGTCTGTAGAGTGAATATTAAGGGTTTTATGAGGAAAAAAAACAGGTGATAATTATTGTCTGAAAATGAAAGTTTGAAATACATAAGGTTGTGGGGGGAAAAATAATGAGAAATAAATCTGTGTTCTTATGTTTTTTTTGAGTCTAGATTTATACTTTCTTAATCTAATTATTTCATGGGAACTTGCAGATTCATTTCCAAGATGTAATATGTCAGTGTGTGCTAGTATCTAAGTATGATTTAATAGTAAATATTAATGGTCCTACTCCTTATTGACAAATGATTTAGTGATTAAACCTCAGGGGAAGACTAATAGAATAGTTATTCTAAATTAAACTCACAATACTTGGATTTTTATGCGTGCTAGTGGTGGAAAATAAAATAATAAAATATAGTTATAGCTTATATAAAGATAATATCAATTTATAACTGCTTTATAATATATTTATATATGATAATAATTGTTTTATAATGTTTGTTTAATGTATAGTAAGTAAGTGATGTCCAATAACCTGTCAAATCTTCCCTTACTTATACCAAAATCCACTGGGGTGCACACAGACCTTCAATCCAGATGATGTCACTGCTATCCCCGGCAATTACAGCACTGTGAGAGCCCATCACCTCCCCATGGAGTCCACTTCAAGCAGTTTCAACACACAGACCTCCAATAAGGAACCTCCATCACAATTAATGATACCACAGACCCATACCATAAATAAAATAAACAGATAAAAGCGGATACCATAAAGAAACAGGTAAAATAAATCATCCAAAGAGTATATAATGAAACCCAAAGCATATAAAGGAACCAAATTAACTGTCCAAGCCCCCAATAACATCCCCAAGCATCCATATTGTCAGGCTGAGGTCAAGTACAAAGACGTGAACTAGCTTGAATGGTCAGTTGTCTAGAAGGGCTTAATGGTCCTATATGAATACTGTAGTACAAATCCAACAAATAGTAAAATATAATTCAAAATAATGGTCTCAGTAATATAATTCTCACTATTTTTATATATGGCTTACAATCTTTTTAGTTGGTAGAAAAATAGATTTTTATAATTCAGATACTATTCAAAAGTCTTATAAAAGTACTAATTGATATGTATTGTAATTTATTTGGTTATATTGTTTAAATTGTAAATGATAAAGAATGTAGAAGCAAAACCCAAAAACCTCCTCCTTTTATACACACTGAGTTCCCCAATGATTCCCTTGATGTACCACCCAATACACAGTTAATGACGCCTCCAAACAACTAATAGACATTCCCATCAACATTCCCAGTAACCCATGACATAATTAGAAGAGTAACAACCGTCAAAATCTTGTAATAATAAGGGAAATCCATCAAAATTAAAGAGTAAGATAAAAAGAGAGTATATGTGTATTAAACAGTAATATAAAAGACTAAAAGGGGATTTTTTAAGGTTAATAATAGCTTTATAATAAGGGGGATTCACTATAGAAATAATGGGGCTAATCCTGACATTATACTACATGAAATTCCCATTCAAAAATACCCAATATTGACTGAGAAACCACCCAAAAACTCAAAAAAGAGCGTGAGATGTGGGGTAACTACATGCAGTCCTTGGCAGGCGCTTGCATGGGTAAATCCTTGACTAAATTTAGGCAAATTTAAGCGTGGTAGTAAAATAAGGCGCCTAGAATGAGGTTATTAATGAAATTAGTGCATATAAACAGGGTCAATGCATTATTAATTAAGCTAGGACACTAAATAAGCGCCTGTTGTCTATTTTAGTGTGTTTCCCCACAGTGGGTGTAGAATGTGGGGTAATTATAGTGTGAAAAAGCTAAATTTGCTAAAAATGAAGCTATTCACACGGGAAAAATGCAGGCAGTATGTGGCCAGTACACAGAAGCCATTTCTGGCATAAAAAACACCAAATTTGAAAAGTGTTATTTTTATGCATTTAAATAGCCAAATCAATAGTCCTAAATGAGACAAATTGATCTGTCAAAGCGCAATTTTGATATTCTCAAATTTATGGCGCATATAGTCAACTTTTAAGTGAAATAAAGCACATTTCTTTTTTTTGCATAAAACAGTGAAAATAACAGCTTTAAGTGTACTTAAAAATTATGTAGCCTTATAATTAAGGTTCTTAAGATTACCCTAACATAATCAAACTTAATATTAAGTACATAAGACTTATAAAAGGTGGATATATGCATGTATATAAGGTGTTATAATGGCATATTTTGTATATTATCATAATATTACTTATGTATACTGTTTGTGTACTCTTAATTATTATTCCCATGTATAGTTCATGTGTTTAATATAACTTATAAGTAGTTTTTACTCAGTCCTGGGGATATACAGGCTGACACTCGCCCACCCAAAAAAAACAATAAAAAAATGATAAGTTATACATTTTTATTTATTTATTTGTTTAATTTTCAGGTATTCAGATTAATTCTGTAGCATTAAATATTATACTTTAAAGAAATAAAACATAATAAAATATTATGAGTACTGGTATTTTAACCCCTCAGCTGGTTGAACAGAAATTTATTTCTGTTTAAATTTTTTAAGAACAGTGGATAAATTAGAAATTTCTTTTTCAGGTATCCATTTATCAAATTCATTTGATTTCCCTTTAAATCTTAATAAAAACTCAGTTCCTTTTTTTTTAGTAAGGATTCTTTTCTTGAGTATTTTTTCAATCTCTGCTTTTTCCACAATTTCTTCAGGTTGCCTTTTAGGCCTTCCCCTTCTTTTTGGAAATAAGTCAGGATCATTTGCATGGTAAGGTTTCAATAGGGGGTGTCAGTTCTGGCAAATCCGCACTTAACTTAAGTGCGGAGTTCAAACCAAATCAGCACTTAAATTTTGCAAAAAAGTCACTTATTTCAAAAAAGGGTGTCAGTTATGACCTCAAATCAGCACTTTTTTCCCGTTTTTTTTCATAACCACATTTTGGCCACAAAACATCCCTTCCTTTCTTACCCCATCCCTGTCACATGTGACACACTGACCTTCCTCGCTACCTACCCATCAATCCTCGGCACACACCCCTTCCTGACATTTTCAATATTTTGACCAGGCATGTTTACATTCTTTTTTACTTATTTCTTTTACTTCTTAATCTTTTTTCTATGGGTGTCAGTTCTGACCTCAAATAAGCACTTTTTTCGTGATTTTTTTTTCAAAACCACATGTTGGCCACATCATCCCTTTCTTTCACATACCATTTTGTACTCTCCAAATGTCCTCTTTGTGTACTTCATTCACTTGGGTTGGTATTTTGGTTTGTTGCATATTCATTTTTTTTGGAATTTACGGTGAAAATTTTTTTTTTGGATGGCTCATTGGTTTTCTTTCACCAGCTCAACATGAAATCGCATATTTTGTCAGTAATTTTTTTTCATTCATCTCTCATATCCTTTTCCTATTCTCCTCCAACATCCCTCAAACAATTTGGTTTCATTCAATTTGTCATCTCATCTCTCCAGGTAAGTCACTTTATTCTTTTTTTTGATTTTTTGATTTTTTGATTACTAATTATAATTTTTTTTGTTTTTTTTGTTTATTTTATTTTTTTATCTAAATTTTTTTTGTAAGTGGTTATTTTGGATTTCAATGGTATAATTAACCTTTTTCTCTCTCCCTCTTTACTTTCTTTTTTAGCTCCATCACCCTACTCTTCATCCCTCCTTGGCATGGTCATTATCCCCCCTTTCCCTTATTTCACTTTTTTTTGGCTCCATTTCATTGAAACACATACATTGCACATTCTTTATGCATTTCACTTACTCCATATTCAATTTCCCCACAATTCCAACATCAATCTTTCTCACTCTATTTTTCCTACTTTTCAATCAAGGTAAGTTTCATCTCCTTTTTTTCATGCCAATATGATATCTCATTCCTTTTATGAAAATTTCATACTTAAATATATTTATGACTCTTATCTGGATAACAGTGAACTTATAAAACTCCTTTTGATCTCATCTTCATTACCACTTTTCAAGTTTTTGTAAAATTTTGAGAATCAGACTCGGAATTAGGGTTAGGTTTATTCAAATCTAATTTTCTTTTTATTGAAGATTCTCCTGAAGGCTACCTTTCATTTCCCACAAACAGATTTGAATTTGATTCAGTGGTTGCTGAGATATTGACCGTTAAAGTTGAGCCTTTTTTTTCCCAATTTAAATTTTTATTTCACTTTTTTACGTAACAAATTATGGTTAGGTTTATTTAAATCACATGTCCTTTAACTGAATATTCTACTAAATCATATCTTTCATTTCCCTCAAACAGTTTTGAATTAGGTTCAGTGGTTGCTGAGATTTTGACCTTTGAAGTTGAGCCTTTTTTCCAAATTTCACTTGTCTTACTTCACATTTTTATATTGCATATTTAGAGGATAAGGATTCTGAAACTCTTATATGATTATTATCTAGGAATTTCAATTATATAGGCATATATTCGTTGCTCAAGAATATCACTAAAGCTCAAAAAGATGAAGATTTTTGCCTATGGGACACTCTACCTTCCTTTAACTCTTTTATTGCTCTTCGACTTAAAAAGCACTGTAATAAAGCATTTGAAAAAAATCATGAACTTGAAACCAAAGTTGGAATACCGAATTGGTGTGACTCCAAATGGGAAGATATCAGCCATGAATATCTTTTATTTTCTAATGTTATTATCACTCATTCTGGATTTCACAATAAAATTCACACCGATACCAAGGACACCAATTTTCTTACTTTTGGTATATTCTCATATATCAAACCGATTACTGGCCAACCAATACCATCTCCAGCTAAAATCAAATGACATGGTTTATATTTTCCAGACCACCGGTGCATCATTGATTTTGGTTTGGGAAATGGTATCATCGAAACTATTTGGAATTCTTCTAAGGATAATCATCAAACGACCAAAGCTCCTCCTGGTTTGGAATCCTGTCAAGATTTAACACATTTTGGTTGCTCATTTCAAATCAGTCATAAGTTGATTCAAAGAATCAATAAGGTAATGAAAGAAGGTAAAGTTAATCGATTTAAAAAAACTTTATTTAGATCCAAAAAGTATGGGGATTAGAGTTGTCATTGAAAATTTTATATTTTTTCGTAAATTTTTAATAAATATTTTTTATGTATCAATTTCCTCAACTAAAGTAATGGGCCAACGACCTTGTGTTGTATAAAAGGTAATCATGATAACATTTATTTGTTTCATGGGGTTCCTCTAGCTTATACCTGTTGAAAGTCCCAAAATTTTGTTTCTAGACTTGGTCTGCATTTTGGCTTGAGGGATTGTCATTACTTTAAACTAGGGAAATTGATATATATTAGATATTTATTTAATAATTTACATAATTATATTAAATTTAGATGACTTCCACTACTTACTTCAATAAAATGCAGGGGGGGTATTGCCAAATTTTCAAATCTGACATGTGAAATTAATGACTTAGAAAAATTTTGGTGATATCCACCCCTTGCTTCAATAAAATGCAGGGGAGAGTATTGCCAATTTTTTAAAACAGATATAGAATTTTTTTGACTTGTAAATATTTTGGTGAAAATTTTTGACGAGAATGTGAAAGTAATTGTTTCCACCTTGAGCAGGTTTCTGGCTCAAAGGAATAGCAGTACCATCAACAAAACCAATACATCCTGGGAAGCCCTCTGCTTGCATAACCTGAGATGATTCAAGTTGCTCTTCTTTTGTTGGCCAGGTGAGAAGTTGAGATTACAAGGAGTTGATGGCAGTGATACATTGTTTGGTATAAGTGTTAACTGAACCATAACCTAAATCAAAGACATTTTCTAAACGTTTCAAAGCGGCTCCATTACCATTTGAACCCAAATGACATAGTGTGATGGCCAATTGAATTGAAGGATGCTGTTGTTCTTTTTGAGAATTATTGTGAAATATGGGATGATCCTGAATAAGCTCAAGCAATTTAAAGAAACATTCCTGAGAAGTCCTGAGCAGCTGTCTAAAACTGGGTGTAGATAGTTTAAGAAGTGTTTGGATGGTGTACTTGGGGGTATGAAGTACTTGAGGCTTTCTGGGAAGAAGGTAATGTTTCGTGGCCATTTTTGATAAAAAGACAAAATCTTCTTCTAGATCAGAATCAGAATCGCAATCAGAGTCCAAGAGCAGTTCAAGAGCCATGAAAGTCATCGCTTTATGTAATTTATCACGATTTGAAAGTGAGGAAGGCATAACTCTTATATGATATGATATGAAGATGTAAGTGATGTACAATGTTTTGAGTTATGAAGTGTTATGCTGCGGAGTGCTGCGTATGAATGGGATGATGCTGACAAATCAGTGAAATGGGACTTGATGGTGAAATCAGCACTTTTGGTTTAGAAAGTGTGGATTTGAGTGAAATAAGTGACTTATTTTATTTTGAAATCCACCAGTATTGGGGCTAGTGTGTTTTGGAAATCCGCACTTATTTAAGTGCGGATTTGGTCAAATTTAAGTGCGGATTTGTAAGTGCGGATTTGCCAGAACTGACACCCCCTAATAATGAGATAGGGAAAACTGGATGTTTCCTATCATATGGAGCATATAATATGACTTCCACTGCATTATTACCAACCATTTTGCTTACTACAAAGGGTCCTACAAAGGGATCCTTTAATTTAAAATTACCTTGTAAGTTAAAATGTAGTGTTGATATGAGGACTTCATCTCCCTTTTTGAATTCAAATTCTTTATGAGATTTATCCCACCTTTTCTTTTCATATTAAAATTCTTTTTGGATGCATTCTTCTGCATGCTTTCTACACATTTGTTGCATATGAATAAAGGATTTGGTACCAGGGTGTATATCTAACCTTGGTAATTTATTTAAATGATTTACTGGGGTATTTGGTACATATCCCAGCCAGAGTTAAAATGGTTTCTTCTCTGTTACAGAATGAGTTGTGCTGTTATAAGCAAATTCAAGGCCAGGAATTAATGTTACCCAGTCATGTGTGAATTTCTCATTGTCTTTGTATTCTAATCCAAAGGCACAATATATTCTGATCATGTCTTCTAGAGTTTGTATCATTCTCTCAGCCAGCCCATCAGTTTGTGGATGGTGTGCTGTAGACAATTTCAATTGGAAACCTGATACTTCCATCAAAGATTTCCAGAACTCTGAAGTGAATTTAGGGTCTCTGTAAGAGATTATGGCTTTAGGGAACCCAGCAGTATTCATCATCTGACTCCACCATAGTAATGCCAAGTCTTTAGCAGATACCTCTTTATGGGTAGAGATAAATTTACACATTTTTGTTAATCTATCTACTATTACCCAGCAAGAATTGAAACTTTCTTTTCCTGCTAATGGCAAGCCAGTTACAAAATCCATGTTTATAATTTCCCATAGAGCTTTTGGCTGCTCTATTTGTTGTGACAACCCAGCTCTCTTCCCAGTTAATCTTTTAGATTTCTGACAAGAGTCAAATGTTTCAATGTATTTTTGTACATCTTCTTTCATGTTTATCCACCAGGCTGTGGTTTTAACTCTAGTTAATGTTTTGTTAAAGTCAAAATGACCAGCTAAGATTTCATCATGAAAAGTACTTAACATTAACTCTTTCATAGAAGGTGTTATCACTATCACATTACTTAGCTTTTTCCTGTAATATATATATCCATCTTCAATTGACAGTTGACCTTTTTCCAATGCATTTCTATACTTTGGAGGCAAGGTTTTAATTAATGCACTCATGGAGGCATTAGTTGGATCATTTAGAATGGTAGATAGTTTAGTCAAATCTTTATCAGATGAATAATTTTCCAATATATTTTGCATAAATTCTTCCTCTAAATCCACTATATAAATCCCAAATATATGTATAACCTCATTTTCAGGTACATAAGCTGGGTTGTCAGCATCATTTGGCAAAGGACTTCTGGATAATAAATCCACATTAGAATTCAATGTTCCTGCTCTGTGAGTGATTTTCATTCTTCCTCTGTACTTTGGTACAGCTAGTTGCCATCTAAACATGTGCCTATTAGGGTTTTTCACGTTTAGTAATGATTTTACTGCACTGAACTCTGTTATAAGTTCAAACTTCTGGTCTTCCAGATAGTAATGAAGTTTCTCCAAATCCCACACCACGGCTAAACATTCTAGCTGTGTGGCACCATACCTTAATTCTGTTTTTATTAAGGTTCTGGATATATAACAGATGACTACTTCAGATAATTTTCCATTTATTATCTGTTCTGTAAAGCAGCACATAAACCTATGAAGCTTGCATCAGTGTACAAGATAAAAGGTAGGGTAAAATCTGGAAGTTCCAATATTGGAGCTGACATTAAACATTCCTTTAATTTATTAAAGGCAAGTTGTTTTTCATTATTCCAAATGAAAGCTTCATTTTTCCTGATTAATGTTGTTAAAGGAGCTGCAATGGATTGGTAATTTTTAATATACTGCCTATAATATCCACACATACCCAAAAAACATTGAAACTCTTTTACATTTTTAGGTATACCAATGTTTTTAATTGCTGCCACCTTATTCTGGTTAACACAAATTTGTAATCCAGATACAACATGTCCAAGTACTTTCAGGGATTGAAATCCAAACTTACATTTCTTTAATGAAATTGTCATTTTTATTTCATCCATCTTTTGAAAGACTCTTTCCAGGTGATTTAAATGTTCATCATATGTTTTTGAAAACACTATAATGTCATCAATATAGATCAAAAGCCATCCTTCAACCATTTCCTGATGGAAAACACTATCCATTAATTTTTGGAAGACTGAAGGCACATTTTTTGGGCCAAATGGCATTCTCACATACTTAAATATACCCATATGTGTGGTTATTAATAAGTAATTTTGAGAATTCTTTTCTACAGGAATCTGGTGTTTACCCTTGTTTCCATCCAGACAGGAAATATATATTGCTCCTTGTAAGGTAGCATGGATAGAAGCTATCCTTGGTAGAGGGTAAATATCATCTACAGTGTATTTATTCAGAGCTCTATAATCACTGCATAATCTTGCCTTATCTTTTTCATAAGAGATTAATACTGGTGAAATAACACAATAATTAGGTGTTGTGTCTACTTTTTCAACAATACCCATTTCTAACAACATTTTTATGTTGTCTTCAATATCTTTCCTTTTTGCAGGAGAAGCTGGGTAAAGTTTCTTTTTCAAGCTTCCATGAATATTATCCAAGTCACAACTTAACGAGATTTTCATCTCATGGTCTTTGACCAATCCTAGTTCATTTGAACCATGAGCAAATGCCATAGGATATGATTTAATCAATCTCAAAATATTTTCTTCTTCAATTTTTGAGAGTTGAGGACTGAAAGAGGCCTTTTGGATTTCATTGTCCAATTCAAGCATTTCAGTGGTGGTTCTTCCACCTTGCAGTTGTTCTTCTCTAGGAGAAATGACATACACTGAGTTTTCAGAACATATTTTAAATTTTCTCTTACCATTCACACCTATAGTGAAGCAACTGTTTGCAGGATCTAGTTTAATGCCAAATTAATTCTTTTCTTACATGTGTGACCCTAAACCCAAGGTTCATTACATTTATAAAAAGTTTTATATTCTTGTCTTTTAGGGACAAGGGGAGCTGAAGGTTTTTTCTTCTCAACTGGTAACTTACTTGTAGTAGGTTTTACTACTTCAACACTTTGTTTGTAATTATTATACTTGGTTTCATATTTGTGGTTTAATAATATTTCATTGCATATATTAATGAACCCAGAGGTATCTCTGATGGTTTCAGTTCTAGCTACAATAATGTCTCTAACTGATATAGGCAACTTGTATATTATTTTTTCTTTCCACTCTTCATAATCCATTTTTGGATCCATAGATTTCATGATTTTTATTAAAGTCATTAAAAAGACCATGGGCTTATCTCCAGCATTTGGATTATATCTTGTTCTTTCATACAATCTTTGTTGAGTGATTCTAAATTTTGGGCCACCAAATTGCCTTTCAATTAGTGCCTTCCATTCATTCCAGGAGTAATTCATTCCCTCACTCAATACAGATTCAAACCATAATAAGGCCACATCTGTAAATAAAGATATTAACTTTGAAGTAATTTCTTCATCAGGTAATTTGTATGAAAATTTTAATTTATCAATTCTTTGTATGAATCGCTGCCAATCAGATTTTGAATCCCCATCAAAAGAATGGTACTGATCTAACTTAGGCCAGTTCTTTTGGTTAGCTCTTGCTTCCCTAAACTGAGGAATATTCAGTAATTCACTTACTTTGGAAAGATGATCATTTATTTCATCTTTTACTGATTTACTGCTCTCAGAGCCCATGACACTATGTTCATGTTCCATCATTGGTGTTTCATTTGCGTGTTTCATGAAAACAGGTACTCTTGCCACATAAGAAGTGTTATATTTTATTTTTTCAGTATTTTTCAATATGTTTGCTACTTCTATTTCTACTCTTTGTAACCTATCCTTTATTACAGGTACATGAGTCAGAGTATCATTTATATTTGAAAAAGATAATTTAACACGTCCCTCAATGGTAGCCATAACATTCTGAGTATGTTCTAATTTACTTTCTAAATTTCTAATCTCAGAATTCAATCTTTTATTCTCATTGATTGATTCATCATTTGAATTTTCAATAATTTTAATCTGTTGGCTGTGGTACTCAATACTTGTGTTAGCTGTAATAATATATTTTCTGAATTATTGTTTGACTCTTTTGAGAACTCTTCCAATTTTCAATTCTCAATAATAATTTACTTATTATTTTTGATTCCATTGGATTCTCTTTCAAAATATATTCTATTTTTTCTGTTTCCAACTCAGAATACTCATCATTTGATTCCATTTTTATATTAATAGCATTATCCTGATGATCAATAAAACTATTTACATTGTCCTCATGTAAAGACAAGTTTAACATATTTTTTCAAAATGAATAATCCTTTAAATCATTATCAATAATATCCAATATTTCCTTATCAATCTAATTACCTATAAGTAATTTATTGTCAGGTTGATACAATTGACTATGAGAAGCTGGATGACTTACCAAGGTCTTATCCCACTTCCCCTGCCTCTCCTTGCCTTTCCCCTGTAAGGGTGACTGCTGGAGCCCTGCTTTTGAGGGTAATTTTGGGCATACCAATCCCATTTCCATTTGCTTACTGTTATTTTTTGATCCTCTTCTTGGGCTGGAGATGTTGCTATGGAATTGGTGGGTGCCACTGTTGGTGGTTGAGCCTTTATGTCCACTAGAGCTTGGTTGACTTCAATGAAACCTTGAGCTGCTCTTTTCTCCAGATTGTTTATCTGGTCCACTATATTGTTGACTCTTATTGTAAAGGTGTTCAGTAGGGTGGATAGGGAGTGAATTTGTTCTTGTAATGTATTTTTTACTTTCTTTATTGAAACTTGCTTTAAAAGCCTTTCCCTTTCCTCCAGAGACATTGGCGGAGTGTTGTTTATTATGGGAGAGTCCTGGCCCTCCATTTGAATGTCCTGTAACAGGTCTTTCAGCTCTAGGTCTTAAGTTATAAGGTTTTGCCTTATTACTTAAAACGTCATTGTTGTCACACATTTTTACATGGAATTTCTTCTAAAGAATTGAAAGTTTAGATATGAAAACTTCAAAAGGAGTTTTATCAGTATTTATCAATACCACTGAAGACAATTTCATTGCTTACTTATTGGTATGAAGTGAATTTCTAAGTGCCAAAAGTCAAATATGCTTTTTAAGTGGTCACTTGATTTAACTGGTCTACAATATGTAGCCGTGTTTTTATATTTAAAAAGAAAACAACTGTTAGTAAGGTTCTTTTCAAATATAAATGAATTTTACAAACCAATAGAAAGGGATTAAAAGTCCTGTTAAAAGAAAACAATTAATCAGTTTAATTGGTTATAATCTGCAAATATCACAAATTTAATTGGACTATTGACAGACTCCCACTAAGAACAATTATATGTTAAATTAGTGGTAAAATTGTTGATTCAATATCACAATTTTATTATATAACAGGGATTCTTTTTCTGAAATCACTATATAAGTGACCCCAACCTGTTGTCATTATCCAAATATTTCTATAGGGATTTTATTTACATGTACCTTCTTTGAAATTTTTACTTACTGGATTATAACAGAATTCTTGAGGAAAGGTCCCCAATTGTCAGGCTGAGGTCAAGTACAAAGATGTGAAATAGCTTGAATGGTCAGTTTTCTAGAAGTTTTTAATGGTCCTATATGAATACTGTAGTACAAATCCAACAAATAGTAAAATATAATTCAAAATAATGGTCTCAGTAATATAATTCTCACTATATTTATATATGGCTTACAATCTTTTTAGTTGGTAGAAAAATAGATTTTTATAATTCAGATACTATTCAAAAGTCTTATAAAAGTACTAATTGACATTTACTGTAATATATTTGGTTATATTGGTTAAATTGTAAATGATAAAGAATGTAGAAGCAAGACCCAAAACCCTCCTCCTTTTATACACACTGAGTTCCCCAATGATTCCCTTGATGTACCACCCAATACACAGTTAATGACGCCTCCAAACAACTAATAGACATGCCCATCAACATTCCCAGTAACCCATGACATAATTAGAAGAGTAACAGCCGTCAAAATCTTGTAATAATAAGGGAAATCCATCAACATTAAAGAATACGATAAAAAGAGAGTATATGTGTATTAAACAGTAATATAAAAGACTAAAAGGGGATTTTTTAAGGTTAATAATAGCTTAATAATAAGGGAGATTCACTATAGAAATAATGGGGATAATCCTGACATTATACTACGTGAAATTCCCATTCAAAAATACCCAATATTGACTGAGAAACCACCCAAAAACTCAAAAAAGAGCGTGAGATGTGGGGTAACTACATGCAGTCCTTGGCAGGCACTTGCACGGGTAAATCCTTGACTAATTTTAGGCAAATTTAAGCGTGGTAGTAAAATAAGGCGCCTAGAATGAGGTCAATAATGAAATTAGTGCATATAAAGAGGGTCAATGCATTATTAATTAAGCTAGGACACTAAATAAGCGCCTGTCGCCTATTTAAGTGTGTTTCCCCACAGTGGGCATAGAATGTGGGGCAATTATAGTGTGAAAATGCTAAATTTGCTAAAAATGAAGCTATTCACATGGGAAAAAAGCAGGCAGTATGTGGCCAGTACACAGAAGCCATTTCTGGCATAAAAAACACCAAATTTGAAAAGTGTTATTTTTATGCATTTAAATAGCCAAATCAATAGTCCTAAATGAGATAAATTGATCTTTCAAAGCGCAATTCGGATATTCTCAAATTTATGGCGCATATAGTCAACTTTTAAGTGAAATAAAGCGCATTTCTTGTTTTTTGCATAAAACAGTGAAAATAACAGCTTTAAGTGTTCTTAAAAATTATGTAGCCTTATACTTAATGTTCTTAAGATTAGCCTAACATATTCCAACTTAATATTAAGTACATAAGACTTATAAAAGGTGGATATATGCGTGTATATAAGGTGTTATAATGGCATATTTTGTATATTATCATAATATTACTTATGTATACTGTTTGTGTACTCTTAATTATTATTCCCATGTATAGTTCATGTGTTTAACATAACTTATAAGTACTTTTTACTCAGTCCTGGGGATATACAGGCTGACACATATTAACCCAGTAATCATATCCCAACTCATAAATCCGTGAAAATCTATCCAAGGAAGCAGATTAAGTTGTCCAAACTTGATATATGCGCCTGAAATAGGTGTATATGCTTGTTTAGGCATTGTGAGTCCAATTGATACATCCATATGACCTAAAATAAGTAGAAAAATAAAGGTTAAAGGCTATTAAGATGTTAAAACCCACTTATAGACCTAAATATACATAATATAACTACATATTTCACTGAATATGAGGTTTATGTGTACATATAATCTTATGTATGTCTATAATTACTTAATATCACTTAAGATAAGTATATTATGACTCTATTAACACCTTAATAAGTTTTATTAAGCTATGGATAAGCTATTTAAACTACTATAAGTCATATAATAGTGTTATTATTATATATATATGTACTATAACCATATATATAAGTATTTTAACATTATTTTTAAGTAATAAGCTTAATGTAATTAATTTTATCTTATTTTAAAAATAAGAATTACTCAGTCCTGGAGATACCTAGGCTGACACCTACCCTTGTTTGGAATACCACATCCTCCCTCCAATAGAGAATGTCCCCATTCTCCCATAAACCATATCAGATTCAAAATATCTTCATAATCTACTTCAAAAATAAATTAAATCTCTCTTTCAAATCTTAATAGTGCTTTGGATAACTTGATATCTGAAAGATTCCAAAGAGATTATTTATTTTAATTGTCTTTTCTTCTTTAAAATTAAATACTTTAATCTTATTGGTGCTGATAAATGTTGTTGTCCAGTTGATTTAATCCTTTTAAATTGCCTTTTAATCGTAATATTTGAAATAAACTTTTAATAAACCATATTTACCTTGTGATGATTCCAACTTCTGGGAGCAAGGTTTGAATCCCTTCAGACTCACCTCTACCAATCTCTACTCATAGCATTAAGAGAGTAAGCTCTACACCTACTGAGCAGAATACTTGATTCCATTCCCATCCAATGAGCTGAATACTCCTGATTCCATTCCCATTTATTGAGCTGAATACTTTATCCAATTCTTGCCATAAGATTCTCCAACCTTCATACCATATAGTCTAAAATGTAACACACTAAAATTCCAACTACCTAATCCTCCTTCAAAAGATATGTCATCACAACATTTGAATAAGTTTTCTAGTTCTTTTTAACCATTTTTGTAAGCCAGTCGTCTAGAAGAAGGAGGAAAAGGAGAAAAGGAATAGAGAAATGCTAAAGAGAATTTTATAATAATTAATAGTTTAAGAAAATAAGAGTGAAAAATAAAGAAAATGCTACGATGAGATTTGAGAAGTGACACAGCAGTGAGGTTCAATTTATAATATTTAAATCTTGTAAGTTATTTAGCAGTGCGCAGTTCACAATTATAAATTTTAATAGACTTAGAGCAACCTTTAATTATTTATATAATATTTAGATTAGAAATTTTATACTAATAAAAATAGAAATAAACGTATTATATTTAAAAGATATGTTCAAGTTGAGTGTATAATATATGATGGGCTAAAGGGGATTAACCAAGGCCCTTTTATATACCAGGGGACCTCTGAAGCGCCACAAATCAGTATCTACAAAATAGTAATAAACTAAAACATGAATATAAAAGAATAGAAATGAAACATAGATATTAAGAGAAAAACATGAAACAATTAGCTAAACCCTAGAATGAGTAACTAATTTTCCCACCATAAGTTCCCAAACCAGTTAATTAAAACAGTAGTAACTAAGTAAGCTTGAAACATAATAACTGTGAGAAAAGGAATCCAAAACAGACACTACAGTAGGATGTAAAGGGTTTAATTAAAACAATTAGAATTATTTTCATGCAAAAATCCATGTAATCAATTCAATCCAGTATAAATCAATTTTAATTAATTGTTTTAACTATGTAATTAATTTAATGATATTTCTAATTTAAAGTGAGAATTTTAATACCATATTATTAAATAAGTGTTATAATTTATTTGATAATTCTAATGACACAATTAAGGGTCAAAAAAGCGCCCAATATTATTGTTTAAAAATGTATGAAAAGTTTTATTTAATATATAAATTTAATTAATTAGTTTAATTACATTATAAGTCAATTTTTACACTTATAGTTATAATATATTTTTATAATTAATTAATTATAAATTTTTATACATTAAATACATAAAAAATGCGCCATAATTTATAGAATATATATCATGCTTAATTTAAATGTATAAATAATTTATATAATAATAAAATTAATATAATATTTATATATATTTAATAAAATAATTATATCATTTCATTATGCAATATAAGATTAATTTATATACATACTAAGAAAATTTTTACGACCTCTTTTAGTTACAGTAAATTAACATTAAATTTACTGGGCTCCTGGTATAGCCTGGCTGACACTCCCTCACTCTAAAAAAACAATAAAAAAAATGCTAAGATTTTTTCTTTTTGTACTTCTTTAACAGAGTAGGAATATTTGAAATTTCCATGCCAGGTATCCATGCATCATGTTCAGATGATTTGTTCTTATATCTCAATAAATATTCAGTACCTCTTTCAGAAGTGATAATTCTATCATTGAGAGTTTTATCAATTTCTGCAGTTTCTGTGACTTCCTGAGGATTTTTCTTAGGTCTTCCCCTTCTTTTGGGAAATAAGTCACTGTTGGAAGTATAAGGCTTAATTAAAGAAATGGGAAAAACAGGATGTTTCCTATCATATGGAGAATACAATACAACTTCTACTGCATTATCTCCAACCATTCTTTTAACAACAAATGGTCCTACAAAAGGATCTTTTAATTTGTTGTTACCTTGTAGATTGAAATTGACAGTAGATATCAACACTTCATCACCCTGGTTAAGTGTGTATTCTTTATGGGATTTATCCCATCTCTTCTTTTCATATTCAAATGCTTTGTCAATACAGCTTTGAGCATGTTTTCTGCATAGCTGTTGCATTTGCACAAAAGATTTTACACCAGGGTGTAGTTCCAACTTAGGTAATTTATTATTGAGAATTTGAGCAGGAGTATTTGGGGCATAACCTAACCAAAGCTCAAAAGGCTTTTTCTCAGTGACAGAATGAACAGTTCTATTATATGCAAATTCAAGACCAGGCAATAGAGTGACCCAGTCATGAGTAAATCTGTCATTGTCTTTATATTCTAATCCAAAGGCACAATAACTTCTAATCATATCTTCCAGAGTTTGAATCATTCTTTCAGCTAGACAATCAGTCTGAGGGTGGTGAGCTGTAGACAACTTAAACTCACAGCCACAAATATCCATCAAAGAGGTCCAACACTCAGAAGTAAATTTTGGATCTCTATCAGAGATAATGGCTTTTGGAAATCCAATAATATTGAACATGTAAGTCCACCATAAGAAAGCCAATTCCTTTGTGGATACATCTTTATGGGTGGGAATAAAACTGCACATTTTTGTGAATCTATACACTATTACCCAACAAGAGTTATAACTGTCTTTACCTGCTACAGGAAGACCAGTGAAATAATCCATGTTAATGATTTGCCAAGGAACATCAGGTGCTTCAATATGTTGTAATAACCCTGCTCTTTTACCTGTCAACCTTTTAGATTTCTGGCAGGAATCACAAGATTCAACATATAATTTTGTATCTTCAGACATATTAGCCCACCAAGCAGTGTTTTTGATCCTAATTAATGTCTTTTCAAGATAAAAATGACCAGCTGATATGTCATCATGACACAGCTTTAAGATAGTTTCTTTCATAGAAGGAGGAATTAAAATTACTTTAGTAAGCTTTCTTCTATAATATATATAACCATCTTCAATAGAAAACTTTCCTTTAAGCAAAGCATTTTGATACTTTGCAGGAAGAGTTTTAATCAATGCTTGAATTGAAGCATTCTTAGGATCATTTAAGATAGTAACTAATTTATTTAAATCAGAATCTTTATCATATGAATCCAGAATTAATTGTAATAACTCTTCTTCCATATCAACTATAAATATACCATGGATATAAACAGTATCATCTTCAGGTACATAAACAGGATTGGAGTCATTATTGTTATGTACATAGGCATAAGATAACTTAACTATCACGTGACACTTGTATATAGACTGTAATGATTGCGTCTGACGAACTCTGATTCTTTTCGGAGTTCTGTTTCTGACATATCATTACAGGTTATGGGTCCCTTGTGCACTCGTCATTAAATATCATAGTGCTATACTACCAAAACTTTGAATCCCGTCCAGCATTTCCAGCATTAGGCTCAACATAAAACTCTTACTCTCCCCAAAACAATATCCCCACATTGCTTATACACCGAATAAGCCTCACTTCCCCACTTACTTCCCCAAAATTTTTATCCCCATCTTCTTTATGCCCACCTCGCGACAAACTCGATCTCAGACTTCAGAAATTACTGAACACAGCCCAGACAATTCTCCCACCTCACCAACACCTCAACCTCGCGATCTTCCCCCTCATATCAGCAACATGAATGATAGTGACCATTACCAAGATTCCTCGTCAACATCTTCTCCTCCATCTCTTTCCCTAGATGAGTTGCAACATAGAAGGAAAGAAATCAGTGGTGACATTAAAGCGACCAATGGAGTCTCCAAACTACTTGCTGATGGTTCCAATTGGCATGATTGGGATTGGCAAATAAAAATCATAATGTCGAACTATGTGGGATCCTCCTCCTATGCCACTGAAAACACTGTCCGCTCTGCAGATGATTTTGTGGATTGACTGGCTTGGAACATTGTTTTCAATACAATCGACATCTCCCTTCAACAAATTCTACCCTCTGACAGCACATGCCATGCTGCCTATCTCATCCTTTTTAAAAAATTTAACCGCGCTACTCATACTTCTTGTCTATCCCTCTTTAAAAACTGCTTGTGATTCTGCTTCAAACCTTTGTTTCGATTGCCAAACACTGTGAACAAGTTGAAAATGGAATCAATGCAATTATTTGAACGGGCTTCATCTTTAGCAATGCTTCAGTCAAGGCTATATTGCGTCAAGTCTTACTTCCTCTATCACAAGCTGACATCTCTGCAGATGTCAGTAGAGCCATAGAAGCCAAAGGAAACTCACTCACAATGTCAGCGGATGATTATCTCACCAAAATATTAAATGCCGAGAACAACATCTCACTCATCCGACAGTCAAATGAATTGCCCAATGTATCAAATGTTACTATAAACGCATTCAGAAGCCGACCTGAACAAACAAGACCAGTTGACTCATACAGACCATCAAACGCTCAGAAAAGATGTCATGACTGTGGTGCGACTAAGCATCTACAACCAGACTTCCCTTACAACCCCAGATCATCCTTCTACTGCCCAACATTGAAAATGTACTTTGATCTGCAACAAAAAATTAATGAAATCAATAAATCATCAAAGCTCACAGGTGAAAACAGAAATAAAGTCAAGGTCTGAATGGCAGATATAAATGATCAAATATTTGAAGTAGATACCAATTCGCTAGAAGCCTTATCAATGGCAATAAATCAAATTGATTTGAAAAGTATTGAATGGAAAACAGAATCTGGTCTCCCTGAAAATGAAGCAATTTTGGACTCTGGTGCTACTCACCATGTCACTGGAGACGTAAGTATATTGTCCAACTTTAAAGCAATATCGCCTCATATACCTGTTAAGGTGGCCACTAATGGACCTCCATCTTTCATAACTGGTACCGGTGATGCCAAAATTGTAGGACTAAATTGTGTCGTACTTCTAAAAAACGTATTTTTCTGTCCTCAGGCGAGAACAACTTTGATCTCACTATTTAATTTGGTAAGTGTGGGAATGGGGTTTGCTATGTCTTCTGACAAAGAATTTGTACTTACTCATAATAGCACTAAAATCCTTTCTGGTCGTATTGATATTAATGGTAGAAGATGGCTTGTAAATACTATCAATTGTGATGAACCACCATCTCTTACACGAAATACAGATTCATCTTCAACCTACTTCAATGATACAAATACAAACTCATTTTCATTCTCCAATATTCTCATTGATGATGTAAGTTCTGCAGCCATATTTTGACCATATGCAGCTCCAGGTTCACTACTAGATTGGCACCAACGCCTGGGTCATACGAGTGATCATGTCTTAAAAAAGCTGATAAATCTTAATCTTGGCCAAGGCCTGCCGTCAGAGTGTCCAAAAGGGAAAATCAACTGCGCCGATTGTGCCATTTCAAAAAGTGTGCGCAAAACAACAGCTCAATGCAAACTTGCTCTTGAATCTCTACTTTCTCTTATAGTAGGCAATCTCATTGGACCAATCAAAGATGCCACAGTTAACGGTGGATATAAATGGGCTGCCCTATTTAGAGACTCATTCTCAATTATTTGGCAGAGGCAATCTTGACAGCATATCAAAATTGGAGTGAACATTTCCAGCCCTATGGATAATTGTCATTCTTCCTCTGTATTCTTGAACAGCAAGTTGCCACCTGAACATATGTCTATTAGGTGTTTTTAGGTTTAAAAGGGACTTCACAGCACTACAGTCAGTTACCAATTCAAACTTTTGGTCATCTAGGTAGTAATGAAGCCTCTCAAGGGCCCAAACAACTGCTAAGCACTCTAATTGAGTGGCAACATATTTCAATTCACTATTTCTCAAGGCTCTTGAAATATAACAAATTACAACCTCTGAAGATTTATCATTAATAATTTGTTTCTGGTGAAGGGCAGCACCCAGACCAACAAAGCTAGCATCTGTATAAAGGACAAATGGTTTGTTGAAATCTGGAAGAGCTAAGATAGGAGCTGTCATTAAACAACATTTTAATGCATCAAAAGCTTTTTGAAAGTCAATATTCCAGATGAATGCAACATCTTTCCTAGTTAGTTTGGTAAGAGGCAAAGCTATGACCTGATATCTTTTAATATACTGTCTATAATAGCCACACATACCCAAAAAACTTTGGATTTCTCTTACAGAAGTTGGTGCCTTTACATTTTGAATTGCAGCAACTTTGTTGTGGTCTACACAAATTTGTAGGCCTGACACAACATGGCCAAGAAATTTTAAAGATTGAAAGCCAAATTTACACTTTTTTAAGGACAAGGTCATATTGATTTCATCCATTTTTTGAAAAACTCTATTTAAATGAATCATATGTTCATCAAAAGTTTTAGAAAAAACTATGATATAATCAATATACACCATAAGCCATCCTTCAATTATTTCCTGATGGAAAGTGTTATCCATGACTTTTTGGAAAACTGAAGGTGCATTTTTAGGGCCAAATGGCATTCTAACATACTTATATATTCCCATATGAGTAGCAATAAGCAAAAAATTTTGAGAATTTTTCTCAACTGAAACTTGATGATACCCTTTATTACCATCCAGACAACTAATAAATTTTTCACCTTGAAAGGTGGCATGTATTGAATTAATTCTGGGTAAAGGATAAATATCATCAACAGTATAAGTGTTTAATGCTCTGTAATCTCCACATAATCTAGCCTTATCTTTTTCATAAGAAATCAAGACTGGGGAGATGACACAATATTTGGGGGTGACATCCACTTTCTCAATGATATTCATTTTCAATAATGTGGCAATATTATCTTCAATATCCTTTCTTTTTGTTGGAGAAGCAGGATATGGTTTTTTCTTAAGACTAGGAGGAATATCACTCAAGTTACAGAGTAAGGTAATTTTCATTTCTTCCTGAACACCTCCTAAGACATGAGAACCATGAGCAAAAGTCATAGGTAAGGAGGTAATTGAGGCAATTATAGAATACTTTTGTTCACTAGTTAACTGATCACCAAAAGAAGCAGTATGTATTTCATTTAATAAATCATCCATTTCAATTGTTGGTCTGCCTTTACACCAGATCAGTGAGTTACAAGACTTTAACAGATGCCCAGAAGGTTTTCTAGGGGAGGAAATTTTGAATTTTCTTTTGCCATTCAATCCCAAGGTGAAGCAATTATTTGCTGGGTCCAATTTCACACCACACATGGTTAAAATATCAATACTCATAATAAACCAATTGCTTAAATTATCATTTTTCATGACAAAAATTTCACAAATAGCTCTGACAAAACCACCATTATATTTGAAGAATACAGAGGTTTTGTATTTTCCAATGGGACACAAGGTAGAACCATACCCTCTCCATTTTTCAGAAGTCATAGGTAACAATTTACCCAAATAATCCTTATCTACTGAAGCTAAGGCTCTTTCAGACACTACAATTCCTCCAGCACCAGAGTCAAGAACTACATCAACATTTTAACCATTAATGATAACAGGTGCCTTCAAAGGAGATATGGCTATAGAATTGTTAGTAATATCTTTAATTTTTTCAGCATTTTCCACTGAAGATAAATCCAATACAAATTTTTCAGATATATTATCTAAATAATGGACATCCTGTTCCAACATTAAAACATTTTTAACAGATTCATTGTCATAGGAGATATTACTTTCACAGTCACTAGAAGAATTATTGATATCAATTTCAGCTTCATCAGTGTCTTCATTTTGTTCAACAAGATGAATTTTCTTGTCACAAACATGACCCTTTTGCCATGATTTGTTACATTTATAACAAGTATTTGTTGCATATTTTTTAGGTGCAACTGGGGCAGAGGGTTTAACAGGTTTTTCTGGGGGCTTTGTAGAGGGTTTATTTTGATCATGATAAGATCTTCCAGGGTAATTCTTTGGTTCATATCTATGGTTGAGCAGTACTTCATTACATATATTAATGAAATAAGAATTTTCCCTTACATGCTCAGTTCTAGCTACAATTAAATCTCTAAGAGAATTTGGTAATTTATACAAGATTTTATCTCTCCAAATATCATAATCCATTTTTGGATCAATTGCTCTCAGGATTTTTGTTACTTTCATAAGAAAAACAATGGGTTTTTCAACAGAGGAGGATACATATCTAGTATTCTCATACAGTCTTTGCTGAGCCAACCTGAATTTTGAACCACCAAACTGATTCTCAATCAAGGATTTCCAATCATTCCATGTATAATGATTGTTATCTAAAAGAACAGATTCATACCACATCAAGGCTACATTGGAAAATAAAGAAATTAGCTTAGAAACAATTTCCTCATCAGGTAGTTTATAAGATCTCTTTAAATTATCAATTCTTTGGATAAAGTGTTGCCAATCAGATGAATAATCACCATCAAAGGTAGGATATTGGTCCAATTTAGGCCAATTTTTCTGACTACGGGGATGGTCCATCCTTTGGTTTGAATTATTTATTATTAATAATTCCTGAAGTTTTGCCAGGTGTTCGGAAATTTCATTATTTACAGAAACATCTGGTACATGACCATCACAAGATTTTTTGCTAGTAGCAAAAGATTTTACAGGCTCATTGTCAGTTTGTTTAATGGCTGAAATATGAGGAAGAAAAGAGGAACTCTGTTCAGGTTCTTTTCTTTTATTTTTATGCAGCTTATGGGAAGCATTCTCATTTATACCATAATTATTTATGGTAAAGGTTGGAAATTTTTCCTGCAGGTCAGCCACATAGTTTCTTATCCTTGGAATTTCAGACATCTGGTCATTTACTTTTGCAAGAGATAAAACATTTCTGTCCTCAGAAACTGTGTGTTTGGCACTCAGTGCATGGAAATCATTTTTTAGCTTTTTAAACTCATTTTGTAGAGATTTAACTTCACTTTGTAATGAATAATTTTCCTCAATAAGGGGTTTCAATTCACTCAAGGTCTTATGTAGATTGATATTCCTATCTGAGATAGATCTATGGTCACTCCTTCTTTGTTTTTGTTGGCTAAGAACAATATTCAAGGTTTCTTTAATTTTAAAATAAGCTGTATCTTGTACAGAAGAACTTACTTTACAATGCAAGTGCAAATTATTTAATCTATCACTCTCATGTATTAACACACTTCTCAAATGTTTGTCTTTTACAACATTAAAATCAAGGGTATCTTTCAATATTTCTTCAGAAGCTCTCTCAATTAAAGTATAGACTTCAGGGGAAACAGAATCATTCTTAATTGCAAGAGAAGGATTAATTAAAGAAGTAGAAGTCAAATGATAAGGTTCATCAAATGATAGTTTGCTAATTACATCATTGGGGCTACTCATTAAACGAAGTTGTCTTTTTAAGGGTTTAACTGTTCTTTCACCAGGATCCACAATATTACCTGAAGAAGATTTGTTATTATACATACCAACATGTTTATCAAACAAATTACTCACCATGGCAAGGGAGGAAACTTCCCCTGTGACTTCTTTCTTCTGCCTCCCTGATAAGGATGGGGCTGAGGAGATGGATGGTAGGTTGGTGTCCTGGATGGGCCAGGGTGTTGAGCTGCTGGCTGCTGAACATTCTGTTGGTAATGGCTCATCAAGTAATCCCATTTCCACTGCTCCACCTGCAGAGTGCTTTGATTTTGTGTGAAGGAGCTGGGTACCTGATTGGGCTGAGGTTGAGGCTGAGGCTGGGAGGCTGGGAAATGAGGAGTTTGAGCCTTTTTGGGATTTAATAATTCCTGCATCTGCTGCCAGAGTGTGTCTACTCTTGCCTTGTACTTCATACTTTCTGCTCTCAGTTCTTTGATGTTACTGGACAGGTTGTTTACTTGTTGAGTCAGTGGTATCTTTTTTATTTTTATACCTTTGAGTTGATTTTCCTGATTTATTAGAGGTTTTACTTCTTTCAGAGGTGCTTGGTGAGGGGGGTTTGCCACTTCTCCTGCCATTTCCATGTCTTGAAGGTTTTTTGTCAGCTGAATAACTTTTGTGAGTTAATTTAGAAGAACCTATAGATTCAGTGTCACCATCCACTTCAATCTCATCCACATGTAAGTTATCCATGCTGTTAGCCAAACTACTGGACATTGAAACTGTGAACAAAGAATCAAAATTAATTTAATTATTCAAATTGTTATTTTCAAAATAAAAGATAAATAATTGAATTTATAACAAAACAAAAATTTTAAATTTTTATTCAAAATTAATTAATTAACAAAAAATGTAATACAAATATATGTAAATACAATTGTTTATTAAGAAATAACAATAATTATAATGGGAACAACCAACAAAGGTTTTATAAGTCAACCAAAATAATAATACCAAAAATAATAAATTGGAAAATTGGGACTAAGTACTGACTACTATTATGATCAACCAATAAATCAAAAATATTTTAATAAAATTAATTTAATAATTTATTAAAAATTAATGATCCTCTAGGACTAAGAGTATAACTCTATTATGGTCAACTTGGAATAAAAGTTGATAAAAAATATGAACACTTACACTCAGTGAATCAGCAATTAAGCCACAATCACTGTTATTGCAATAAAAATTTAATAATATAAGTGAGAGGTGCAAAGGTTAACTTACTATAGTGATCGAGAAATCACTTCAAAATTATATATTATTTAATCTAATATAAAACTAAAAGGTCAAACCCAAGTTTGAAACACAGTCGCGGCAAAAAATTTCCTTTTTGGCTTGGGTGGTCTGTGCGCAATGTCGTTCGTCTCAAGGTGGCGTATTGTCGTTGTCATTTGGAAAGGCCTCCAAGTGTAAGCCGGTCGTCTAGAAGAAGGAGGAAAAGGAGAAAAGGAATAGAGAAATGCTAAAGAGAATTTTATAATAATTAATAGTTTAAGAAAATAAAAGAAAAAAATAAAGAAAATGCTACGAAGAGATTTGAGCAGTGACACAGCAGTGAGGTTCAATTTATAATATTTAAATCTTGTAAGTTATTTAGCAGTGCGCGGTTCACAATTATAATTATTAATAGAATTAGAGCAACCTTTAATTATTTATATAATATTTAGATTAGAAATTTTATACTAATAAAAATAGAAATAAAAGTATTATATTTAAAAGATATGTTCAAGTTGAGTGTATAATAAATGATGGGCTAAAGGGGATTACCCAAGGCCCTTTTATAGACCAGGGGAACTCTGAAGCGCCACAAATCAGTATCTACAAAATAGTAATAAGCTAAAATATGAATATAAAAGAATAGAAATGAAACATAGATATTAAGAGGAAAACATGAAACAATTAGCTAAACCCAAGAATGAGTAACTAATTTTCCCACCATAAGTTCCCAAACCAGTTAATTAAAACAGTAGTAACTAAGTAAGCTTGAAACATAATAACTGTAAGAAAAGGAATCCAAAACAGACATTACAGTAGGATGTAAAGGGTTTAATTAAAACAATTAGAATTATTTTCACGCAAAAATCCATGTAATCAATTCAATCCAGTATAAAGCAATTTTAATTAATTGTTTTAACTATGTAATTAATTTAATGATATTTCTAATTTAAAGTGAGAATTTTAATACAATATTATTAAATAAGTGTTATAATTTATTTAATAATGTTAATGACACAATTAATAGTCAAAAAAGCGCCCAATATTATTGTTTAAAAATTTATGAAAAGTTTTATTTAATATATAAATTTAATTAATTAATTTAATTACATTTTAAGTCAATTTTTAAACTTATAGCTATAATATATGTTTATAATTAATTAATTATAAATTTTTATATATTAAATACATAAAAAATGCGCCATAATTTATAGAATATATATCATGCTTAATTTAAATGTATAAATATTTATATAATAATAAAATTAATATAATATTTATATATATTTAATAAAATAATTATATCATTTCATTATGCAATATAAGATTAATTTATATACATACTAAGCAAATTTTTACACCCTATTTTAGTTACAGTAAATTAACATAAAATTTACTGGGCTCCTGGTATAGCCTGGCTGACAATTTTAATAATCATAACTACTAGGGCTTTTCATCTTTTATCCAGACACTTTCTTGAACCATAAATTTTATTATTCAATCTTGTTATAAAGATCCATCCAATATCATTACATCAAAAAAAAGGGGTCCTTTTCCATCCTAAATTTTAGCATATACCATCATCCAAAAATTACTAATATTTCTAAAAGACTGAGTAATAAGCTTAGAGTCATGGTGGAAAGTGATAAATTACAAGATTTAATTGAGGTTCCTAGTTTAATTGTACAAAAAATAATTGAATTGCCAGTTTATGGTCATGGTGGACCAATCCCAACACATCTTTCACCGTCAAAAATCCAACACCAATTGCTTCCACAGAATTGATAATCCATCTAGGGGTTTGAGGAACTTTCCATCTTTCCATTACCACATTTCCAAAACAATTTTTTTAATCACATAATTTTCCAGTTTAAGGTCTTAGAGGACCAAATTGATGAACAATCTATCAGGAAATTTATAAACCTTTCCATCAAATAAAACTCTCCCAGAATACAAATCTTTATTTAGAGTAAAACATACTCCAGCTCTGTGCCCCCTCCTATTACAATAGGAGCACACCTTTGGCTCATAATAGCTACCTCTAAAACCATTTCCACCATTACCATTACCATTCCTACCATTGCCTGAGAAGCGGTTTCCATTGCCATTGCCATTATAATTTTGACATTCATATCCTCTAGATTAATAAGATTTTGAATTCAATGAAGAAGCAATTGGGGCCTTATTGGCCTTCTGAGTCTCTTTGACAAAAATCTTTAATTGTTCAGTTAAATTGGCCAAGTGATTGACCATCTTGTTGTCCACAGTACCCTCAAATTTTGTCACCGATAGTCTCATTTGAGCCTTCTTGGCCTCTTGAGCTTTGACCATGATATTATAATTTTCAGCCAAAACTTCACTAACCTTGCTGACATATTGAGTGTATGACTCTTGATATTTGTCTAACACCATTAATTTAAGATGGGCTTGAATGTTCTCTTTGATGACCTCTAAAGCTGGCAGTTTTTGTTTGCCATTGGGTAGTTCCTTCATCAAATCCTTTCTTGAGAGATCCTTCAAGACGTCCATTTAAATATCCCTGCTGCAAGCTGACCAGAACAGATCTTTAGCTTGGTTTTCATGAGCCAATTTTTCCACCTGAATCAGATATTCAACCACTTCATCAAATTGAACGCATAAATTTTTAAAATCAGCCATAGAAGAAAATCCACCCTTTGCCTGCCAATCACCAAAAATTTTATTAAGGTCCAACATAGTAAATCTAACACCCCATCTATCAACCATAGCCTTTGAAAACTTCACCCAATCCTTGTCCTTAAAAGCTTGCATAGCAATGACCTCTTTTCCCACCTCCCTATCAGCAATAAAAAACCTAATCTGCTTCACCATGTCCTCATGAGAAGCACCATCAACAGCACTAGCAGCTTCATACCTGCTAATAAAACATTTAACCTCCTCCCCATTAAACTTTGGGCCATCCCAAGAAACAATCCTGACAGAAAGAGTAAGAGGAAGAGAAGATCCAGAAGCAGCAGCAGAAGACATCCCAATAAAGTAAGAAAAGAGTTTAAACCGTTAAAATAAGAAAGCCTCTTGCAGTCTAAGAAAGTCCTAGATCTAAGTAAGTCCTAGAAAAAGCTAGAGACTTCAAAACCCCATGTTGGGCACCAAATATGTAGGTAGACTCTTGCAGTTGCCTTGCTGTAAGCAGAATTCAAAGGAGTTGGATAAACCGTAGAAAACCCTGTCCTTCTAAGTAAAATAAGGGTTGCTCAAATAACTAAGCTTACCAGTCTACTTGAATTGATTTAAAATATAGATGAAACTCTGATTTTATGAACACTTATTGAGATTTAGAAATAGCAGCTGTTGGAAAAGAAATACTGATAACAACAATTAAGGTGTACCAGTGAAAGATCTGAAAAGATAGACTTATATATTTTTATAAAGATTTTATTTTAATGAGTTAACAATAAAAACAAGTCCCTGAGATGGAGACCTTTCCAATGTTACCCTATATGTGATGAAAATATATTTGTTGTGTTGTATTTCAAAAGTGTTATAAATTATAAATGTTATAAGGGTATTATAATTTATTTAAATTTGTTGTTATATGTTAAAAATTGTTAATAATCAAAAAAGACTCTTATTATCAATACTAAAAGACAAAAAACATGTAGAAGACTATTATTCCACCTTCTATCTGATTCTCCTACTCCAGACCTTTCCAACAATACCCTACATGCATAGGATCTACAATAAACTATTGATCTAACAAGCATAATAAATTCTAACCAAATTTTGCCACAATAGCCAAACTTTTCTGCAGTGACCAAACTTTTCACTGGTGATCAGACTTTTCTACAGTGACCAAACTTTGCACTGGTGATCAGACTTTTCTACAGTGACCAAACTTTACCACACTGCCCAGACTTTTCTGCAGTGACCAAACTTTGCACTGGTGATCAGACTTTCCCATTGTGAGAAAATATTGCCACAATGAGCTCTTTTTGCCATAATGAGCTAATTTTGCCATAATGAGCTAATTTGGCAAAAGTGAGCTAAATTTTACTCAGTGAGTTAATTTTGTCACCATGACCAAACTTGGCCACAATGACAGAATTTTTCCAGTACACTTCGCTTTTGCACCAGAAAATCACCGGAGCAAACTGGAACGCTCCAGAGCGCACCAGAGCGCACCAGAAAAAAAGTGGCCATTCCAAGAGCACACTTCATTCACCAAAAATACAAATTTTCACCTAAGTGGCCTACCCAGATCTGGAATTCCACAACGTGGGAATAACTATACATAGTATTTAAATATTGTTATAACACTAAATTGAGTGATTTATATTATTATATAAACAATACCTGGTTTATAACATATAATAAAAGTTATGAATAGTGTGGGATCTTATATTATAATATTCACCGTGCAATACAGGGGGCGGACTTGTTAGCAAGTCCGCAACCTTGGACTCAAATTCACCACAGATTGAACACACATTGAGCTATTGACAAAGGAACCATACAATCAGGGATGAACACCACTCAGCATAACAGTTTTTGTGGGTCTTCAAGTAGAGTTCAGTATGAGTTCAGTATGAGTTCAGTCTGAGTTCCATCTGAGTTCAGTCTGAGTTCAGGTTGGGGACTTGCTAGCAAGTCCACCCCCTATATTGCGTAGTGATTATACCTAACCTTGGTTTAGTTCTATTCAGACCTTAGTGCTTCTGATAAGACTTATTGATACCTCTTACAGTGACTCAGGCCTGACATAGAGATTCAAGTTTATCATCTATGGAGTTTATGCACTTACTGATATCAATGCCAGTAATACCAAAACCAGTAGAAAATGAAAGAGTCTTTGCCTTCTTGTATTTGGCTCAGTAATTCTTGAAATGTTCAGACATCTGTTTAGGTAAAATATCAATCCTTCCATTTGTCTTATTTTGTAATTCATTGGCCATTAGCAGATAGCCATTGAATTTTGATGCAGGGGGCCGTCCTACTTTAGTCACATTCTCAGTACCAAACAAGAATCATAATTTGTTTTTATTATAAGCCAGTTGATAAGTATGAGATAATCATCTTTTTTTAGTTAAAAAGTCTTTGATTTCTCAACTGAGTGGGGGAAAGAGGGTGTAATGGGATTTGAAGAGCAACTGGGTGAAGGCTGCCTTTGAGAAGATCTATGATGACAGGGCATGTTAAGATATTTGATGATGAAAAGAAGAAGAAAAACCAGATGAGATGGGGATAGGTTTTGAACAGAAATGAATAGACAGGGTGGGAGTGCACAGCAAGGTAGGTAGGCTGGCACATCCAGAAAGTTATCCAAGAAGTGGTTATAAAAAATTGAGGATAAAAATGTTGGATAGTGGTAAACATTGACACGTAAAAGGTCTAATAACCCAATTTTTAGAAAAAATAATTGCAGAAGATAATTGGGGTATAATTATTTTTATCCACAATTAATTTAATTGTGGATTGGTCAACATTGATACCCCCTAATTAAATAATTAAATAATTACATTATAAGTTGATTTTATTGCTTATAATATTTTTTAATTAATTAATTATTAATTTATAATATTTAAGTGTATAAAATATACTAACCTTTTCATAGAATATATTTTTATATTTTATTAAAATGTATATACATTTTATATAATAATAAAGTTAATATAACAATTTATATAAATAATATTGTTATATAATTTTATTTTAATATAATATTAAAGTTGTATACATTTAAATTAAATTTTTTCTCTTATTTTAATTTAACATAAGATTTTACTTGACTCTCAGTATAGCCTGGCTGACAGTTAATTGGTCCAGTACCATTGGCAGGTCCTTTCTATTCTTTTTTGAAGGACAAATCTCAAGCTCTTCAAGACTACATTGCAGAGAATGTAGAAAAAATTTTCATTTGAGCCAGTAAATCTCCAACCAGCTCTCCAGTTCTTTTTTTTAAGAAAAAATATGGAAGTCTTAGGTTATGTGTTTATTATTGAAAACTAAATGCAGTGACTAAGAAGAGAACATATCCAGTACCTCCCATGTCATTACTTGTTACTTTGTTTAATGTTGCTAATTTCTTTCCTAAAATTGATCTCAGAGTTGCTTATAGTCTTATTGATATTGAAGAATATCATAAACCTTTAACTGAAATGTGTATCAGATTTGGTAGTTTTGAATATTCAGTAATTCTCTTTGGATTGTGTAATGCACCATCAACTTTTCAAAATTTTGTCAATGATATCTTCCAAGATATTTTTGAACAGTTTTTTTTTATACTTAGATGACATTCTTATCTTCTAAAAGACCCTTAAAGAACATATTCAGCATTTAAAAATGGTTCTCATGCAAATTTGAGAAATAGCACTCTACACCAAGCACATTTAATGTGAATTCCACCTAAAATCTATCATTTTTTTGGGTTTTAAATTTTCTACTGATGGTTTAGTCATGGATGATAAAAAGTTTCAAAAAGTTTTGGAATGGCCAGAGCCAAAAACACTAAAATCATTACAATACTTTTTGTGTTTTTGCAAATTTATATAGAAGATTTATTAAAGATTACTCTAAAACTATTACAAATGTTACTTCTATTTAAAAAAGAGACTCCTTTTATCTTCACAGAAATAGCACAAAAAGAATTTGAAGCATTGAAAACTACATTTACCACAGCTCCAACTCTTCAAAACTTTGAACCTAGAGCCTTGAAAGTAGTCAAGACAGATGCTAGCAATTGTGCTATAGCAGGGGTAATATCTTAATTAAACCTGAAAAAAAAATTCCATCTTGTTGTGTTTGAATTACACAAATTAATTGCAGAATTAAATTATTAAATTCATGATAGAGAGTTATTAGCTATTATTCATTGTCTTAAAAATTGGAAATCTTTTTCTCTCAGTCTAAATAATTCTTTCCAAATCCTAACTGATCATATTTCTTTGAAATATTTCATGTCTTCCAAAGTACTAACCAAACATCAGGCTAGGTGGGCTGAGCTTTTATTTGAATTTTATTTTACTATTACCTACCTCCCAGGAAAAAATTGTGTAGTTCCAGATATTTTATCATTTTGGGACAATTTTTATCCACAGCAGTGGGAGGAATTTGCTGAAAATAATTTAGAAAATGTAAAATCAATTTTCAATGAATCAATGTTAACAACTCATCAACATAATTTAATGAGTAGACAATCAATTCAAAATCCACTATCCAAAATTTGAGAAGCTCAGTCAAAGGATGATTATTGTTTAGGGATTAAAGAAAAAATACTCTTTAAGAAAGGGGCCAAGAGATTCAGTATAGATTAACGTCTGTTAGTCCTCAAAGGTAGATTATTCATACCTGACATTAAGGATATAAAGTTATGGATTTTTAATAGTAGACATGATTCTCCATTAGCTGTTCATTTTGGTGTTGATAAAACTTACCAGTTAATAGCAAGGGATTTCTTCTGGCCAAGAGTGGCCAGGGAAATTAAGGCCTATATTAAAGCCTGTTATGAATGTGATAGGATTAAGGTACCTTGACGCAGGAAGTATGGGTTGCTTCAACCACTTTAAATTCCCTCTAAGCCATGGGAATTAATTTCTATGGATTTCATTTTTCAATTACCTCCATCAGATAGCTTCAATACTATATTAGTCATAGCCAATATATTTTTTAAATCTCTATTTTTATTAAAACTAATACTAGTGCAACTGAAGAAGATTTAGCTAAACTATTTCTAGAATTAGTTTTCTCTAAACATGGCTTACCCACTGATATTATTTCAGATAGAGGATCTCTGTTATTTTCTGACTGGATTTTCCAGAACTGAGTGAAAAGTACTTATAAATTATGTTAAACACATGAAGTATACATGGGAACAATAAATAAAGGTACACAAGGTGCATACAAAAGTGAAATTTATGGTAAAATACAATATATGCCATTATAGTGCCTTATATACATGTATAAATCAGCCTTTTATAAGTCTTATGTACTTAATATTAAGCTGAAATATTCAAGGATAAAATTAAGAACCTTAAAAATAAGGATGCATAATTTTTAAGTAGACTTAAAGCTGTTGTTTTCATTGTTTTATGTGAAAAACAAGAAATGTGCTTTAAATCACTTAAAAGTTGAATATATGTGCTATAAATTTAATCATATAAAAATTAGTCTTGAAAGATCAATTTGTCTTAATTAAGACTATTTATTTAGCTACTCAAATGCATAAAAATAACACATTTCAAATTTGGTGTTTTTTATGCCATTTATGGCCTCTGTGTACTGGCCACATACTGCCTGTATTTTTCCCATGTGAATAGCTTCATTTTAAGCAAAGTTAGATTTTTCACACTATAATTACCCCACATTATACACTAAATATGGGTAATGACACTAAAATAGTCTACAAGGGCCTATTTAGTGTCCTAATTTAATTATAACTGTATTGACCTCATGATATGCACTTATTTCATTTATAATTTCAATTTTAGCACCAAAGATTCAGTACCACACTTAACTTTGCCTAAATTAGTCAAAAATTCACACATGAAAGCGTCTTCCAAAGACTGCATTCAGCTACCTACATCTCACATCTTTTTTTGGGTTTCTCAGTGGTTTCTCAGTCAATTTTGGTCATTTTTGGATAGGGATTTCATGTAGTAATTTAGAATAATTAGCCCCTTAATTTATAATTTTAATCCCCCTTAATATTTTTTAAAATTCAGTGTTATTCATTCTTTTTTTAGTCTTTTATTTTAAGGAATTACATGCATATACTCTCTTTTTTGCTTATTCTTTTATTTTTATGGATTATCCCTATTACTCCAGGATTTTGGCGGGTGATATCATTGTAATTATGTTATTTTTTATTCCTCATGTTGATTGAGAGTTGTTTTATCTAGAATAAGGTATTATTAGCCATGAATAGGACTGGTAAATTATGGGGATACATTGGAGAATTATTCGGTATAAAAGGAGGGGTTTTTTGGTCTTATTTTCTAAATTATTTATCATTACAATTAAAATATATAAATCTTACAATTGAAATACATATCAATAGTAATTTTAAATTCTTTGAATAGTGTTTGAGTTATTACATCTATTTTTATACCAACTATAAAATTGTAACCCATTTATAATTTGTGAGATTAAAATTACTGAGACCCTTATATTGAGTTATATTTTAACACTTATTGGATTCGTACTACAGTATTCATATAGGACCATTAATATCTTCTATACAACTGAATAATTAAGCTATTCATGTCTCTGTAATTGAACTCAGCCTTACAGTTCTTTTCTACTTTCTGGACTCAACTTTGTCAACAACTAAATATATCAAGGAATTTTCCCACCATCTATCATCCTGAAACCAACCATAAAACCAAAAAAATTAATCAAATCCTCAAAAAATATCCTCAAATATATGTCAATTATCAACAAGATTATTGGAAAACATGGTTACCAGAAGCCAAATTGGCTTATAAAAACTCAACACATTCTTTGACAAAACAATCTCCTTTCAAAACAATAGGGGGTATCAATGTTCAGGGATCCGCAATTAGGGATCAGGAATTTTTTTTCCCGGGATCAGACATTATTAATTGCAGAAGATTCTTATCCACTAGCCCCAGGGCTAGTGGATAAGAAATCCACGATAATGCATTATCCCGCCTCTTATACCCCAATTTCCATTCCTAATTCCTGATCCCAAACTCATCTCATCCATGATGGATTTTTAAGAAAGTCACATGACTTATAATTGCTGATGCCATCCTTAAGTATTTCCTCACTCTATGCTACTTAATTTTGGTGGCGAACACTTAAGTTTTTTTTCTATCTACACACCCCAACTGCACATTTGGCGGTGAATTCCCACTTCCCTCATCACATAACCCTTCCACCGGCAACAATGAAACTCCTTTTGATCTCATCTTCATTACCACTTTTCAAGTTTTTGTAAAATTTTGAAAATCAGACTCGGAATTAGGGTTAGGTTTATTCAAATCTAATGTTCTTTTTACTGAAGATTCTCCTGAAGGCTACCTTTCATTTCCTGCAAACAGATTTGAATTTGATTCAGTGGTTGCTGAGATATTGACCGTTAAAGTTGAGCCTTTTTTTTCCCAATTTAAATTTTTATTTCATTTTTTATGTAACAAATTAGGGTTAGGTTTATTTAAATCGCATGTCCTTTAACTGAAGATTCTACTAAAGCATATCTTTCATTTTCCACAAACAGGTTTGAATTAGGTTCAGTGGTTGCTGAGATTTTGACCTTTGAAGTTGAGCCTTTTTTCCAAATTTCACTTGTCTTATTTCACATTTTTATATTGCATATTTAGAGGATAAGGATTCTGAAACTCTTATATGATTATTATCTAGGCATTTCAATTATATAGGCATATATTCGTTGGTCAAGAATATCACTAAAGCTCAAAAAGATAAAGATTTTCGCTTATGGGACACTCTACCTTCCTTTGACTCTTTTCTTGCTTTTCAACTCAACAAGCTCTGTAATAAAGCATTTGAAAAAAATCATGAACTTGCAACCAAAGTTGGAATACCAAATTGGTGTGACTCCAAATTGGAAGATATCAGCCACAAATATCTTTTATTTTCTAATGTTATTATCACTCATTCTGGATTCCACAATAGCATTCATATCAATAGGAATGATGCCAATTTTCTTACTTTTGGAATATTCTCATATATCAATCTGATAACTGGCCACCCAATACCATCTCCAGCTAAAATCAAAGGACATGGTTTATATTTTTCAGACCACCGGTGCATCATTGATTTTGGTTTGGGAAATGGTATCATCGAAACTATTTGGAATTCTTCTAAGGATAATCATCAAACGACCAAAGCTCCTCCTGGTTTGAAATCCTGTCAAGATTTCACTCATTTCGGTTGCTCATTTCAAATCAGTAATAAGTTGATACAAAGAATCAATAAGGTAAAGAAAGAAGGTAAAGTTATTCGATTTAAAAAAACTTTATCTAGATCCAAAAAGTATGGGGATTAGAGTTGTCATCGAAAATTTTATATTTTTCTATAAATTTTTAATAAATATTTTTTATATATCAATTTTCTCAAATAATGTGATGAGCCATCGACCTTGTGTTGTATAACAGGTAATCATGATAACATTTATTTGTTTCATGGGGTTCCTCTTTCCTATACCTGTAGAAAGTCCCAAACTTATGTTTCTCGACTTGGTCTGCATTTTGGCTTGAGGGATTGTCATTACTTTAAACTAGGGAAATTGATATATATTAGATATTTATTTAATAATTTATGTAATTATATTAAATTTAGATGACTTCCACCCCTTACTTCAATAAAATTCAGGGGGGGGTATTGCCAAATTTTCAAATCTGACATGTGAAATTGATGACTTAGAAAAATTTTGGTGATACCCACCCCTTGCTTCAATAAAATGCAGGGGAGAGTATTGCCAATTTTTTTAAACAGATATAGAATTTTTTTGACTTGTAAATATTTTTGTGATACCCGTCCCTTACTTCAATAAAATCCATGGGGGGTTGTGCCAAAATTTTTTATAAGACTTGTGAAATTCTTGACATGTAAGAATTTTTAGGATACCGGTAAAATGCAGGGGGTAGTAAAGCCAAATTTTCATATAAAACTTTCAAGATTCATGACATGAAAGAATTTTTGTGATACCCACCCCTTACTTCAAAAAAATCCAGGGGTGGGGGATTGTCAAATTTTCAAAGGAGACTTGAAAATTTTATTTAAAAAAAGAATATTTAACATTAAAATACGATATTTCAAGAAATACAGAAAATAATTGTAAAATTTATGTACAAATAAATATGAACACATGAAGTGTGAAAGAAATAAAAGAAACTAGTCAACAAAAAATTTCATTAAACGTTCTATTTCTTCAACAGATTTGTTTGCTTTAATGCATTCGATCAAGAAATCTTTCTTTTTAGAACTTTCTTGGAGATCATGCTTATACTTCATCTGTTCCATTAAGTTTTGATGCTCGAGTGTTTTTTCCTTATTTTTGGAATTTTCAATACTAAGAGTTAACTCAAACTTCTTCTCCTCCAAATCTTGGGCCCTACCATCCTTCTGTAAAGAGAGCTCAAACTTCTTCTCCTCCAAATCTTGGATCCGATCATCCTTCCGTAAGGAGAGCTCATACTTCCTCTCTTCCAAATCTTGTACTCTGTCATCCCTCCTTAAAGAGAGCTCGTATTTCTTCTTTTCAAAGCTCAGAGTCTCTTTAGCAATTTCCACTTGTTCTAGAGTGAGAATAAAAATTAACATAAAGTAGAAGAAAAGCAGAGTAAAGTAATAAGAGGTATGATATCACTTACCAGCATCATGTTTCTCTAAAAACTGTTCCATCAAAGAAAAAGGTGTTTGTGATGAAGTATCACTTTTTCGTCTTCTTTGGGAGAGGAATTTTAGACTAGTTGAAGCCCTTCTCTCTTTGTTCAACGTAGCATTTTCCTCCTCATCATTGTCACTAGCTTCAGACTCAGTTGATTGAGGATCCTGGGTTTGTTCATCAGCCTTTTAAGAAATAAGAAAAAGATAAGTAAATAAAAAATAGAATTGATAAGATAAAAGAAACAGACCTGAGTTAGATTGGGTTGGGTTAAATCACCAATAGGATCAATAGCAAAGCTATCTAGATTCGTAGAATTTAGAAGAGGGGAGGCTTGAGTGGAGGAAGAGGATGGGAAAAGATTTGCTTTGACATCATGTTCGGAGATAGGATCTTCTCCATCCAACATGTTTACAGGATTAACATCGGCTTGCTCTCCAAAAATTGCATCCATCTCTTTAAAGTAAGGACATAAAGAATCAAGTTTATTGTCTATGGATTTTATACCCTTAGTTATATCAATGTCAGTAACCCCAAAACCAGTGGAAGATGAAAGAGCCTTTGCCTTCTTGTATTTTGCTCGATAATGCTTGAAGCGTTCAGACATCTGTTTAGGCAAAAGATCAATCCTTCCCTTGGTCTTATTGCGTAATTCATTTGCCATTAGAAGATAGCCATTAACTTTTGATGTGGGGGGCCGTCCTACTTTAGTGGCATACTCAGTACCAAAACAAGAATCATAGTTAGATTTGGTTTTCAGCCAGTTGATAAGAATGAGATGTTCATCTTTTTTTAATTGAACAGTCTTTGATTTCTTGGCTGAGCGGGGGAAAGAGGAAGTAGTGGGAATTGAAGAACAACTGGGTGATGGCTGCCTTTGAGAAGATCTAGGATGACGAGGCATGTTATTATAAATGAAGATGAAAAGGAGCAGAAACAAGCAGATGAGATAGCGAGATGAAAAGGAGAAGAATCAAATAGATGAAATGGGGAGAAATTCTGAGCGGATAGAATGAACAGGATGGGATGAGAATGGAAGTGCGCAGCAAGGTAGAAGGCTGGGATATCCAGAAAGTTGTCCAAGATGTGGTTATCAAATATTGAGGATAAAAATGTCAGATAAGAGGTGAACATTGACACGTAAAGTGTCTAATAACCCAATTATTAGCAAAAATAATTGCGGAAGATAATTGGGGTATGCAGATTATTTTCCGCAATTAATTTAATTGCGGATCGGTCAACATTGATACCCCCTAATATATGGACTACATCCTCATTTCAATGCAGTTTATGTAGGAATTAATCATCCTTCTGAACACTATCTTTGAAAAGTTTCACAAATTCAAGGAGAACTCCAATATAACCTCAAGGAAGAAACTTGAAAATATAAGGAACAGTCCAAAAAACACTGACACTCTTCTCCATCTTTGGACCAGGCAATAAAGTATGGCTTGACTCTGAAATTATTCAAACAACTTGAATATCTAGGAAACTATTGGAAAAGAGCTTGGTTCCATTCGAAATCAATTCAGAAATCTCTAAAAATTCATTTTGACTCAAGTTAGCTTTAAAATGGTGATCAATTCATCCTGTTTTTTGCATATCTGTTCTGGAACTTACTTGAGAAATATACCTGGGCAAGAACCAACCTCCTCCAGAACTGGTCAAAGTAGAAGATAATTTAGAGTGGGAAGTAAGTCAGATTCTTGATTCAAGAAGATGCAAGGGGAAGCTTCAATACCTTGTGGAATGGGAAGGCTATCTTGATTACTCAAATTAAACATCTTGGGAACCAGCCATAAATTTCTTAAACTCTCTTGAACTTTTAAAATCTTTTCATGTAAAATATCCTAAAAATCCTAAACCTTAATACTCAATTTTCTTTCCTTAAAACATTTTTAAACACTTTCTTCCTATTCTTTTCTTGTCTAAATCAAATTTTAAATTTCAAACCCTATTTCATTTCTCTTCCTTTCTTAAATTTATAAATAATCAAAATAAATCAAAATCAAATTAAAATTAAAATTAAAAAAATTAAATTGAAATCAATAAAATAAAAATAAAAATAAAGTTAAATAAAATAAAGTAAAATGAAATAAATATAAAAAAAATAAATATAAAACAAAACTAAATCAAAATTTCTGTTTTCTCTAAATCTTATTACACCAAATTATGTTTTTATTTCTTTTCAATTGTTCTTTATATGTTTTACAAACTTCAATTCAATCTCAATTTAATTTTTTCAAACTCAAAAATTTATTTTCCTTTTTTTTCTTCTCCTACCTAAACAATTCTCAAATATCAACATCTTCATGATATAGTTCAAAACTATCTTATTTTCAATTATCTTTAAATCTGAAATTATTTCTTATTTAAATAAAATTTTCTTATCCTATAAATTTTATTTATAAAATGCATCTTCTTTCTATTATAAATTTTTTCATTAAAACAATTTTTTTTCTTTTTCTTTTTGAACTACTTAAATTTAAATTAAACAACTTCAAAACAAAAAGATTAAAATTAAAATTAAATTAAATTTTAACAAAATTAAGATTTTTTTCTTTTCTTTCAATTTCAATTTCAATTTTCTTTTCTCTCTTAGATAAATAAATTTCAATAAAAGTAAAACAACAAATTAATCAAAATTCAAGATATAACTATATACATTTTTTCTCTTCTCTTTATTTTTTCCCTTCTATTTCAAAATCTTCTCCTCTATTTTCATTTAAATCAATTTCTTCATTTTCTTCACCACTCTTTGAAATTCCCTTCTACCATTCTCAAAAATCATTTCCTCCCCAACTGGCACCACCTCTCCAATGTCCAGTAATTCCTCAGCTACATCTTAGGAAGAAGCATCAACAATCCTGTTGATTGTGTCACATAAATTTTTGACAAATGTGGTTTGACAAGCCTTTCCAGACTTCTTTGACCCCACCTGGTCCAACTCAACCTCCCCATTCAAAGCATTGGTAGGGGTTTGGTAAGAGTTATCTTGAGGGACCAGCTTCAACTGGTGGTTCATCTGCAACTCAAGGCTCAATAACCACTACCTTTGGTTTGATAGGCAATTCTTAATTGATTTTTGGCTCCTACAAAAGAATCAGTTAGCTACTAAAGCAAAACAAAATCTAAAAATTTTAAAAGAAAAACTACTTAATTCAAACACAGGGTCTGCTTCAATGAATATTTTTGGTCTGGTGAGTTTTACAACTTCCACCACCTCTTCCTCTTCATCCTTGACAATAAGTAAATTTTGTTTTGTGGTAGGAGAAACCTCTACTACCAGATTCAACCCATCTTCTACCAACTTGTTGACCCCTTCCTCTAGAGCCATCAGTCTTTTCTTCTGAATCATACTGGCTACCCAACCTTATATCTCTTTCCTCTCCTCCTGATTTAGTACCTCCTTGGTACCATCCACCACCAAGTCACTTTCTATGGGAAACTCCCATATGTCTTTAACAATGGCCTTATTCTTAGAAATTGAACAAAAATTAGTGGAAGAAAACTGTTCCTCAATGACTGTACTCTTCTCTAACACATCACATGCTACTCGGAACCATAAACAGAACTTGCACCTCTTGCAAGGACAACAGGATTCAGTGCTTTCCACACAAAATAAATCCATAGCTATGCATGAGGTGCACGCCACCTTGAATTGGTGCATGGTTATCCTACCATCAGCGCAGGGATGAGAGGAGTGGAAGTGGGATCTTGGTGTTCAGTCATAGTAAAATATTGAATTAGTTATATTTACAAACTCTATTAAAACTTTCAAGAAAAAAGGAAATGAGGAGACAAGTTTAATGAAAATCTCTCATTCTCAACAGAGCTTGTTTTTATACCAGGGCATATTTCACACTCCATGTGACACTCAAAGCAAAATTTAATCTCTTAATCCATAAATCAGTACAAAAATCCATACTTAAACCGCAGAAGGCAAAATCTACCTAGTAGCTGCTTTTTCCCTTTGTTGCCTTGATTTGAATGTGCTAGAAACTGTGTTATCTAAGCCTTAAATCTAAACAAGTCAATCATCTGCTTATAATTTTCAGATTTAAGCAAATGTGCCATGTATTTGTTCTAGGATCAATAGTATACTTTCAATTTTCTGTTATTGTGTGTCTAAGGGTAATTTAAGGTCTATGTGTAGGGATAGGAGTAAGTATAAAGGATCAGTTGGTTATATTGAGGGTTAGTGATAAATTAAGGGCAGTTTATTAAAGGGGTCAATACAAGGTGGATTTGGTTTGACATTCTTTAGAATTAAATTATAATGTTGTTGTGATAGTAGTTAAGTTATATAAGGCTATTTTTGTTTTGTACATTTATTAATAATCAATTTCTCTTCAAACTATTAAAATTCCTAAATCCCTTTGGTTACTGAGTTACAACCCTTTGTGAGATTAACCTGAATATTTAGTGTTACTGAAAATGAAATTATTATTCACCTCAAATTAATCTTGAAGTAATATTAATTTATCTTCTAATTGCTCCCTCAAAGCATTCCTCTGTGATTCAAATTAGTCTTAAATCACCTTTTCCAATCTCACTTACCCAGGAACACCCTTTACTTGTGTGTAGGAGGTCGGGTGACACTTGGCCTTGGAAATGTTGGAGGTGCCATATTCTTATGCTTGGCTGAAAATACTTCTAACCTTGCTGTAGTGAGTGGTGACACAACCTCACAGTAAATTATATAAGTCTTGGGGCTACAGGGGGTTACCCAAGGCCTTTGTATAGGAAATGGGCCCTCTGAAGTGCCTCAAAACAGTATATAGAAACTTAAATAAAATAATAATAACTAATAACTAATTTTGAGTAAATGTAAGGGGAACCTATGACCAAATTAACTAAGACACATGAGTTAGAGCCCAATAATCTACCAATTTAAACCCAAAAATTTGCAATAAAATTAGTGAGTAATTAAACAAGTTTGAGACACATAAAAACAACTAATTTAACTTAAAAAATGTCTTATAACCTTTTAATAAATAAACAATTTATTGAAACATAAAATTAACTATTTTAACACATAAAAATAGTGTGACTAATTAATTTAGTATAAAATTTGATACATTAATTATTTTAACTAGATTAATAGTATAATAACTACTTTAAGTTAAAACAAGTATTTTTTTAATAAAATTACTAATCTTTAGAGTAAAACATTAATAATTTATTTAATAAAGTGTTTTGACTTGTTTAATAGTTTGATGACATAATTATGAGTCAAAATAACACCTAATATTTATGTATTATATGATATAAATTTTATTATTTAATATATATAATTAATTACACTATAAGTTAAATTTATCACTTATGATTTGTAATTAATTAATTATTTATTTATAAACTTTAAATACATAAAAATGTTCCTATATTTTATAGAATATAATACATTTTATGTTTATTTAAATGTATATACAATTTATATGATAATAAAATTAATTTAACACTCATTTTAATTATATTTAACAAGATACTTATAAAATTTTGTTATGCAATATAATATTAATTTATATACATAAAATGCATAATTTTAGGCTCTCTTTCAGGTCCAATAAATTATCATAACATTTACTGGGCTCCTGATACAGCCTTTCTAACAATATCATATTCAGTAGCCCCATAAACTTCTACCACTTGTTCAAAGCTTCATAAAAACTGTTTGGTATTTATGCCAGCAAAACTTAAACTTTCATCTTTGCATCTAATTCTTGTAAACACCCTAGGTGGTAACAATGCCTTTGAATAAAGCAATTTGGCCCTTTTCTGATTAACTCTAGAGGGAGTTTCTGTAGGTTCCATACTACCCTATCTAAACTTCAAAAATACTTTAAAAGAAAACAAGCTCTAACAAAAGACTTTATCTACTATATTCTTTCAATATAGCCCTATTCTATCATCTGATAACAGCTTTTTTAATACACCCATTGTAAAAACTATGACTCTTCCTCAAAGTGCCGGCTTGATTTCATCCTCTCTTGATGAAACCCTTAAAACAATATAAAAAAAACCGCACTTAAAATCTGGTAGCCACTGTTTGGAAACCAATTGAAGAAAAAAAAGTTCTAAAACACTAAGCTATAGACATAATCCATGATGGGTTGTTTATACTTTCTAAAACTAATTCAAAAAGAAGCCCCTTTCACCCTAATTTATAAAGGCAGTGATAAACAAAGAATTTAAGTGTGGTGGGAGTAATGAAGAGTAGAAAGAATTTTTCTATGAGAGACTTAAAGAAATAAATTAATATATTTTAATATAAGTAGTCCTACTGCTGGCTCAATCTATTCCCAGTAAGTGCTAGATTTCTCAGCTATCTGAATTTTAAGCACTCTCTCTAATACTATCCTTACTGTAGAGATAGAATAACTCTACAGTGCTACTTCTGGCTATGTACACCCTTTATGCACAAAAAAATAAAATATATCTATGTTTTTCTTTATCTCCAATCTAATTACTCTATATCTTTTTCTAACAACTTTCTATCTGATTTTCTAACTACTAACTACTCCTTTTATTTAAAAGTGAGTTCTCTTTCATATACACTGTATTTTTAGCACCCTTACCCTACTGGTTTTCCTACACAGGTTTAGTGCTAATCTATGTGTGTCAAATGGTAAACTAATCATCTCAGTAATCTAAGTACAGCACTATCATCAGTATATTCTAATAGAATCCAAAAATATATTTTGCAAAATCAACTATTAGCACCTTACACTACACGTACCTTATTCTTCCTGAGATCCTCAGCTTCATAATAAGTACTGTACCGCCTTTGTACTTATTATGGGAATGTTTGCTTGCCATGTGAATACCTACTAATTTTGAAACCCTCAGTGCTGAGTAAGTACCCTTCCCTATCTATAGTCTTACCTTTATTTTTTTATCATTGAGTGCTGCATATTTTTCTTGTTTATCAATTGCTTAATTTATATCACCATGTTTGATCCTCCTTACAGGTTTCTATCAATGATGTGTATCCATAGACTTATATCTAGGTGCTATTGCACTTATCTAAGTGTGAAACCTATACAATAACTTGAAGTTGCTTTCTAAATATATACTATATCTTTAGAGCTAGCCACAATTTTTTCAATTACATACCATGCTCTTGTTCTATAGTCCAGTATGCACTTTTCACTAACTTTCACTTTCTGTGGCTTGTATATTCATACTACACTAAAAAAATGTGTGTGGAGAGTCTACTTTTTCTGTGCTTTTTGAAGGCCCTTCTGTTTCACTTTTGCAACCATCCTTCATAGCAACTCCTTTGTTGCACTTGCTGCAAACTGAGAAATTTGCTGTGTTACTGAGAGATGTGTAACACAATGGTGCTAGGAAATTAGAGGGTCAATGAACAAGCATATATGAAGTTCTCAAGGATAAGAAAGATAAAGGTGGGATGCTAAACTAGAAATGGCTCTTGCTAAGAACTGAGGGATTCACAAAAAGTGCAAATTTCATAGAAAGTAAAGAAGGTGGTACAGTATTTACTAAATAAATGGGGATCTCAGGAAACATAGGGTGGGAAGGATAGGTGTTGTTTTAGGTACTAATAGTAAAACTTCATATTATGCTTTAGGAACTATTAGTTAGAAACAGGATTATTCAGGAATTTTACCTAGAATACTGAGATGAATAGTTTAGCATTTGATATACTTAGACTAGGGCTGAACTTGTGTAAGGAAACCAGTAGGGGAATGGTGCTGATCATATAGGGTATATAAAAGAGAGAAAAGTCTTTAATAAGGGATTTATAGAGAGAGAGGAAATATATTATATTAGAGAATATAGAAATATAATAGATCATTAGGATAGAAATTTTAAATATTTTTATATACTTTACTTTTTTGTGTGTAATGGGTGTACATAGTAGAGTTGTGGTCCTTTAGGGTTATATTATTGTTAAGTTAAGGATAGTATTAAATAGTAAGATTCAAGAGGGAATGAATAAGGATACTAGATCTTACTGAGAATAGATCTATCCAATCAGCAATTTTTTTATTTAAAATATATTTTAACTATTGTCTTGTTTTCTATATATTTTTACTCTTTCTTCTCTTACAGCACTTATACATTATTACACTGTCTTTAAAGTATTAGAGTTTTAGTAACATTATTTTAATTATTTACAAAGGAGAACCAACACATCTTGGATTGTGTCTAAAGATTAGAACTATAGAAATTTCTTTCTACAATTTGTGTCCCAACAGTGGCATACTTGTAAGTGATGTTATTTTTATTGTTTCCAGGTTTTTTTTGAGAGGAAATAATTAAAAAAGTGATTCAAGGAAAGAGTTTTAGGCCATAAAATGGGTGGAAAAAGAATTTCTTATCAGAGGATAGCATAGGACTGTATTAAATATAGTCAATATAGTTTTTTTAGCGCTTCATTTGTTTTTAATAGTTTTTGAATATTTATAGGGTAATGTGGATAAAACTGAAACTATCTCTAGAGCTACTCAGAAAAGAGATAAATCCCCTGATTTGACAGTGTTATTACAACCTAGGGTGTTGACAATAATTAGATGTAAAGATAAATGTTTACATTTCACAGGCATTAACACTAAAATGTTCTTAAAAAGGTTTTAACAAGTGGCAGAAGTTAATGGGTATAGAGAATATGATAAAGTAGGCCAAGGATTATTTTTTGAAGAAAACAAGTGTAATGATAACTTACAGGATTTAGATGGTCATGAGACTTGGAACTGGTCAGCACTGAAGGTGCAGATGTTAAAAAGGTGGTCAAAAATTATGGAGGAAACCAGGTTTACAATTCAGAATCTGGACACTCTAGTTAATAAGGCTAAAGCTAAATGGGATATTTGAGATCCCAAAGATTTTAATAATGCTAGAGAATAATTTGATCAGATAGTAAATTATTTGGTCAAAAAAAAGGTTTTAGTTATGTTAATGCATCATTACCTTATATTTGTGTGTTATTAGCACTGGAGTTAGAGGACTGGGAAAAGAGGAGCCTAGATAATAGATGGAAGTTGGTCAAGAAGCAAGATGAGAATTATAAGTATCCTAGATTAGAGGAGATGTAGAAGGCAGTAGAAGCTGAGTTTAATTCGGGCCAAGTGGAGTGTAGAGTGGTAAGAGTATTGCTGGAGGAAACAGGGGTATTTGAGGTGTCATCAAAAGAGGGCTCTCCTTCTTCAGATTCAACACCAAAAGAAAAGAAAACATACAAGAATCCAGAATCAGTGATGGAGAAAATTATCCAGCTGGAGAAAAAGATAACTGAGGCAGCTAAAGAAAAGGAGTCTTATAAGACAAAATAATCCCCTCAATCTTTGTGTTTTCTAATATGGTGTCATTATTGTAACAAAGAAGGAAACACTAGGATGGTGTGTTAGGAGCTTCAAAAAGATAAAGAGAATAGGGTGGTTAATGAAGACAGTACTAGGCTAATTCTGAAGGATGGTAAAATACTTACTGCAGATAAAGATTAAGGAATGTGAGCAAAAGTCATTGATCATATTAATAAGAAAGCTATGGAAGTCAGGTCTACTAGAAGAAAATAACCTTAATCTAAGAAGAAAGGTAATGATTAAAATTATGTTAATTTTGTAGTTACCTTCCCTATGTTGGATTTTAAAGTCAAAGAGGGTGTGGTTGCAGTGCCACTTACTATGGCTTGGTTGGAGATGTTTTCAGCCAAACATAATAAGATGGCTTCTCAAACTATGTCTAGAAAATAAGGGCAGGTACTAGGTACACTAATCCCAAGGACATTAAAGAAGTGGGTCATACCATGAAGGTAAATACACCTGTGTTACTTAAAGATGTGAAAATGGATGATGGATAAGGAGATAAAATGGACTATCATATGGATCAACATGTTTAAGAAAAATCAATGATAGATGAGCCAGAAGTAATTAAGCAAAGGGCAGTACAAGTAGGAGAAATTCTGGGAGAAATTCATTATACTCATTAAAACCCTCCTGTAAATCCTAAAGTGGGTGCAAAAATAATGCAAAATAAGTGGAAGATTCAGCATACAGTTCATGTTCATTCTCCTAGGTTGGCTATAGATTTATTTACAGAGGCTCTTAAGACAAAGGGTTCTGTTCCTTTAAGGTTACTTACAGAGGTAGTGCCATATTTGTAAAATTGATTAGATGACAAGTTTAAAAAGGAAAAGATTACTAACTGTGCATAATTTCATGTTCCAGTACAAGTATATCAACCAGTATCTGAATTACCCAAGGTGATTCATTATGTAGGAACTCTAGTGTATTTAACTTTATCCATTAATGGTAAAAAGATTAGAGTGCTGGTGGATGTATTTTCTCAAATTAATATAGTTTCAGAAATAATTCTGTGGAGCTAGGTCTTCCTGTAAAAGATGGGGAAGGTATTTTAGCTGGAATTGGTAAAGGAAGGTTTCCTTTCATACGGGTAGCTGAATATGTTAAGACTTGAGTTTCAGGAGAAGAGCGGTATATAAACTATTTTTTTCTTATCAGGGTGGTAAAACCAGTTTGGGGAATTCCTTTTCTAATGGATTTTTCAGCAACTATTGATTATTGTTTAAAAAAATATAGGAATTAGTATTATGGGGGATGATGAAATCCCAGTAGTGGAAATTTTAATAGTATCAAAGGATGGTGGCTGGGAAACTAGGTATATAGGGTCTACTAGTTTGGAGAGAGGAAGAGGGTTTTATAAGGACAGCCTGTATGAAGAAAATGAAAAACTGTCATGGTGGAGCAAATTTTTTAATTAGGGGCTGGCATCTTAGGTGTTACTATTTTGTGAAATGTGAGGAACCTGGATAGTGGAAAGTCAGTCCAAGAAGGGATAAATAAAGTGGGACTTCATAAGTGTCAGTGAAATACTGATGTAGAATGTATTATACCAGGAATTTTCAATATCTTTACTTTTTGTTTTTGCTATTCATTATTAAAAATAAAAGATAAAAACATGATTTAGGCTCTACAGATAGTTACATTAGGAGGAATTAAATATTGAGTAATGAAGGAAGTAGCTGGAACAGTCTAGCTTCAAATTATAAACCAGTGGCTGTCAAGGCTGTACCAGTTAATTTTCAAATGCCAGATTTAATCCTCCTCTGCAGAGGCTGGAACTATCAAGAAATTCTTAAATCACACCATTAAACAAGTTTTCACCAAGGTTTGTACCTACACAATGGATTAAACATGAGTTCTTAAAGATGGTTAATTTTTGACCAGAGGAATGGTTGTCACAAGAAGAAAGGAATTTATTATTTGATGTAGTGGTGCTTTTTTAGAAAAATATTGTATTTTCAGAAGAAGAGAGAGTATTGTTAAAGCATTCTTATTGGAAACCTTATATAGTTCCAGTAATACCTCATTTTCCATGGCAGAAGAATGATTTTCCAACACTGGTGGCAATAAGAAAGAATACACTGAGCTTATTACAGAATGGTTACACTCTGGATTTCATGAAAAATAAATGTTAAGCTACTTAATCCCAATATTATGTATGGTCAAGCATGATGAGAAATTAAGATTTGTTTATTATTTAAGAGAAATTAACAATGTTACAGTGAAAGAAGAAGGATTACCACCAATGCCAGAAAATTTGTAGATTTTTTTGCAGGATGTGCATGTTATGGATTAGGAGATATTATGAATGGTCAAAATTATTGTGAGTTGGATGTCTTTATAAAGCTCATGACTAAGTTTGAAACTCCATTGGGGCCTATAGGCTGAAATGGTTACCACAGGGAACTACAAACTCAGTGGCAGTGTATCAGGAGCAGATGATGTGGATATTACAGGATGAAGTTCCATAATATGTAGAAAATTTATTAACAATGGTGGTATAAAAGGAACAGTTATTTATTATTATGGAAACATTCTGAAAGAGAGTCTAAACATCAGAAGGTTTATTTGGGAATATGTGATTACTCTTGAAAGACTACTCTTTAGGATAGAGAATGCAGGATTAACTGTTTCAGGATCAAAGTTTTCATGTTAAATTCCAGCACTATATATTGTTGGACATTTTGTATGCAGGAAAGGAAGGATCATAGCTGAAAAACAGAAGAATAAGGTACTTACATGGCCAAGACCAAGTAACAAAACAGAAGTGCAAGGATTCTTAGATGTTTGCACATATGTAAGGATGTTCATTCATGATTTTTCACTGTTATATTCACCTTTGAGATGCTTAATTTAAAAAAGATATTGAGTGGTAATAGACAGATGAGCCTGAGGAGTAAATTTAATTAATGAGGAATATTGTTGGATAGGATATCTTGTTAAAGAATGTTAATATTTGTTAATAATCTACAAGCATAATACTTTCACCACATATAGATATATACATAGATTTATACATTTAGCTTAAAAACCTATAAACCTATTAGTAGAGCACAGTTCTATATCATACTTTATATACATACCCTAACACTAATGTATTTAGGAATTACTGTTGTAGAAAAACTCTTACAGTCTCCTTGCTGTAAGCAGAATCCAAGGGAGTTGGATAAACCAAATAAAACCCTGTCCCTTTAAGTAAATAAAGATTCCACAATTAACTAAGCTAAAACCTCTACTTGATTATAAATGACCAATAAAGTTTTTGTTATTAACCTTTTTGAAATGTATAATCAGTGTTTTTAATAATGAGGTTGAAAAACACAACAGTGAAGCTTTATTTAGAAAAGTTATTTAAATGATTGAGAAATTTTTTTTACAAAGCTTTTATCTTTATGATTTAGTTGTTGAAATCAGTCCCTGGGGACAAGACATTTATAATTGTACCCTATATGTTATTATTTATGATGATGAGTGAAATTAATAAATTGTTATGTAAAAGTGTTATATTTAAAAGAGTATGACAATTTTATAATTTTTTATGAAAATAATAAATGATTTTTATAATATGCATTGTTGTGGTTGCTTTTTAAGTTATAATTATTGTCTTTGTATCTTCTATCTATATGTCTAATTTCAAGTCTACAGGCTTTATATGCATATTATTTAACATGCCCTTCTTTCCCTAACCAGAGAATTCCAGAGCTCATCTGGAGCTTGTCCGGAGATCACCGGTGTTCATACAGAGCTTTTAAAGACTTCAAGACTCAATTAGAGGCTTTAAAATATCAATAAAAGATCTAAAAAAAATTACAGATAATAGAGCTACTTCTCATTTATCACACATTCCAATTTTTGTAGTGTGTGCAGCCTTGTTCACCTAGTAAAAAATTATCAAAGTTATGCAAGTTATGAAAAATCAAAAATAACCAGAATACTTTATAAAGTTATTAAAAATAGTAGAAAAATAGTAAAAATTCCACAAAATTCCCAAAGGTTCTTGAGAACCTGACTTTAATTTCCATGCACTTTTAAAACTATACCTGCGTTTCCTGTCCAATTTTTATTTGTTAAATCTTGACTTGTAAAATTAACCCCTTTTTAACCACTTTTAATACTCAATTTCTTTAATATAACTATTTTTAAAATTAGATTGGCCTTCCAAATCTCAGTAATCATCACCAAAAACCTTTAATAATAAAATTAAGTGCCCTACTAAACTTTAGACTACCACATCCTCCCTCCAATAAAGAATGTCCCCATTCTTTAAGTTTGCATAATTGAGTAACTACATATTCATCCTCTCTTCATCCTCTTTAACTGATTGCCTTAACTAGTCCTGAATATCTCCACCTTTTATATTTTTAAATCAATATCATTATCAATATGTCATCAAAAGACCTTTCTGTCCCATGTGAAATTTGCACCAAATACCAGGTTCCTTGTTTGATTTCTAACCCTGGTCTTCCTGGAAGAACTGCCTGTGATTTTTTCAGGCTTAAGAAAATCAAGTGTAACTTTCCAATTATACCTTCCAGAACTAACATCTATACTAGACCAGCTGCTCTTCCTGATCCTACTATTCCTAAAAAGAGATTATCGAAAATTCTCACCTTCTTTTGTGATATAAAGGCCAAAACAGCTTCTTCTTCTAAAGATCCCAATCCTGAGCTTCCTCCTCCATCTCAAGATCCTAATCTTATTATTCTGGTTTCTACATTCAGTTTTTCTGAAACATTGTTTCCTGGCTCAAAAAATAAGTTTTTTTCAATTTTAATTTGCTAAATCTCCTACTAATTCCAAACCCAACTACTATCTCTTCCAAATCCTAAGCAAATGAAATTACCAGTACAGATGATTTTGTTCAGGTGCAGAATTATTACATTAATCATTATCATAAGTTTCATAGATATCTCTTTCTTGATTTTTGTGATGATATGAAGTGTAAATTTTTAACTTATTTTCAGGAAACTCCTGCTAATAATACTGAAGATTTAATGAAGAGAAGAGTTTTAATACAAAGCTTTGATAATGATGTTGAAAGATTACAAAGGGATTATTTATTCTAATTTTCTTCTCTTCTTTAAAATTTTAATAATGTGATTTTTAAATTCATTTGGTGCTGATAACTGTTATTGTCTGGTTGATCTTAATTCTTTTAAATTTGTCATATTTTGAAATAAAATATAATAAACCATATTTTCCTTGTAATTATTCCACTACTGAGAGCAAGGTTTGAATTCTTTCAGACTCTCCTCTACCAATATCCATCTTTTTTACAGAATGAGATATCAGGCCTGCTTAATGAGCCAAATACTTTTGATTTCATTCCCATTGGACTTCCCCCTGAGCCAAATACTATGATTCCATTCTTGCCATAAGGTCCTCCAAGCTTTGCCTAAAATATTCTACCAAAGAGACCCACTAAATCCAGATCTTATCCTTCTTCTATGATTCAGCATCATAACATTCAAATGCATTTGTAACACTTTAAAATTCACTCCTATTTTATTTATCATAAATCATAATTTTCCAGACATTATTAGCACCTATATTTTTGAATTTTAACAATCTCCGTTAATAACCTTTAAAATCTGTACCTTTATTAAATCCTAAATAACTTCATTTAATGACATCTCCATTCCCTAAGGTTACTTGCACTTTTTTCATTAATGACTGAGTTGTCCAAATGAGTGAGTAACAGTTTGAGTACTGATGAACCAGTGATAGATTAAAAATGACTGAATTTAACATCCCTCTTGATTAAAATTCCCTCCTAATATTCTTAAATCAAAAATTTTAATTTATTTCTAGTTTATAGTCTTGGTGGACCAAAGTGAAAGTAATTTTCCAGTTTAAAGTCATAGGGGACCAAAGATTGACATTTTGATGTTATTTCCAGTTTAAGGTCATAGAGGACCAAATCTTATAGTTTATTTCCAGTTTTAGGTGATAGTGGACCAAAGATTGTGTTGATTCCAACTGCCTACTACTATTTTTCAGCCCATTTTCATCATATTTTTCTCCCTTTCCCATTTTCCTCCTAATTTTCAAATTTTCAAGATTACTCCTTCCAACTTCACTTCTTCTAGTGACCAAGCCTGTGATTACTGCTCCTTTACCCATTAAGAGTGCACCTTTACCTATAACTAGAAAAGATATACCTACAACAGGGCCTGCTTCAACTTTTTTGAGAAGAAGAGAGAATTCTCTGGACTTAAATATTGCTCATTTCCCCTTCCTGCTACCAGCTCTGCCTCCCATTGCAAGCCTTCTACTCCTTTTCCAAAATCATCAGCCTCTAAAAATCCTACTACTTTCACACCATCAGCCTTTTTAAATATTCCTTCTGACTCTGAATCTCTGGGTCCACCTCCTTCTGCTCTTTATGCTGCACCTTCTCTCCAATCAAGACTCTCTTCTGTCATACCTAGAACTCCTACTGCTCCAAATGCAATGTTTAATCCTCCTAAATCAGTTCTGTATGTTTCTCCTTCTCCTTTTTCTTTTTCTCCAACTCCTATACCAGAGCCTTTTCCTCCACAACCTAAATTTAGTAACCCTCATTGTCCTTCTTCTTCATCAAAAAGATCCAGATCTCCTAGTCCTCCAATAATTTTCTGTAAGAAAAGAAATAAACCAACAGTTAATGGACATCCAATACCTGCTCCTTCCAGATACATCCTAACTTTTCTAAAACCACCTTCATATTTCAACATTCAAAATCCATACTCTTCCCTTCTTGAAGAAAAATTTCTGCAAAGCCTGCCCTTAAATCTTGAGATTGACACAGTTGACTCAAGTAAGCAATTAATATTTTCACTCTTCTTTGTAAATTTATCACTTGATTTTTTATTGATGACCTGATCTAGATTATTCTAGATCCTGTTATTCTCCATCTGCTTATTTTATCCCAGATCCAGAACCCACTTCAGCTATGGTAAAATGTAATGAGGTTGCTCAACAATTATATTCCATTTTCAATTTTAACTTTGCCCATTAAAAATATTATCCTCCAAAAGATTGTGAAGATGTATTTTCAAGAGAGCAAGTTTTTACATGTCACTTTAAATTGGCCACTTGGCTTGACCATAAACAATGTTGTCAATTTAAAGAGATTGAAAGATTTAATAGAGCCTTTCCTGAAGCCTTGACTGTTCCATCTTCATAGAAGGAGAAACATCCTTAATTCTTCAGGCTCCTGCTAGAAATTTTAAAGAAATTAAAAAAAACTATATATATAAAATCGTAAAAACAACATACTACTTATTTTATTAATTTTTTATTAGTATTTATTATTATTAATATTATTATTATTTATTTATTTTTCTTTATTATTACTATTATTATTATTTTGTTTGCAATTTTTATTTATTTTATTATTATTATTATTATTTATGACTATTATGAAATTTTTAATTTAAAATTAAAAAATTTATGTATAAAATTTTTTGTAAAATTTATAAATTAAAATTAAATATATCTAAAAGTTTCCCCACAGCCATTTGACAAGCAGTACCCCTGACATCATATCCACATCCAAGTGCACCTTGATGTGGAATAGACAAGAAAAGAAATTGAAAATAAACATAAACAATTTTTGAAAAATTTGAAAACATAATAGCAAAAAATAGAAATGATCACTGGGTGGGCTCCCTCCAATTTGTAAAAATGATTGGAGGACACCAGTGATCATTATCTCTGAACCAATTAATTTTAATAATTTTTTCTTTAAAAAAAATTAAAATAAAATAAAATTCTAACATAAATAAATTCAAAAATAAAACATTAAAAATCCTTGAACCCGGCTTCAAATGAGCATAATCCTTTGATTTTGTGTTGATCCAGTTTATTATCTTAGTGAACTTTCTATATAACAAAAAAAAAGCCAGGATTCAACTAGAAACAGGGAAACTTTGGTAACAAAAATTGTGGGGTAATTGTGTATAGAGCAGCCAGCCCATCAATTACCCCCAAACGTTTTAATATTAAATTTAGAAGGCTCCCCTGTGAACACTTCTACCAAAAATAAAAACAGTCCAACACAATTCATCACCATAAAATTTGAAACATTTGAATTTAATGACTGTTAATGTTAATGATAGTTTTTAGTTTATACTCTCTTGTGGATTACATCTTCTTTAAGCAATAGTAAAGTAGTTTATCCTCATTTTGGAGGAAATATTCATAAACTATAGTTGGTAGTTAATCCTCATTTTGGAGTTATTCTACAGTACACCTTGTGCCCCTAGGATAGAAACGCTTGACTTGATCAGCAGCTATCCTCTTTTTTAAAACAGCTCCATCCAACTCTTCTAACACATATGAACTACCAGATGCCTGTTCTCTAACTCTGTAGGGTCCATTCCACCTATCTGCAAACATTCATCCCCACCAACTTTACAAACTCCTATTATACACTAAGACCATATCTCCAGTTCTCAAAGGATTCCTTAACCTATGATTCAACCTCTTATACCAATATCTATCTGACAAATTCCTAATATTCATCATTTTTGAATATGCCTTTTCTTGAGTTTCTTCTTTCTTTTCTAACTGAACCATTCTTGCAAATAATAATTCTTCAGTAGTTTTGACTGTGTCCCAATCTACTCCAAGATATGATTCATCCTCAAAATCAACTGGTAAAACTTCTTTCTGTCCAAAAACTAGTTTGTATGGTGAATATCCAATTGTCTTTTTGGCAGTGATTCTTTCAGAAAATATAACTAGTGGTAAATAGTGCATCCACTTTTCAGCACTTGATCCACACATTTTATCTAAAGCATCCTTAATAACTTGCTGCCCACTTTCTACCATTCCTTAAACTTTGGGATAATATGGGGTCACTAACCTAACCATTGATCCAAATTTTGATATAGCCTCTCTAAATTCTGTCCCAAATTCAGGATCTCAATCAAAAGTCACCAACTTCATCACTGCATACCTATATAACCAATTTTTAATCAAAAAATCTTCTACATTCCTTGCATTCAAATTAATAAGAGGAGCTGCCTCTACCCAACCATATAAATCATCTCTGGCTACAATAAAATATTTATATCTCCCCTCCTTAATATGAACAGCGTCCAAACTAACCCTACCAAAAAGATTATTTTCACCAGTTGCATGTCCAGGCTCCTTTGGCCTTAAATAACTTCTCCTTTGACATTCTTCACATTACTGAGCCCATTTTCTAACAGTCAACTTCATAACAGGCCACTAAAATATATCAGCAATTTTTCTATAAGTTTCACCAACTCCTCTATTCCCAAGATCTTTATGCAGTGATTTTGTAAACAATTCTTGCCCTTTCTTTTTAGTAATAACTACTTGAGGATTTGGATACCTCCACCTCATTAATCTTCTTCTAAAGAGATGAAATTATGGTGAATTCCTTTTGATAGCCATCCATTCATCATCATCACTTTTTTCTGGCCTTTCTAATGTTAAAAAATATTTAACTGCTATATAATAAAATGTGTTCTCTCCCCAGACATCATCTTGAAAATCAATTAATATTATATCTATTGGAACCTCCCTATCTCCTAGATCACCTGCACATGAATGAGCCAATAAAATTAAATCTTGAATTTGCCATTTATCATAAAAGATTTTTGAAATTTCCACCTTTGAACTTTCCAACCTTTTAGCAACCAAATTTTCGTCTTTCCCTTTTTTACCCTTTTCAGAATCATCATCTTCATCTTTGTCCAACCTCCTTTTAACCAAATTCTTACTAACACCCAACCTCTCTTTAACCAAATTTTCTAAAACTCCAACAAAATCAATTCACCAAATTCTTACTATCTCACACTATTTCTCCATCCTCATCCATATGCACAACATCTCCAACCTCTTTTTTACCAAATTTATCTACACCAACATCAAGCTCCCCAAGCACATAATTTTTCATATTTCTACTATTTTACAGTTTATCCTTATGGTGGAGGTATTCATCATCTCTATCCAAAGATATTAATCCTGCCATTTTAACCTCATGGGGGAGGTAAGGAATGTTTTAAGCACTTTTTGTACTGAATTTAATCAAAGGTATATCTTCATTGAATTCCTATGAGTCAGAATCCTCTTCAGTAGGTGGTCTTCATAATAATCAATCTGGCATAGCAAAATTCTTGCCAGCCTTGTGAACTAAATCAAAAAGAGAAATTCTGAATAAAGGCTACCCATCTAGTCATGGGCACATTCTGTAAACTTGGGGAATTGATCATTTGAATCAAAGATTTAGCATTAACTTGAAATTCAAAGTGCGTCCCCATAAAATATTTTGAAGTTTCTTTAAGTTTTTTGCCACACCACAAAGTTCTAATTTTGGTTGAGAATATCATGATTCCACCTCAGTAAAAACCACAGATTCATAACTGACTGGTCTAATATAACCAGCTTTATCCATTTGAGACAGAACCTCCCCAGCAGAAATTTGACTTAAATCCACTGCTAATAAATCAGGCCTGCATCTTTCCCATAATCTAACTTTTGCAGTATAATATATTCCTCAACTACTTTTTTAACCTAATAAATGCCTCTTCAAACTCTTCATTCCACTGCCAATTAGCATCCTTCCTATTCAATCATCTCAAAGGAGTAGCCAATGAAAAAAATTCCTTGATAAACATTCTTACATACACACATATGCCCAAAAACCCTCTGACTTTGGTTGTATTCTTGGGTCTTTGCAAGGAATGAATTTTTTTACTTTCTTCTTTGACATAATCCTACCCTCTCTACATACCACATTACCTAAGATTTCCAAAGCTGGTACACAACAAGAAAATTGGGAACCTGAATTTTTTAAACCAGCCTCTTCAAGCCTAAACAAAATCCTCTCTAAAATAACAGCATATTCCCAGATAAACTTTCTTATCCCTGGATTCACCTTCAGTACTTCTTTACCATATTCTGTTAAAGTTCTTTTATTCCAAAATAATCAATAAATATACCAGCATATTGTGGAATTATTTCTTGTAGAATACATGCCATCTGAGCTTGATAAACAGCAACTGAATTTGTCATTCCTTGAGGTAATCTTGTTAGCTGTAATTGTCCAAGTGGCATATCAAAGTTTATGAGAGGTCTAGAGTCTGGATGAAACTCTCTTGCATAATATCCCCCCATTATATCTCCTAAATCATAACACACTCTCCCTGAAAATATCTCTACAAACTCCTCCACACTAGGTGGCATTCCTGCATCTTTTATTGTAACCCTATTTAGCTCTCTTAAATCATGAGCTAACCTAAGCTTGCCATTAGGTTTTTAATACAGAATACTGGACTTGAATAAGTTGATGATGATTTTCCATATAATCCAGTTTGAATTCTTTCTCTAATGACTTAGATATAATCTTCTTTTAAAGTGGCCAGTATTGAAATTGGTTTCTGTTGCCATGGTTCATGTAAACAACTGGAATCTTGTAGGGCTCCCAATAAGAATTATTTACCCCTCCTCTCTCCTCTTCTAGAAATTCAATGGCCTTTTATCTGTTAACCATTACATCCAAACAACAACCTTTTTCTTCACCTGAAAGCCATCATTCAGGTCCAAAATTAACATCCTCTAATCTCTTGAGAGTGATCCTAGAAGTTTCAGAAAATTCAGGCAGGTTCTTGAATAAAGGACAGTCAAATGGATCTCTTGATAGATTTGATCTTCTCGAAGGCGTATTTAATTCATCTGGCAAAGGTTCTTTAATTGGCCTAATTTTATTTGCCACCTTTTTATATTTTGCTGCACCAATGCCCACTCTTACTTGAGATACTTGATCCATTATATTTTTGCCATTATATAATTTTTCATAATAACTTTCTTCAACTTTAAAATGAGAATCAGAAATAGAGTAAGTTGAAACATAATTTTCATTTTTAATATTTTCATTTTTATCACTACCACCCCTTTTTCCTTTGTCTAATTTATTGTGTAATTTTCCAAACCTTTTTCCCATTCATCTTACACCATAAAATCACCAGTAAATAAATTTGGAAGTTTAACCTCTTTCTGGAGGAAAGAAATAGAATCATCACAAATATTTTTTTTGAATTAATTATACTAAGATTTTTTTGTTGATTTTGATGTAATAATTGCAGTTTATCCTCACGCTGGAGGCCATAAAATAATCCACCACTAATATCACCATAACTAACAAAACTCCCTTCCAAATTTTTATCCAACATAATATATCCCATCTTTCCCTTTGAACCATTTTTAAATTTTATAGAATAGATTGATAAAGATAATAAACATATAGAAAAATACATCACATAATGACATTCCAATGAAATATCAACAGAAAATAATTTAGAATCCACTTGTATTATCTCCAAGTGAGCTGACCTATTGCAATCCAGGATCTCTTCTTGAGGAGAGATTGCGACATTAGAGAAATCAGCCCTTGCTACCCCATAAACTGAGGGTAATCATACTTATATTTAACAAATTCACCAAAAGCTGACCTTTTAATTCACCGCTTCTTGGTTCACATACAACTCTGGCACATTGTGGTTAGGCCAGGCCTTGTATCCCAGACATCATCTTCTGGAGGTTCTAATTGTAAATGAAGCCTTCTCTTATTTTCACCAGTAATCTCTACACTGATTCCCATACCACTCTGATAATCTATCCTAGATTCAAAATCCATCAAAAAAGGCCCACCAAGAAACGTTTTTACTGATCCTCTGGAAACATAAAAGTCCACTCTTCCAAAAGATCCACAAACACATAACTTGACATGCTCTTCTGCACCCGTAAGTTCAGTAGAATACCCACCTATGCCTCTTAAATTACCACCAGTACCATTTTTAATTGGCAAGACTATTATAGTTGCTTGCTCTAAAGAAATTAAATTAATCTGTGGCCCAGTATCTACCAGGGCCTTTACCTCTTTCACATTTAACATCACTATTAAATACCCTAGAGGAGTAGAAAAATGAGTTTCCACATCCTTTCTAAACTTTTCAGTATTTTCACATATATAATCCACCTCTTCAAAGATACCCTTCTCCTTTTCAGATTATTCTCTTGCTTCTCTGAAAGGGCAGGACTAATCTTAAATAATTCAACTAAAGATAAAGGAATCTGGAGTTGATACACTCTACCCAAAACCATCTCCAAAGCATTATCTTGACCAGATACTACTAGCTTTTCATATTGAACTTTAGTTTTAACAACCTTGGCCCTGGCCACCTATTTAGGACACACATTGCCATCTTCACCCCCCATAATAACATCTTCATCTACCATAACCCTAGCTCTATCACCAGCTTCTTTCACCAATCCAGATCAATCACTGGCTCTCTTTACCCATTCCATAGGAGTAGGACCAGAAAAACTTGGTCTGGGAAGAGACACTATTGGTAAATCTTCCTCAGAATCAGATTTTTCATCCACAGGAATTGGCTCACCATTTAAATCAAATTTACCATAACTGGGAGGCCCCATATCTGCCATTCCCTTCTGAATTTTATAAATTTTGTCCTTGGTAGAAGGTTTCTTTTCAATCTTTTTAATTTCAGCCTTTCCTGTTTTAGCCCTAAGTTGGCTCTGAATGCTACTTTTAGCTTTAGTAGCAGCTGCTCTTCTTGCAGAATCAACATCATCTTCACCAATCATACAGTTGCCATCCACCCTAGAAACCATTCCCAACTCTAATCCACCATATGAAGTTTTAAAAGTGGCCTTACTGACCTCCTTTTCTTTACCCTTTTTTTATTTTCCACCATCAGTACCACCATTCTTTTTTCCACCTTTAGTGTTTTTATCATCATCACCAGTTAATTCTCCAAATCTTTCTCTCCTTTCAGCCATTAAACTCTTCCTAACTAAATCAGAGGGTGCCTGACCATCACTGGGTTTGATGAAAGATCTATCAGAGAATTTTTAAACCTTTCCATAAAATTTTACTCTACCAGCATGCAAGTCCCTATCCAAAAAATAACAATCTTTTGCTTTGTTCCCCCTCCTATTACAATAGGAGCACACCCTAGGTTCGCTATAACCACCTCTATAACCATTTCCACCATAACCATTTCCTTTCCCATTAAACCGGTTTCCATTGCCATTATTAACATAAGTCCTTCTCTCATAGCCTTTTGACTGATAAGAAGAAGAAGTTGAAGATGAGGCCACAGGTGCTCTGTTGGCTTTTTGAGTTTCTTGAACAAATATTATGAGCTGCTTAGTTAAGTCAGCTAAATGATGATCTACAATATAAATTCCATAAATGTTAATAATCTCTGTTTCAGGAACATAAGCAGGATTATCATCATTATTGTGTAGAGGTACTCTAGATAACAGATCTACATTAGATTGTAAGGTTCCTGCTCTATGTGTAATATTCATTTGTCCTCTGTATTCTTGTACAGCTAATTGCCATCTAAACATATGTCTATTAGGAGTTTTCATGTTTAAGAGTGACTTAACTGCACTACAGTCAGTTATTAACTCAAATTTTTGGTCTTCCAGGTAATAATGTAGCTTCTCAAGAGCCCATACTACTGCCAAACATTCAAGTTGAGTAGCACCATATTTCAATTCACTACTTCTTAGAGTTTGTGAAATATAGCAAATTACTACTTCTGACATTTTTTCTTCAATAAGTTGTTTTTGATGCAAAGCAGCACCCAGACCAATAAAACTTGCATCTGTATACAATAAAAAAGCCAATTGGAAATCTGGTAATCCCAAGATAAGAGCTGTCATCAAACATTCTTTCAAATTATCAAAAGCCTGTTGTCTTTCATTATTCCAAATGAAAGCTTCTGATTTCTTTATCAGTGTGGTCAATGGTGAAGCAATTAATTGGTAGTTATTTATATATTGTCTATAATAGCCACCCATACCAGGAAAAGATTGTACATCCTTTACATTTTGAGGAGTTCCAATATTCTTGATTGCAGCCACCTTATTTTGGTCTACACATATTTGTAAGCCAGATACAATATGACCAAGCACTTTTAAAGGCTCAAACCCAAATTTACATTTTTTCAATGCAGGGGTCATTTTTATTTCATCCATTTTCTGAAATACCTTCTTTAAATGGATAAATTTTTCATCATATGTCTTAGAGAAAACTATGATGTCATCAATGTATACCATTAACCATCCCTCAATCATTTCATTATGGAATTTTAAATCCATTAACTTCTGAAATACCAAAGGAGCATTTTTTGGTCCAAATGGCATCCTGACATATTTATATATTCCCATATGTGTTGTTATCAACAAAAAGTTCAGTGAATTCTTTTCTACAGGAATCTGATGGTACCCTTTATTTCCATCCAGGAAACTTATATATTTAGCACCTTTAAGGGTAGCATGTATAGAGGCAATCCTTGGAAAGGGATAAATATCATCCACTGTGAATTTATTTAATGCTCTATAATCACTACACAGTCTTGCTTTATCTTGTTCATAAGAAATTAGCACTGGTGATATTACACAATATTTTGGTGTAGATTCAACCTTTTCAATAATGTTCATTTTTAATAACATCTTAATATTATCCTCTATGTCTTTCCTCTTCATTGTTGAAGCAGGGTATGGTTTCTTTTTAAGACTAGCAGGAATATTATCCATATCACATGTTAAACTAATTTTCATCTCATGATCTTTTACAAGGCCAAGTTCATTGGTTCCATGTGCAAAAGCCATTGGAAATGCTTTAATTAAGTCCAAAATATTTGTTTTCTCAGCTTCACTTTACTGAGTGCCAAATGATGCTTTTGAAATTTCTGTTTCCAGAAGTTCCATCTCATTGGGTTCTCTTCCTTTTCAAGGAATACTTATAACTGACTCAATTTGTAAGACCGTGTTGAAAGAATTTATTTTAAATTTTCTTTTACCATTCATGCCAATTGTAAAATTATTTTTAGCAGGGTCTAATTTCACACCAAACTTAGTCAGAATGACATTTCCAAGGATAAAACAGTTACTACAATTAGTATTATCCATTACTACAAAATCACAAGTTACCCTAACATAACCATGTTGATGTTTAAAGAAAAAAGCAGCTTTGTATCTACCAATGGGGTGTAGTACTAATCCAAAACCTCTCCAATTTTTACTTTGAAGGGGTTCAAGCTTTGATTTATATTCACTATCAATTTTCTGTAATGTATTTGTTGAAACAACAGAACCAGAAGCTCCTGTGTCCAAGACTATATTTACATTTTCTCCAGAAATGATAGCTGGAACGGTGATAGGTGTCATTTTTAAGTTATTAGCTTGTATATCCTTAATGATTTCAGCATCCTTAAAATTCATTAAAGATTCATTTGACTCCATATTTAATATTGGAGTTTCAAGGATGGAAAAATCATCTTCCAACATACAGACTTCATTTTAATCACTATATGAGATATTACTGTCATAATCACTTGAATATTTACTTTTTTCTGTTTCATTTTCAGATTCATTCTGATTTTCAACAATATTTATATTCTTCTCACATTTGTGACCTTTCACCCAAGGTTTATTACACTTATAACAAGTATTTGTTTCATACTTTTGAGGTACTACAGGTGCAATAGGTTTTTTCTGCTTCTCCTGAAGTGTTTTTGAATCCTGATTTTTCACAGGTTCATTATTTTTTTATAAGTGGTGTACCTTGCTTCATACTTATGGTTTAATAATATTTCATTGCAAAGATTAATAAATTTAGAATGTTCATTAACCATTATTGTTCTAGCTACAATAATGTCTCTGACAGATATAGGTAATTTATATATTATGTTATCTTTCCATAAGTTAGAATCCATGTTTGGCTCAATGGCTTTTAATATTTTATTTAAATTCATTAAAAATACCATAGGTTTGTCACCATTCAATGGATTATACCTAGTTTTCTTGTATAATCTTTGCTGAGTGAGTCTGAATTTAGAACCTCCGAATTGTTTTTAAATTAGTTGTTTCCATTCATCCCAAGATTATTCTTTACCCTCATTCAAAACAGCTTCAAACCATAATAGAGAAACATCCTTAAATAAAGAGATCAATTTTGATCTTATTTCTTCATCTGGTAACTTATATGAGAATTTTAAGTTGTCAATTATTTGAATAAAATTTGGCCAATCAGAGCTGGCTTCCCCATCATAAGTTGGGTACTGGTTAATCTTTGGCCAGTTCTTTTGATTGGATTTTATTTCACTAATATTAGGTAAATTCAATAACTCATTCACTCTAGATAAATGGTCTTGTATTTCCTCTTGCACGGATTTGTGACTTACATTTGTATTTTCAGACTTGACACTACCACCAGTTGGTTTTACTTTTGGTGGTAAAGAGAATGATTGAGATTCATTTTTGCCAATGAAAGGATTATTATTATACTGAGTATACTTATGATTATCCTGTTTCATTAGTAGATTAGCAATTTCAATCTCAACTTTAGTCAATCTTTGTAGCAGATCAGAGACACTCTGATTTTTCTGGGCAAAAGATAGCTTTGTTCTTGATTCAGTTTTCAATAAATGTGCTTCAAAAAACTTTTCTAACTCACAGAATATGTTTGAAAGTTTACTGTATTTATTACTCAAAGAATCATACTTAAGAGTTATAGCCAAGTGTTCATTCTCCAATTCTTTATTTCTTGTTGCCAGTTGAGAAATTTTAAATGTCAAGGACAAAATTGTATCACTTGTGAGCTTAACTGTCTGTTCCTCACAATCAGTCATTCTATTCCATAATGCTGAAACAATTCTATGGACAGTAGGGCTATTATTTAAATACTCCATGTCTTCCTTCTCAATTCTTTCACTGTTTTTTTAACTTCTCATCTCACTAGTAAGTGGTGGAAACTCAGGATTAACTTTATTATTATTATAAATAGTAGTGGTGTTATTGACAAAAGATAAGTCAGGTGTATCTACATCAAAACCTAATTTTCTCAAGTCCTCCTAAATTTTCTGTACAGATTTTACATCAATAATATTACCTATATTGTAATCATCAGTATTGTGTTCAATATGAGAGGTTAATATACTTACCAGGGGATTTGTGCAAGCCCTGATTTTTGGTACTTTATCTTTCCTTTGTAGGGGTGAGCTGAGGAAGTCTGATGAGGGGGGAGGATCCCTGTTGCAATTGTGACTGGACCATTGCTGGTGGAACCAATCACACTTCCATTTCTCTACCAGGATTTTTTCCTGGGAATGATGTGACCCTCCTTGGATAGGGAGTTGTTGCCTTGGCTGCCCTACCTTTAACTCTGCCAAGGTTTGATTCATCTGTTGGAAACCCACCTTGCAGTTTTTTTGTAATTGCTCTACCTCCTTTAGCATGAAAGACTTTGATTCATCCAGTTTCAGAACCTGCTTTGCCAGATGGGACAGTTGATCCTGCAGAGGAGGTGAAGTCTTTTTGATTGTTATCTTTTTTAAGAGGGTTTCCTTTTCCTCTATGCTTTTTGACTCTGGTTGTGGGTAGGATTGATCCTCCATGGTGATGTCCTGGATCAATCTTTTTAGCTTTAGCCCTGGTGTTATAAGTAGGTTTTTTACTTACATTGTCCTGTTGAGCACTCATTTTGTCTTTAAATAACTATTTTAAATGTCTAAAAAAGGGAAAATCTAAATGGTAATTAGTAGACAAAAAATATTAGTAATACAATTACTAATTAAAGCTCTGGAGCTTACCATGAATTTATATCTTTATTTATTTAAATAAAATATAAGAAAAATTTGAAAAAATCTGTTAAAAATAATATAATAAATTTAACTAGACCTTTATAAGGGTGAATAACTATCTTACCAATCTTTAACCAAATACCAATTTAATTGGGTGTTATATTGGTGACCAAATACCAAGTGAAATTGGGTTTATATTGGGTACAGTTACTACTGTAAATAACTAATTTTATTATAAAAAATTAGTAAAATTATTATAAGGGTTCTTTTCTGCAATCACTGAGCTATGATGACCCACTAATGTGCTTCAGACCCAAATATTTGGTTTTTTTTGAGATATACTAGAGTAAAAATCATGTCCTAAGGCCTATACTATATAATAAGTAATAACTAAGGAAAGACCCCCAATTGTCAGTTTATGCTAGTATATAAGTATGATTTAATAGTAAATATTAATGGTCCAATTACTTATTAATAAATGATTTAGTGATTAAACCTCAGGGGAAGACTAATAAAATAGTTATTCTCAATTTAAACTCACAATACTTGGATTTTATGTGTGCTAGTGGTGGAAAATAGAATAATAAAATATAGTTATGGCTAATATAAAGATAATATCAATTTATAAAGGCTTTATAATATATTTATATAGGATAGTAATTGTGTTGTAGTGCTTATTTGATTTGTAGTAAGTAAGTGATGTCTAATAACCATCAAAATCCTCCCTTACTTATACCAAAATCCACTGGAGTGCACAGACCTTCAATCAAGATGATGTCACTGCTATCCCCGGCAATTACAGCACTGTGAGAGCCCATCACCTCCCCATGGCATCCACTTCAAGCAGTTTCAACACCCAGACCTCCAGTAAGGACCCTCCATCACAATTAATGATACTACAGACCCATACCATAAATAGAATAAACAGATCAAAGCAGATACCATAAAGAAACAGATAAAATAACACATCCAAAGAGGATAAAATGAAACCTAAAGCATTTAAAGGAACCAAATTAACTGTACAAGCTCCCAATAACATCCCCAAGCATCCACATTAACCCAGTAATCATATCCCAACTCATAAATCCCTGAAAATCCATCCAAGGAAGCAGATTAAGTTGTCCAAACTGGATATATGTTCCTGAAATAGGGGGTGTCAGCTCTGGCAAATCCGCACTTAACTTAAGTGCAGATTTCAAACCAAATCAGCACTTAAATTTTGCAAAAAAATCACTTATTTTAAAAATGGGTGTCAGTTCTGACCTCAAATCAGCACTTTTTTGGTGATTTTTTTTTCGAAACCACATGTTGGCCACATCATCCCTTTCTTTCCCATACCATCCCTATCACATGTGATACACTGACCTTCCTCGCTACCTACCCATCAATCCTCGGCACACACCCCTTCCTGACATTTTCAACATTTTGACCAGGCATTTTTACATTCTTTTTTACTTATATCTTCTACCTCTTAATCTTTTTTTTGGCTCCCAAACTGATGTAAACCCTTGGTTTCTACACGATACTACTAAGTATATACCCTCTGGATCCAAACCTTCCTATAATCCTCCCAACACACCTTTACTTGGAGGAGATCAATCCCCTCCACCTTCTAACCATAGTTCAGCTGAAGATGATCCCGACTATCAAGCAGAACAATTATATCGCAGCAGATCTGAGTCCTCAGAGGCCCAAAATTTAAATATATGTTTACTTTTTGTTTTTTCTTCAATTCTTCTCTGAATTTCTCTTTCATTCTAGTCTCCTCCTACTCAAACTCAATCTCCATTAAATTATCTCAATTCTGGAAATGTGAATCCCACTTTAGAAGCTGCTTTAGATGAACTTCCTGAAGCCTCTTGCTCAAGCTCCAAACTAAAGCGTTGAGCCTCAACTTCAATGAACTTGAACCATCTATTAAAACATGGTAATACTTCAACAAGCTCATTTGGCTCCCTTGAGGATTATTTTGAAAAAAAAGATATACGTAAGATTCGTTTACTATATATCTTAATCATAAACTCATTTATTTATTTATTTCAATTTAATTTTCTCAGCAAAATCAACTATTGCGAAAAATGCCTAATCCATGTCCTTTAATTTTTTCAGGTGACAGAATAGGTTGTCCAGTGATAGGATTAATATATGTGAGAATTCAGGTACACCTCTAAAAATTTCATAAACATTTTGAATTGAAGCAAAAATACACATGTTTACACTGATCTTTGCTTTTAGATCAAGGTGCACCTTTTCAATTTTTAAGAACAATGTGTTGAAAGGAAACATTATAGTGGTAAACCCACTCATGTGTACCCTGATCTTTGTGCGAAGATCAGGGTACACTTCTCAAAATCTCTGATACAATTTTTATCAAGGCCAATATACAATGGTGGACTCTGATGTTCGGCCAAAGATGAAGGTCCACCTCTTCAAATATCACTGAACACATGGTTGCAGGCAAAAATACCATGGTGTACCCTGATCTTTGGCCAAAGATCAGGGTACATGTCTTCAAATTTCAAGAAATATTTGAATAGGAGAAAAAACATATGTACCCTGATCTAATCATATGTAAAAGGGTTTTGTTAACAATGTATATTGATGTATTGAGACTGAAGGAGAGGGGATGTATCCATTCCAAGGAGAGGGTAAAGGTGGGAAAAAGCCCAGGCCAAGGGGGGATAAAGAATAGGATAAATGAGAGAAAAGAGGGAGAGAGAGAGAGAGAGAGAGAAAAGGTTAATTTTACCTATAAATTTAAAAAAAACCACTAACAAAAAAAACAAAAACAAAAACAAAAAACCAAAAAACCAAAAAAAAAAAAAAATAGCAAAAAATTAAGTAAAAAAGATAAAATGACTTACCTGGAGAGATGAGTTGAGAAAAAAGAAATATAAGTGAAATTGTTTGAGTGATGTAGGAAGAGAGGAGAAAACGGATATGAGTGAAAAAAAAAAGAGAGTGACTGAAAAAATATGCGTTTGCTGAAAATATGCAATTTCATGTTGAGTTGATGAAAGAAAACACAGAGAGATAAAAAAATAAGACTTTAACAGCAAATTCAAAAACCAAAAAAATATGCAAAAAAATTTCGTGGCCATTTTTGATAAAAAGACAAAATCTTCTTCTAGATCAGAATCAGAATTGGAATCAGAGTCCAAGAGCAGTTCAAGAGCCATGAAAGTCATTGCTTTATGTAATTTATCATGATTTGAAAGTGAGGAAGGCATAACTCTTATATGATATGATATGAAGATGTAAATGATGTATGATGTTTTGAGTTATGAAGTGTTATGCTGCGGAGTGCTGCATATGAATGTGATGATGCTGAAAAATCAGTGAAATGGGACTTGATGGTGAAATCAGCACTTTTGGTTGAGAAAGTGCAGATTTGAGTGAAATAAGTGACTTTTTTCACTTTTGAAAACCACCAGTATTGGAGCTAGTGTGTTTTGGAAATTTGCACTTAGATAAGTGCGGATTTGGTCAAATTTAAGTGTGGATTTGTAAGTGCGGATTTGCCAGAACTGACACCCCCTAATAAGTGTATATGCTTGTGTAGGCATTGTGAGTCCACTGGATATGTTCATATGACCTAAAATAAGCAGAAAAATAAAGGTTATAGGCTATTAAGAGGTTAAAACCCACTTATAGGCCTAAATATACATAGTATAACTACATATTTCACTGAATATGAGGTTTATGTATACATATAAGCTTATGTATGTCTATAATTACTTAATATCACTTAAGATAAGTATATTATGACTCCATTAACACTTTAATAAGTATTATTAGGCTATGGATAAGCTATTTAAACTACTATAAGTCATATAATAGTGTAATAATTATATATAGATGTATTATAACCATATATATAAGTATTTTAACCTTATTTTTAAGTAATAGGCTTAATGTGGTTAAGGTTATTTTATTTTAAACATAAGAATTACTCAGTCCTGGAGATACCTAGGCTGACAGAGTGAGTCCAGACAACAAAGCTACAAAAGTCAAAATAATTATAAAAAATATTAAAATGATCAGAAATATTTTCAAAAGTAGGAAATCAACAGAATTTCATTTTAGAAAAATCTTAGTAGTTGATAAAATTGGATTTGGTCCATAAAGGTTGATTTTTATCAGAAAATTTTCAACTTGATTTTAAAGAATTACAAAAATTTCACCATTTCTTCACAACATTCTTCCAGGAGATTTCTGTTTAAAACATAAACGATGGAAATTCCAAAAAATGACAAAATTATGAATATTATAAAATTAAAATTATTTGATTAAATAAATTTTGGAAACTCCACAACGGCATACTCACAGCATGCTGGGACATGATTGGCCACAGCACATTTTCAGCATGGAAACTATGGCCTGTTGTAGGAAGTTAAGGGGGCGCTGAGAGATATCATTAAAGAGAATCATATGGTGGAGCTTTTAGATTATTACAACCATAAGATTAAATTAGAGCTATTTTAATATTTTTTACTTTACACTTCACATATCATTAGGTTAAGAACTTTATGCACAATCTTTGGAGACTAATCCTGTTCTTTATTTCTTAAATTGTTGCTTCAGTAAACTTAGTCCCACTTCACTGCAATTAGATAATTTTCACATTATTTCTTTAGGAAGACAAAGGATTCACTTGCTTCAACTCTTCTGGGCTCTGCTTACAGCAAGACAACTGTAAGAGTTCATCTACAGCAGTTGTACTATCCAGTTAGGTAGCCCCAACTTATGGTCAAACAAATGTTTACAGATAGACATTTTGTGTGGAACCTAGTAATCTAAAATAAAAAAATAAAGCTATAAACAAGAGAGAAAGAAGTGTGGAAAAAAAACATGTGAGAACTCAATTGAAAAAAAAAAGCAAAGATGATGTCACCTGCTGTAGGATAGGTCATTGTACTGTCCAGTTAGGTGGTCCCATGTAAAAATGCTTGCAGCTTTTTCAAAAAAAAATAATTCTTTTTTGTCTCACCCATCTGACCCAATTATACCTTGCATATACCACCTCTTTGCCCCCCCCCCCTCCCCCCCCCCCCCCCCCCTACGTGTGCACTTTTACCCTTCCATTGTTCCCCAATTAGGTTTGCAGACCAATCATTATCCCATGGTAAATCATCTTTTTTTTCAAATTTACTCCTTGCTGATCTCTTCATTTTCTTATTTTACTCTTTTCATCTCTTATTTTCTCACAATCTCTTGATCAATCACCCCTCCCCACTTCAACCTGGCTGTAACCTCACATGTCTCAAATCCCTGGACCTTTCATCTCCTCCACTCAGCCACTTCATTATCAATTTCATATCTTTGGACCTCTCATAACCTGAATGCTATTCATGCACACTTTCCGTGCTTCTCAACAATGGTAAGCAGTAACCTGCCTATTTATACTGCGCTAGAACTGACTCACCTCTTTCTATATATCCTTTTAGGTTCTAACTGCTTTAACCATTGTATCACTTCTCTTCTTGTTTTCATGTTTCAAGCTAGCCCTCATCCATTTGATAAGCTATAATCTTCTCTCACTTTCTATATATCCTTTTAGGTCTTAACTGCTTTAACCATTGTATTACTTCTCTTCTTGTTTTCTTGTTTCAAGCTAGTCCTCATTCATTATCTTCCCTCTTATTTTATGCAAGCAGCTGATTTTTTTGTTTCTTTCTCCAGCTCTCCTTAATACCTATTATAATTTTTTTCTTCTTGTTCCACATTCTTGCTGGTTTATAAGCTAGGTAAGCCTTTTTGTCTCTCATTTTTTAATTTACCAATCAGTTGCCCATATTTTTATTTTTTCTTTAGAAGACTTTTGCTGCTTCTATGAGAGTATAAATTGCTCACGACACTGATCACTTCAATCCTGGAGGCAATACCATTGAAGCTTCCTCTGTCCACTCAGAAACCAATCATTTAGACAGCCCATCAGAAGAATTCTCTTCCAGCACCATTATCACAGTTGAATTTACATTCTACATCAATATGCACACATGTGATGCTAGTGGTTCCTGCAAGAGAAAGTCATTGGTGTGCTCAAATAAGGCAGACCAAAAGGGTTTTCTCTGAATCTAAGAAGCTTAGCTTTGAATGGGACGTTAGAAATTCAAACCTTGATGAACTCAAGAAGTATGCTTTGATGGAAATCAGAGATAGTGAAGATGAGAACTTGGCAATTTTGGCAGAGGACCAAGAAAGCCTCCTTCTTTCATCTCTCTAGCTAGGTGTGATTGTATGAAGTACAAACAATACAGCAGACATCATCAAAAAATGAAATTTATCTCATGAGTTATGTAAACAATCTGCTTTCAGCCCAATTATCACAAACAGCCAGAAGTTCGGAATAACACTTGTTCATAAAAACCAGACAACACGTCAGATAGATGAAAAGAAGGATTAATTTCAGCTTTTTTACATGACATATTTTTATTCCATGATGTAGGGGTGCATTTGATCAATTTTGACAGAAAGTTTATATATATCATAGCCAATGGTGCTGGATGGTTCTTGAATCATTCACGGTATAGTCCAGTTTCGTTGATCATACAAATCAAAAACAGAGATGTACTTTATGTTATCATTATATATATCTCCAAGTTGAGGAGAGGATGGCAAACAGCCAAGCCAAGAATGTTGTTGTCCCAGCTCATCCAATCCAATCCAATTCACATGAGTAGCCGGCGAGCGCAGCAGACCACTGACTTATAATCAATCAATCGGATAACTTATTTCTTTCCAAAAACACGGGGTGGGATCAGCATTCCCTGCACTTTTCTTCACCATCGACCAGATGCTTGATTTAGGTATGTCTGATTGATATTGTCTCTATTCTTTGGTTTGATTGGTGCTTTATCATGTCTACCGTTTTGTTTGTTTTGTGTTTATGTTTCTTTATTTGCTCATCCACTCACTCACTCAAGTCTTATTGTTCCGGTTCTTATTTTTTGAGCAGACCACGCTATCTCTCGGCTACGGCGATGCGAACATCTTGAAGAAAATGATGAAAGAATAATAAAAGCCTTTAATCTAGCGTAAGTCTTCTCCTCTAGTAACACTGTGGATGAAGCTGAAATCGCTGATAGTAATGCGCTAACCTTTAATCTAGCGTAAGTCTTCTCCTCTAGTAACACTGTGGATGAAGCTGAAATCGCTGATAGTAATGCGCTAACCTGTATGATATGAGATCTACTCGTAAATAATATGGATCACAAGAGAACAGTGTTGTGCTAACCTTTAATCTAGCGTAAGTCTTCTCCTCTAGTAACACTGTGGATGAAGCTGAAATCGCTGATAGTAATGCGCTAACCTGTATATTCAAGTGAGTACGTGTAGAGAGATGAGATGAGATGATGAGCAAAAGAAGACAAAAGATATTTAATTGCAAAGATAAGCACACCTGTATGATATGAGATCTACTCGTAAATAATATGGATCACAAGAGAACAGTGTTGTGCTAACCTACAAACATAGTGGAGTATGAATATAATAGTAACAATAGGAAACTACAGTTAGAGCACACCTTTAATCTAGCGTAAGTCTTCTCCTCTAGTAACACTGTGGATGAAGCTGAAATCGCTGATAGTAATGCGCTAACCTATAACAATAACAATTAAATGTAAAAATCAACTTATGATAGTAATGGTACACACCTGTATATTCAAGTGAGTACGTGTAGAGAGATGAGATGAGATGATGAGCAAAAGAAGACAAAAGATATGGTAATAGATGAACACTTGATAGCTATATATACCATAACTACAACTTCTCACGCTAGCACAATACACTTCTCTCTCTTCTACATACAGTTAGTATCAGTCCACTTCGGGACAAGTAATGCAAAAAAGATTATAATAATAAGTATGAATTAGAATATTATGTATATACTAACACTCCACCTCATTACTTGAACCAATAGTGCGTCGACATTCATTCAGGCCTAGATCTGTTCTAAATTTTTCAAATTTTGTACGATCCAGTGCTTTTGTCATGATGTCTGCAACCATGTCGTGCGTAGAGCAGTATTTGAGATTTAATTCGCCATCAAGTACTTTTTCCCTGACCCAGTTGAAATGTACTTCAATATGTTTTGTTCGTTTGTGAGCTACGGGATTCTTTGACAATGCTATTGCTCCTTGATTATCTCCATAAAGTAACGTTCCTTGATTGTTTTCATACCCTAGTTCACTTAGCAGTTTTCGCAACCATACTCCTTCTAATCCTGCATCAAGATATCCCTTATACTCAGATTCAGTGGCTGATGTGGAAACAGTGTTTTGCTTTTTGCTCTTCCAAGAAATAGCACCTCCACCGAGCAGAAAGGCATACCCATTAGTTGATCTACGTGTTAGATTACATCCAGCCCAATCCGCATCACTGAAACCTGTAGGTGCTTGATTGCTAATATTGATTTTCGTGGGTATTAATGTTTTGAAGTCTCGTGAGTACAGTAGGCCAACATTGGCTGTACCCTTGAGATATCTTAGAATTCGGAGTGCCGCTTGCCAGTGAGACTGATTTGGTTTTATGAGGAACTGAGATAAATAGTTGACAGCATGGGTGATATCCGGTCGAGTACATTGTGCTAGATAGCCAATACTTCCAATGATACTTCGATAGTCATTTCCTGTTTTCAGAAACTGAGCGTATTGGTCATCATCAGAGGGTAACAGCTGGATATTTGATTGCATTGGAGTAGGATTAATTTTGCAGTCTGTCATACCGAAGGTTTCTAATAGATCTGCTATGTACTGACTTTGGTGTAGTTGAACAGAAGTACTATTTAGTCGAGTAATTTGTATACCCAGTAGATAAGTTGCTTTTGTGAAGTCATGTACCTTGAAATCCTTCGATAATTCAGCATGAAATTGATGAGCCCCGTGTCCAATGATAGCCATGTCATCCACCCAAATAAACACATATAAATAGTCATCATTTGAATCTTTTCTAATAAATAAACAGGGATCGCTATTGCTGGTTTTAAACTTATGTTTATGGAACCACTTAGATACCTCCTGATACCAGGCTCTAGGTGCCTGCTTTAAACCGTAGAGTGCTTTTTTTAATTTTAAAACTCTGCTACCACCATTTAATTGCTCTATCTCCTTTTTACAGTTCAAGTTTGATCTATCCAACCACTCAGTAAAACCTTCTGGAGGTTGAATAAAGATGTCTTCGTCAAGATTACTGTTTAGGAATGCAGTCTTTATATCAAGTTGATGCATCGGTAATCCTTCAATAGCAGCAAGCGCAAAGATCGTTCGAAGGGTTGCCAGTCTCCCGGTAGGTGCAAACGTTTCGTTGAAGTCTATTCCATGTCTTTGTAGATAGCCTTTGATAACCAGTCTTGCTTTAAATTTGTTAAGGACTCCATTTTCATCATACTTTGTTTTGAAGATCCAACGGGTAGGTATTGTTTTTTGATGATTAGCAGGGACGATACACCACACGTGATTTTCATGAAGTGAGTCAAGTTCTTCTTTAATTGCACTTATCCAGTGTGACCTTTGAGACCCACTGATTGCCTTTCTGTAATTGTCAGGATCTGTGTTTTGTTGTTCGACAAAGTTTATTAAAGCATTGTGGGTACCTTCAAGTTCATTTATCACCTTCCTGGTATGAGATCTCAGGGTGGGTCCAGAATACTGATCTGATTGATTTTCAGGTGGCGGTGGACCAAGGCGTAAGATTAGTCGTCTGGTTACTGGATTTTCAGTATCTGCTGACTGTTCTTCTATTTGTTCCTCTACTGCATCATGAAATTCCTCATCATCTTCAACATTTTGATTTGTTGGTGTCTCTGTTGTGTGACTTATGGTGACGATATTGAACATTTCTTTTGGGCTGTTGCAATCTTTCATAGGAAACACTGACTCATTGAATGTGGCGTTGTGAGTGAAGATTATTCTTTTTGTTTGAATTTCCATCAACTTATAGTTGTTGTTTCCTTCAGAATACCCAAGTAGAACACATCTGGTGCCTGTCGGAGCAAACTTATTTTTCCTCTGTTGTTTTGGAATATTGGCAATAGCTAGGCATCCAAACGGGTGTAGATGTGTTATTTTTGGTTTTCTGCCGGTAAGTGCTTCATATGGTGATATCATATTTGCAGCCTTACTAACTATCAGATTTTCCAAATATACTGCTGTTATTACTGCTTCTCCCCAATAGCTAAGTGGTAGCCCTGATTGGAACAGCATCGCTCGAGCTTTCTCGGTGGTGATTCGATTTCCTCGCTCGCTGATTGGGTTCTGCTCAGGTGTATAAGGCGCAGTGATTTGATGGAAAATACCATTGTCTTTAAGGTATGTTTCAAATTTATTCGAGCAGTATTCTCCTCCTCCATCTGTTACAATAGTCTTAATTTTTGATTCACAGATATTTTCATATTTTGTCTTAAATTCCGTTAATTTAGATAGTGCCTCATCTTTGTTTTTTAACAGGTATACTGCACGAGTTGAAGTTAATCCATCTGTGATCTTCATATAGTACTCATAGCCACTGTTGGTTGGTGGATTGATTCTGCCACTAAGATCGGTGTGGATCACTTCCAGAGGTTTCTTTGGTGTTGGAAAATGTCCTTGAAATGGTAGTTTCTTCGCTTTTGTCATTTCGCAGATTTCACAGAAGAACTGACTGTCGTCCAACGTCTCACCAACAGTTGACTTTGTATACTTCGAGTTTGGATGTCCCAGTCTATCATGCCACATTTTTACAGAGCAAATCAGTGCGGACTCAGCTGGTTTGAAGTTTCCACGCATTTTGCAAAGATTGTTCTCGATATCTGCATTGAATTTAAGATTTTTATTACTGATGATGCATCTTTCGGGATTCTTAGCAAATTCAACTTGATAATTTTTTCTCCAAAACTCAATAGTTGCCACAAGATCATACGGTAATTTAGGTACATGTAGTGCATTAAGAGTCACAACATTTTTCCCTTCAACCAATTTAACAGTTCCCTTTCCAACACATTCTGTGTTTTCATTTCCAGTCACAATATCGAACTTAGTACTCTGATATGTCCAGAAGTACTTTCGGTTTCTAATCATCGTTGACGTGGCTCCTGAATCAAGGATTGGTTTCAGGTTGGTGTTGTTGTCGATAGAAGAGATAAGAACATACTGATTGTACGCCATCATAGCTGACTCATTAGTTTTTTTATTCTTCTCAGCCATCTCTTTCTTCCATTGATCGCGTTGTTCGACCCAGCTTGGTTTTCCAACCTTCTCCCAGCATTCGCTTTCAAGATGTCCTGTTTTATTACAGTACGTGCATTTCTTTCGCGGTTTTCTTTCTCTGGACTTCGACGTTTCAGTTTTACTTGAGTCGGCAATAAGGGCTTTGCTAGTCTTAGATTCGTTCGATTGGTTGTCCTGAAGATTGTGAAATTTGCTAGTCTGTTCGAGTACTGCCAGGACATTCATCATGGTTACCTTTCCAGAAGCCAGGATATTTTGAGCTGTGGTTTGATATTGATCAGGTAATTTCATAATTATTTGAGTAGCTACAGTGTCGCCTTCATAGCTGATTTTAGCATTTCTCAAATTTCGTAGGACTTTTCGGATATCGTTAATAAAGGTTTTGAGATCCGTAGTGTAAGTCAGATCATTTAATGATTTGTAGGCAGCGGCTTTAGTGAATTGATTTACTTCAGCATGTTTCTCTTTCAGTTTCATCCATGTTTTGTATGGATCTCCTTTTAGCTCTGGACTGTCGCAAATTAGCATCGTGTTTTCATGGTCAAGATGTCGAAGAATCATTGAATACGCTTTCATGTTTGTCTTAAGGCGCTTCTTGATCTCATTTGCACTTGGAGACGTGATTGTTGTCCCATCTTCTTTTTCAGTAGTTGTTATTATAAACTCGTTTTCGGTTACTTCCCACAGTTCATTTTCGAAGAGAAGACCTTCCATGTGAGCAGCCCAGGTAAAGTAATTGTCACTTCCGAGTTTTGTGTCATTTTTGTTTTCAAGTGCAGAGATTAATTCACGGATGCTATTGTTGTCCATGTTACTAGTGTTACTAGTTGTTGTTTGTGCTTAAGTACGTGAGCTGGTACTGATAATGTGAAAGAATAATAAAAGCCTTTAATCTAGCGTAAGTCTTCTCCTCTAGTAACACTGTGGATGAAGCTGAAATCGCTGATAGTAATGCGCTAACCTTTAATCTAGCGTAAGTCTTCTCCTCTAGTAACACTGTGGATGAAGCTGAAATCGCTGATAGTAATGCGCTAACCTGTATGATATGAGATCTACTCGTAAATAATATGGATCACAAGAGAACAGTGTTGTGCTAACCTTTAATCTAGCGTAAGTCTTCTCCTCTAGTAACACTGTGGATGAAGCTGAAATCGCTGATAGTAATGCGCTAACCTGTATATTCAAGTGAGTACGTGTAGAGAGATGAGATGAGATGATGAGCAAAAGAAGACAAAAGATATTTAATTGCAAAGATAAGCACACCTGTATGATATGAGATCTACTCGTAAATAATATGGATCACAAGAGAACAGTGTTGTGCTAACCTACAAACATAGTGGAGTATGAATATAATAGTAACAATAGGAAACTACAGTTAGAGCACACCTTTAATCTAGCGTAAGTCTTCTCCTCTAGTAACACTGTGGATGAAGCTGAAATCGCTGATAGTAATGCGCTAACCTATAACAATAACAATTAAATGTAAAAATCAACTTATGATAGTAATGGTACACACCTGTATATTCAAGTGAGTACGTGTAGAGAGATGAGATGAGATGATGAGCAAAAGAAGACAAAAGATATGGTAATAGATGAACACTTGATAGCTATATATACCATAACTACAACTTCTCACGCTAGCACAATACACTTCTCTCTCTTCTACATACAGTTAGTATCAGTCCACTTCGGGACAAGTAATGCAAAAAAGATTATAATAATAAGTATGAATTAGAATATTATGTATATACTAACAAATGAAGTGCGAGAATTGTGTGAGATTGTGCGGTCATTGTTGATTGAAGAGGCGAATATCCAGCCTGTTTCGTCACCAGTGACGGTATGTGGCGATATCCATGGACAGCTTTGGGACATGGTAGAAATGTTTCGGATTGGGGGTGAGCCTGGATTAACGAATTACATTCTGATGGTGTGTGTTTCTGGCTGTCTGTTAGATAGCAAGCTTTCCTTTTACTGCATTTGTTATGGTTGTTGTTTCTGAGTGAATGTGGATGAATGATTCTAATGAGCAATGTTTTTGATGGTCATCAGGGCGACTTTGTGGATCGTGGCCACTTTTCGCTCGAAACATTTTCACTTCTTTTGGCCTACAAAGCACGGTTGGTTCTCTTACTCATTTTAAGGCATAATTTGGTTCTCATTGCTATCAATTCATGATTTGCCATGTAATCATGTCTATATGGACAGATATCCAGACCGTGTGACGTTACTCAGAGGAAACCATGAGTCACGGTCGATCACGCAGGTGTACGGTTTCTACGGTGGGTGAGCAGGGCAAGATGGAAAAAGATGGGGAGAGGGGCGCTGATGTGAGAATTGGTTGCACATCAGATGAGTGCCAGCGGAAATACGGAAACGCTAATGTCTGGAAAGCATGCTGTAACGTCTTTGATTGCCTCAATGTGGCTGCTGTCAGTTCAAGAACAAGACGGGTTTTTTTATTATAATACTATATTTTATTCTAGATCCTAAGACTGACAATGTGTTTTTCCACGCAGTGCAGATCATCGACTCTACTATCCTTTGTGTTCATGGTGGCCTTTCACCGGAAATTAGAACATTGGATCAAATTCGCGTCCTTAGTCGTGCTCAAGAAATCCCACATTCTGGTGCTTTTTGTGGTAAATGAGTGTTTTTATTATCATATAAATTGATTTGATTTGATTTATTTCTGTTCCTTCATTTTTCATTTTTCATCTTTCATTGTTTTTTTTTTCTTTTTTTTTCATGTCAAGATTTGATGTGGTCAGATCCGGATGATATCCCTGATGGTACATGGTCTGTTTCACCTCGGGGCGCAGGTTGGCTTTTTGGTTCAAAGGTCACATTAGAGGTAAGATAGTTTTCGTTTGTTTTTCTTTTTGCTTATCCCAATTGTTTATGCTTCATTCATGTGCACTTACTTTTACCAACTAGTTTAATCATCTCAATTCCCTCTCGCTCATTGCACGAGCACATCAACTCGTCCAAGAAGGTTATAAATACATGTTTCCCCCTTTTCATAATCTAGTGACAGTATGGTCAGCTCCCAATTACTGTTATCGGTGTGGAAATGTTGCAAGTGTAATGTGCGTGAGGGAAAACAGTGTGGTGGATCAAAAAAGTTTCAAAATATTTCAAGCTGGTAAGTGGAAACTTAATCAAGAAATACATGTATTTAAACATTATCCTTATATCCTAATGTCTGGTAATTCGTTTGGTGACAGTTGAAGATCAAACAAAAATGCCATTAGATAAAGCTGGAACGTCACAATACTTTTTGTAATAATAATGGTTGTGGGTTGGCTGTCAAGTGAAGGAAAGATCTGAAAATGGTTATTGGCTTTTGTCTTCCTCCTACCATGCTTAATTGGTTTGATTTATAAATACTTTTTTTTTTTTTTAATTTTTTTGAAAAGCTATGAAATGTTGTCATTTTTAATTTCCAAACTTTATATTCAATACTACAGTATTTCGCTTTCCATCCCCCCAACGTGTAGTAATATTTTTTTCTCTTTCTTATTTCTTTATTTGATACTACCCTAAGCTGATCACAATATAGAAAAAAATTGACTTGAACTAATCTTTTATTTTTGATTGAAATTAATTCATATGTCTTTATTCATCATCCTCATCCCCATTCTTATCTTCTTAGCAACGAAGTAAATAAATAAATAAAACTTTAAAAGATTAACAGATATTCAGGATTGAAGCTTTTAATTATTCATGTGGCTGTGTTACCTAACAAATTCAAAACTAAAAAAAATAAAAAAAATAAAACGATCTTATCTTGCATGATGATATGTTGAAACAATTCAGAGATACATAACTAATATAATAGAGAATGTAATACTTCTCCTTTATCCTTGGATTCAAAGTTGATTATCATGATTGGAGCATAACTCTCAGCCACCACCATTTCAATTATTATTTGCTCAACAAAAAATAAATATATATATATTGACAGGATTTGGTTGAGAGGTGAGGAGGAGGAGTGCTATAGGTGACATGTATTGTAAGAGGTGGAAGAGGGGACATTTCATAAGGGGGTTTTATGGGGCAAGTGCTGGGGAGTGCTCCTCATTGGACAACTTATTTAGTAATCCAGTTACTTCTTAGTATCCCATTGTTAGAACCCTCATTGTTGGCAACCCCAACATAGTCAGTCTAGTTTGTCGGCCAGTAACTTATTTAACACAGTAAAACTGGTCTGATTAAATATATTACTCAATTACTTATTTACTTAAGTATTTAAATATTATATTGAGTAACTATATTTAATAACTATCTTACAAATTATTTTGTATTCTTTTAAGTTGTTTATTTTATTCACACAAACATTTTTCATTTAATTAAAATTGTATTTCAGTTTATAAAATTTATGGATTTAATAAAGATAAAAAAACTACAGCAAAGTTGCAGATCTAAGTCCATGTAATTACTGGGACTCAGACCTTGTTTGAAGTCAGCTAGAGAGGAGGGCCAGGGAGAGCAAGAAATAAGCCTTTAGTATTTCCTTGGAACTTTAAGGGAGGAACTTTAATTTAACTTTGGATTTTGTTATACTTAAATTTAATTTGTTTCATTTAATTAAATTCTATTTATTTTATCAAAACTTAAACTTAATCAATTAATTTATCTTCTCACTTCATCTTAGATTATTTTATATTGAATTTTGAATGATTTATCAATGATTTTGTTGACTTCAACAAAAATCATGTTGTATTACATTTTTCCTATAAAAGGGGTTTCCTTGTGTTGTTTTTTAGATCATCACTTTTTTTTTAATACAATTTATATATTCATTACTTATCATTTAAATAAATTAAATACAAATTCTTTATTTATTTACTTAATAACTTATTTGACAAAACAACTGTTCAACATGAAGAAAATAATTAAAACATTATTTAAATTAACCTTGTTATCTCTACTCAATTATTATATTATTTCCTTCCAAACCACTGTAAAAATCATCCCTACTTACTGTACACACCAACAAAGTTAGTCTCACAGCTGTACCAGCATAGTCAATCCCATCTTAGGCTAGTGCTTAACACTAGCAGTAGTCTGCCCTCTTAGGTCTTATCATATATATTTACTTATTTATAATGACTTGTTAGTAGGTGCCAGCATTTTTCACTTGAGTTAATAATGATAATCAATAACTGAAGAAATAACTGACACTTTAATTCTTTAATCTACCACAAAAATTTAAAATTTTAATAAAAATTTAAAAATTTAAAAATTTAAAAATTTAAAAATTTAAAAATTTAAAAATTTAAAAATTTAAAAATTTAAAAATTTAAAAATTTAAAAATTTAAAAATTTAAAAATTTAAAAATTTAAAAATTTAAAAATTTAAAAATTTAAAAATTTAAAAATTTAAAAATTTAAAAATTTAAAAATTTAAAAATTTAAAAATTTAAAAATTTAAAAATTTAAAAATTTAAAAATTTAAAAATTTAAAAATTTAAAAATTTAAAAATTTAAAAATTTAAAAATTTAAAAATTTAAAAATTTAAAAATTTAAAAATTTAAAAATTTAAAAATTTAAAAATTTAAAAATTTAAAAATTTAAAAATTTAAAAATTTAAAAATTTAAAAATTTAAAAATTTAAAAATTTAAAAATTTAAAAATTTAAAAATTTAAAAATTTAAAAATTTAAAAATTTAAAAATTTAAAAATTTAAAAATTTAAAAATTTAAAAATTTAAAAATTTAAAAATTTAAAAATTTAAAAATTTAAAAATTTAAAAATTTAAAAATTTAAAAATTTAAAAATTTAAAAATTTAAAAATTTAAAAATTTAAAAATTTAAAAATTTAAAAATTTAAAAATTTAAAAATTTAAAAATTTAAAAATTTAAAAATTTAAAAATTTAAAAATTTAAAAATTTAAAAATTTAAAAATTTAAAAATTTAAAAATTTAAAAATTTAAAAATTTAAAAATTTAAAAATTTAAAAATTTAAAAATTTAAAAATTTAAAAATTTAAAAATTTAAAAATTTAAAAATTTAAAAATTTAAAAATTTAAAAATTTAAAAATTTAAAAATTTAAAAATTTAAAATAAAATAAAATATTTATTTATTAATCATTCTTAATCTATGTTGTTTTCTCATTTATTATTGTTTCTTTCCTCCTTTCCTCCTTTCCTCCTTTCCTCCTTTCCTCCTTTCCTCCTTTCCTCCTTTCCTCCTTTCCTCCTTTCCTCCTTTCCTCCTTTCCTCCTTTCCTCCTTTCCTCCTTTCCTCCTTTCCTCCTTTCCTCCTTTCCTCCTTTCCTCCTTTCCTCCTTTCCTCCTTTCCTCCTTTCCTCCTTTCCTTCTTTCCTTCTTTCCTTCTTTCCTTCTTTCCTTATTTTTATTTCTTTTAATTTTTTATGATATATCTAAGTTATTGGTAGTAAGTAGAAATGAAGAAAAAAATGGGATGTTGATGATCATTATTGGTTTCAATTCAATCAACTTTCTTTTTTTTAACAAAAATATATGAAATTCCAGTATTCATTATAAACTTCCTCTGTTTTTAGAGAGAGGTATTAGATTTAAATTGTTATGTTTATTTATTGAAGTCCCTTCATTTCTTTGCAGATGCATCTATACACACATTTACATTCACACACACACACACATTAGATTTTATTTATTTATTTATTTCTTTTTGGTTGTTTAAGGTATTTATTTAACGTATTTTTGTGACTATCAACGATGTAAGCCAATTTTAACTAAAACCAAGGTACCAACCAGCCCCTAATGAAAACCTCAATTTCTAAATCGAACCGTAAAGTTAAATGTAATTGAGTGTGACAAAAAAGAAAAGAAAATATTGACATATGATGGATAATGGATGAAGGATAAGAAAAAGGATGGATAATGTGTACTGTAAAGGGAAAGAAAAATAAAAGTTCATCCTTGTCAAGCCGGTGTAAAGCCGGCGGCTAACCGACTCTCTACTTCACTGCCACCACTCATCATGCTTGCAATGTTACTTCCATCGGCACCATGTTCCACAGGAGCAGGCTGATAAATCATTCCAGTACCTGAAGTTATTGATACACTTCCATCCATAGCTGGAGTAATACGATTAGTAGTAGTACTTTCGATTCCTTCCATAATGCTAGTGGAGGTTGGGCCAGTTCCAACGGTATCCCAGGCAATCTTAAATCGAGTCACTCTCGGTTTTTCAGCTAATACATTTCTTACTAGTCGATCGATGAGAGGTGGATCAGGTCTTAATTTGATCATCTCTTCCGTAGCTTCATCCGAGTAGTAGCTTCTTAGTGTTGCATCATCGTATTCTGTGTTGACATAATATCCAACCCGTACAAATTCGGTGTTTTTATAAGAAGCTGTAAGTAAGATGACAGTGACACCTATTAGTTCGTGTGATGGAATTCGCGTGGGATCAGGTGCTGCTGCCTGTCAAGATGAGTGAAAGATATAGAGCATTATCAGAATACCAAGTCATGTTGGGAAAGATTCGACGGATGTCTAACCTCAAATGCAAAACTATTTACGCCCACTGGGACAGGACCGACCATACAAGTATCTAGCTCTTGATCTTTATCAGTACTTTCAGCAGATCCTACATAGATCAATTTCCATTCGATATCTAAGTGGTAAGAAAGACATGAAAAGATACAACGTTTTGAGATTGAACGATTATAAGTCGAAAAAGCGATAAGAGAGGAAGAGGTACCATCTTCTAGAGGAGCAATGCACTCAAAAGTGATTTTGAACTGGTAAGGATCGGTGAACTTGGCAGGATTCTTGAGGACAGTGATATCGGCTTGAGAATGGTGGGCAGACAAAAGAAGAAGGCAAGAAAGAAGGAACGGAAGAATGAGGCAAGATCGAGCAAGAGGAACAGAAGAGAATGCTTACAGATATTGACGATGGACATGATGGAAAGAAGTCAAGAGCTATGAGGATAAACAGATGTCAAACTTTGATAGTAAAAATCAGCTGGCTATTTTGGTTGAGAATAGATTTTGTTTTATTTTATTTAATTGGATGTTAAGTTGTTTTTCAAAGAAAAGTCGATTTGGGTGGGGGCAGAAAGTGCGACGCGCCACAAAGAAGCCGTCAACTTTCCTGGACGCGCGTCGTGTCTTCCGCGGGTATTTTGGTCGCTTTGGAATCTACTGCCTTTGTTTTTAAACATCCTTGTTTGGATATATATCAGGCATTCTCTTATTCTTGAGCTTTTTACTCTTGTGTATCTTTATTTCTATCATCCCATCATTGCCGCACTCCTTCCCATTCATACAGCTCCATCCTGCATCTTCTATGTTTCCGATCTTCTTTTCTTCTATTCTTCTTTTTATCCCTTTTCTTCTCGCTATCCTTTCGCGGTATGTTTAGTCCTGTAAGTAGTCTTCTGTTGAAAAAATACGGCATGATATTAGATGCTGCGGTGAATCCGTACTTCATTTATCAGATTTCTTTCTTTCTTACTTGAGGAATCATGAGAGGAGAAGAAATCATTCTAGATTACGGATGCGTAAAAAATTAAAATTGTAACATTACGGCGATATGAATCATCATCATAAAGAACATCAAACATAAGAGTACTCAACAATAAGATTCGCCAAGAAAAGAACAGTCGTAGCAATAACTTTACAATTTATTTACTAATACGACTCGGTTACACTTTGTAAAGGGGATACATACAACACTTTACAACGTTGACAGATTATCTGGAGTGAGAAAAATTAGTTAGATTCTAATCTGTATTTTGACATGAGTAAAGGAAAACCTGGGGTGAGAAAAAATATACTCACCTGATCGGTATTCTTGATGGACTTCCATTTACACTTTTAAAAGCAATAATAGCTCAGTCTGTATTATGTTTTTTCCCACATTTTTTTCATTTTCTGTTGTTCTTTCTCTCATTCTCATACAGGAATTGGTTGATATGAAATTCTTGTACTTATTTAAATTTTTATAACTCCCAATAAGACTGACCCTGACAGACTTTTTGTCAATAGCTGAATGGCTCACATTCACCACGCAATATTTGGGGGGGGGGAGGGGATTTACTAGCAAGTCCTCAACTTGAGCTTAGATGGAACTCATATGGAACTCAGACTGAACTTATAATGAACTGATACTGAACTTTACTTTGAACTCATCTTGAGCTCTTAACCAACAATGGATGAGTCTGTGCTGGAATAATAGTGAAAGTTTAATGAATAATTTATAGAAATAATAACAAGGGCAGATTAAGAATCTGATCCATCCACAGAATTTTTCAATAAAACATAATTTAATTTTCATTTTGAATTTCACTTGATCATTCTAAAGACTGAAAATTATACTAGTTATTTCAAAAGCATCACTTTTAACCTCTCTAATGATTTTATTAGTTTTTTTTTTTTTTGAAAAAATATATAATAAGATCAGTGGTTCTTTTTATTGATAACTCCTTTTAACCAAGAATTTGAAGATTTCCTTTTTTTATTTAAACCATATTACCTGATATTTTTTTTTTTGTATTTTTATTATTTCTGATCATGCAATATGATTATTTTCAATTCAATGGATTTATTTAAGAAACATATTGAACCATCAAAATTCTCAAGTATTTTATTCTAGAATACTGTGAAAATAATTATAACTTAAAAAATAAAAGATAGCAATATGTTTTCCTAATTTCTGTTTCAATGAAGCCCTATCATAGCTTCTTTACACTAAGCACTAATAATTGATAAATTGTTTAATTATATGTCTAGAAAGAAGTATAATTCTTATACCAGTGGATTTTAATCCAGTTTGTGACATTTTTATATGCAAGAAGATGATTAAAATTAAAAGGAAATATATTTTAGCTCTTTTTTTTGTTCTATTGAATATTCAACTACTAAGAATTTTTGCAATATACATTTATTCAATGTAATACATATATGATATTCTGGAACTCTTCATGATGTATTTCATCAAAATTCCATGTAAATCAGGTTATTTGGTAGAGTAATCTCATGAGTTGAAATAATTAATCAGTACTCAGTAAACCTTCCATATGAAAAATTGAAATTCAAGCTAGATGTAAAACTTTAAAGATAATAAAAAAAAGTAGTATAAATTTATTTAAACTTTAATTTTAGTGCTTGATTAAGCTTCAATTCTGTATTGTGGGATAATTTAAGTGTCAACTTGGGAATAAGCACCATATATTTTTCAAAGTGTTCTCATGTTAAAAAACATGCTTCAGGTAAAATTTTTGACTATACTATTGTTCAAGAACTGAATTAAGTAGGTAGAAGGGGTACTTTTTCATAATTCTATCAGTTTCAAATTGAAAAACTATTATATGATATTCATTTTGTAAAAAATACACAATAGGTACTTTAGATTATACCCATATAGCAAAGCAGCTGTAAAGGCAATCATAATTTGATAAAAATAATAGTATTCAATATTCTAAATGAATAGAAAAAATATTTTGATTCTATGGTGTTGAAAAATAAATTATGTGAAATGTTATAGGTACACTTTTTTAGTCTTTAGAATAAAAGTTTTGATAGGAGTAATTCACAACTGAGCACTTACACACAATTGTAAAATTAAATATATGGGCTCAGGATTTATCAATTATTTATTGGAATTATGATATTCTTTCTGATTGGTAGATCTTATATGATGTCTCTATTCAATTTCTAAGTGTATGAAAAACAGTCCCTTTGATATTTTATTTAAACAGAAGAATTTAAAAATTTTCTTGAAATTGGCCTTATCACAAAGCAATACTGGAATGGGTATATTGTTCTAAAAATTAACTTAAATAGCAAAATTTCAAATCTTCATAACAGATTTGAAACAAAACATAAATATTAAAATTTGACTTTTTATAAAAATATATATTGAGTTAAAAGATATTTACTTATTTTTTTTTTTACAATATGACAAGTTTTATCCTGTGAGGCTTCCCTTCAACTTACAAATATAAGTCTAAAAAACTAATATGATGCTCTGAAGACTCTATATAATGTGTACCTAAAGCAAAAATAATGATTTTTTGAAGTACCTCAAATCTAAGCAGAAGAGCTGATACCTTTTTTATATAATATAGTTGTATAAAATTGATTTTTAGTTAGTTTCTTAATCTGTCATATGGAAAGAACTCATATCATAATAATATATAATCAAATTAAGACCATTTTTAATATAATATTTGCTAAAAATGATTCTTAATTTGTACTTATTTTCAGAGCTTCAAAGTATTTGATAAAAATATTTTGATATAAAAAAAAATTATTTTTATATTTAAAAATACTTAATAAAAATTCCAAAAAAGTATATTTTTTTCATGGCTTAACTTAACTTCAACCACACTTGGAAACAGGATTGCATTGAGAGTTCAATCTAAGTTCCACCAAAAACATGATAAATATTTTTTTTTGAAAATTTATATAGTCATTGCAATGAATAAAACTAGTAAAAGAAAGGACTCAGAAATTTTTTCCTGTTACTGAATAGATTATTGTAAAAATAGTGAGGCAGATAACTTATTAAAATTTCTTAAATTTGCAGTTATTACAGTCAATTATCCAGTTATATATAGTAATCACAAAACAAGAAATCAAGCTAAATGGTTATATATGTAGATAAATCTTTTCTTCAACCTTTACTTGAATTATTTAATTTAAATCAAAGCTATTTTTAATCTAACCAACATATTTTACTATTAAATTTGAAAATAAATACAATAAACTCATAAAATACATAATTTCAATAGTTTGAAATTTCTCTAAATGTTTTGTTTTAGTTTTTAGCTTTTTGCTACAATTTTCATATCATATTATTTATTTATATCATGTATAGTTATCAGAAGCATACTGTGAATTCTTGTGTAAAAAAGTGAAATAGCATTTCATTACCAACTATTTTTCTATATTACTTTCTTAGTCTTAAAGTGCATTGTAAATATAAAATATAAAATAAAGATGTATAAACTATAGGCTTAAGTGCAAAAATATCAATAAAAAACAATTATCAATCATTTTTCATATTGGAAGAATAGAGCTGTAGATTGAGGGGGTGGACTCTGATGTTTGCCCAAAGAATAGAGTAAACTCTCCATTTTTTGCTACCTCAATGGAAAACCTCTCAATCTCCCCACACAAATTTTTCTTCCTTGTGATTTCTGTTAATTCTATTATCACCCCCACCCTTTTATTGCCCTCCTGATACATTTGATACACCCTCTAAGCTTCAAAATCCAAGTTTAAGAACTCCTCACTACTCCCCTCCACTCTATTTTCACTTTTAACACAACTACACCCCTTTTGCTACCATTCTCATACCTCACCACTCCTTTCTTTCCTCTCCCTACCCTACTCCACCCCTTTAAACCTCACCCTATCTATTTTTTTACACAACTCCACCCCACTTCTTCTACAACTAATTACAATTATTTTTCTTTCAACCCCTATTTTTTCACTCTTCACCTCAGAAATTCCCCACCCCATCCCAATCCACCCTTTCAATTTCCATCCCACCCCTATGGATTTCCAAATCACCCCCTTTTCTGCCTATTGAGTAAAAGGGGTTAGAAGGATGTAAAAAGAGTGATATTGAGAAAGTTGGGGTGGAAAGTGATGGATAGGGGATTAAATAGGGTTTTAAGGGGAGAAAAATAAGTGAGGAGAAGTGTAATGGGATGATTAGGGGTGGAGAAGGGGGAATAAGGGTTTGGGATGGGAGAGTTCTTGGTAGACCTAAATAAGATGTAAGAGGGAGAAAATTTAAGATGGGGGAAGAATGAGATGTGAAATTTAAGAGAGGAAAGTACCTGCAAGGACCATTTTGAAACAATGTAAGCACAAAAATTATATAATGTTTCATGGGACTTTGAAATCATAATGGCATGAAACATCCCAAAAAAAAACTTAAAAATATTTTCCATTATTTATAAACCATAGATTATAGATTTTATTCTCATAAAAATTGGATTTTTTATTCTTTTAATATAATGGAGATCATGATAATCTATATTTCAATAGAATTGGGCCCATATCCTTTTTTAACCTATATAAATATGGGATGTAAATCAATCTTACAAATTGTTCTATTAACTAAATTTAATGTTAAAAGATTTTAAAGAGTGTTTCAACTTCCACAAATATTTTAAAAATGTATAAATAACTATTAATATTGATTGATATAATTAGAAAAGGCATTTATTTCTCAATTTTTTTTACTGATTAGAATTTGGTGAAATATAAAAATTTAATAAATATTTCTTAATGAATAATTTCTTATAATATTGGATGTTTTATCTATATATTCATAGGGTGAATATCCTATAAATTTTTGTGAAATCTCTTATAATTCAAAGTATATGAGAGTTTCATTAGATTCAAAAAATGAAAAAAACTGTATAATTTTTCAAAATGTTATGAAGCCACAAGGCTAGACTGATTGTGGGGCTCATTTATTTTTTTATTACTTCAAAAAATCATCTAATTCAAGTATAAATATTTTTTGAACTGTCAATCAACTTTTTTTCAATGAAAGTTCAAATTAGTTTCAAGGTGTTCTCCAAGTAAATTCACTGTCTCTTCATGATTTTTTCATTGCTGCCTCAATATGTGCTCAATTAGATATAAATTAGAGTTCAAGGTTGTGGACTTGATAGCAAGTCCACCCCCCACATTGTGTGGTGATTTATTTTCTAATGTCAAAATGTTTCAAAGATGGTACAAAAAAAATCTTGTGGACCCATACAGTGCAAGGCAACAAAAATAAATAAATAGAAGAGAAATAAGAATAAAGAAATTAAATTTCAATAAGTAACACATGTATCATGGGATTAGGAAAGAAATATTTGTTTTGATAAAATTTGTTCTTGCATCTGTATAATTTGGTTGCATTCTTTAAGTATAAAAAGTATGATCAATGATCAATGATTAAATGGCTTCCAAATAATTTGATGAATCATCTTCCACAACAACATTAAGGAGTTTCAAACATTACAAATCAGTCATTAGAAAATTTCATTTTTCTCAATCAAAAAAATAGCTTATAAACTTTCAATTATATTGATTTTTACTGTTAAATATCCCTTTTTTGATGACCTAATATAGATGGGATTCCTATTCTTTTGTGACTAGAAATGAATTTAATGTGTTTTCACATTTGACATATTTTACACCCCCTATTTTGTATTCAAATATCCCAAAGAGAAATCAGATACTTGTGATTCCTGCTGCACTAAAATGATGAATTGTACACTTGAGCTTAAATTAAAATATGTTGAACTGATTGGATTCAATAACTGAATAAAAAGAAAATTATTAGAGTATTTTATGTTAAACTGTTGACCCAATTTTTTCACAAGGTCACCTCTTAGCATGTTTGTATGTTAAACTCAGTTGAAAGTTTCTGGAAGCAGATTTTTATCAATTACCCTTTTTTTCTTTATTGTAAAAAAACTCTTCAAACACATAAAGAACTGGTTCATTCCAATCAAGAAAGTATAGTATAATATTTCTGAGGAAAGACAAATAGAAATGATAATAGAAATCCATCTCATTTCATTAGGGGGTCTCAAATATGGCAGATGTGAGAATACATTAGATTCATTTTTAGTCATAAAACATAGGAGTCTCCTTCATGTTGAGTCAAAAAAAAGAAGGTTTATTAGGAGTAAAAAAACCATAATTTTCAATTCATTAGTTATTTTTTTATTGAAAAAGATGCAATTTTCCAATAGCTGCTTTGCCATGTTTGAGACCCCCTATTTTTTGTATTTATTAACAGGTGTCAAAGCTAGAAAATTAGCACTTGGAAATCAGAAATTACTTTTGACCAAATCATCACTTTATTAATTTTCTATTTTTAAGCCACAATGGCATCAACATTGAAATGACATGCTGTTTTTATTCAAACCACTCCTTCTTCACAAGAAGCTTTGGTTTCATTATCTTCAGAATTGTCCAATTATTTCAAAAACTAGAGGTTGGTATTGAATTCCTGATATCAAGTGCTGATTTACCAACTTTGAAACCCCTTATTATTTTCATCTTTTATATACACCACAGAATATGGGGGCAAGACTTGCTAGCAAGTATGCAACCTTAACACCTAATTTATCACAAATTGAGAATCAATTGAAGTCCTGATGAAGAAAACAAGAAACATGAATGAAAGTTTGTTTAACTCACTGTGAAGTCAAATTAAATATTTACTGAAGATCAGGAAACCATCACATGAGCACATCATGAAATCTAGCCAATATTATTTTTTAAAGAAATTTCAAAATAAGTCCACTCCATAAAAAAACCATGCTTTTAAATAAATAAGATGTAAAATTTTCTTGTGGTTTTTTGGCATTCTTTCAAAATGAAAAACTTGTCAATTCAAATTCAGTAAAACTCCATATTACATAATCATGTAGGATCTGAGCTCAACCAAATATATATAAATTAATAAATATAATAAGAAATTATTAGAGAAAGAATATTTAATCCATTGATACTATTAATAAAATTCTTCTCCTTGAAAATTTCAAAAAAAAAGTTTTTTCTTATAATACGGCTAGATAGTAATAAGTCCTATAAATATTTAAAATATCTTTAAAAGGTGAAACATTCATAAAAATAAATTCTAGAAGACTATTTTTAAACATATAATGTCTAATATATATATATATATATATATATATATATAAGTTTCTCACCAGTAGGTGAAAGAAATATGTGTTCTATTATTATTTAAAAATGAGATGCATCTATTTTCAACATAAATTAATGTAAAGGGGAAAATTTCAATTTGATTAACTAACATTGAAAAAATAGCATTTCAAAAGTAGTATGGTGGGTATTTTGAGCTCAGGTGATCACCCTTTCCATTCCATGTAACATAATTTTTTATTATCACTATTCAGTCAGTTTTTTCAAAAAAACTCTTTCCCTCCTATCTCCTCCACTCCCCTTTCCTCTTTAGTAAATTTAAAAATCTCCCCCTCTCTCATCACCCCCCTCTTAAACTCATTTTGTTTTCCTGTTCACACCTTTTCTTCTACCCATCTTATCCTTCTTCACCTCTCTCCATAATTTACCATCACTTTTGCTTCCTTCCCAACCACTCTCTACCCATTTCAAGCAAAGGGTTTTAGAGAAAGTAGAAGTCTAGTTCCATTTAGAGTGAAAAAAGAAGGGTGAGTTGAGAGGTTGAGAGGGTAGGAAGAGGTGAGGATGGAAGAGAAAGGGGTAGAAAGGGTGAGAAAGATAGAAAAAGTGGTATTGAGGGGTGAGAAGAGCTGTGTAAAGGTACAGAAAGTATCAAAAGGGATAAAAAGAGGTGAGTTGATATATGAAAAGCAGTAAAACAGGTGGAAAGGGGAGGGGAAAGAAACAGAAAGGGAAGAAAGGGGTGATGAGTGGAGGAAAAAGAGTGACAAAAATATCATGATGAACTCTGATGTTCAGCTTAACATCAGAGCTCACTACCATCTAAAATTCCTGACTACAGATGCATCTCTGGTTAAAAAGAGTGTGCACTGGTTTAAATCTGTACATTTCTTACCTTGGGAGAGAACAGCTGCATATTAGGGGGCATCAATGCTAAGGGACCCACAATTAGGGATCAGGATTTTTTTTCTACAGATAAGACATTACTAATTTCAGAAGATTCTTATCCACTAGCTCTTGGGCTAGTAGATAAGGAATGCACAATAATGCATTATCCCACCTCTTATACCCCAATTTTTATCCCTAATTCCTAATATCAAACTCATCACATCCATGATTGATTTGTAAGCAAGTCACATGACATATAATTTTGGATGCTCTCCTTATGTTTCTATTCACTCTAGGATAATTAAATTTGGTGGTGAGAACTTATGATTTTTTTCTAACTAAACCCCCCTTTTTCATGTGGTGGCAAATCTCTGCTTTCATCATCACCTAAATATTCAACCAACAAAAATGAAGCATCTATCTACTAGGCAGAAAATTGCATCAACTATGAATTTTATTGCTTCATCTTTAACTTCTGACTCTTATTCTGACTCTGATTTGGAAAACACTTTTAGCTTATATGTCTATTTTTTCAAAAAAGTGTTACATCAACCAAAGGGTGCTAAATCTTGCTCATGATCCCAGATACAGTCTTCACTCAATTCTCAAAATTCACCCTTTAAACTTCACACAACTATTTCAAAATTCTCCTGATTCCTTTATCAAAATTTATAAACTCAGCTCTAATCACACTATCTTTCTTAACAATTCTTTTAATAAAAAGTGTGATCATACCACGCAAACTGATGCTGAACTATGTTTCTTTGGATTAAACGGAAATAGTGCTTCTATATGAATATTTGAAAACCTCTTTACCATAGGATATTTTACTGTGGCACTGTACACAAAGCACTGTATGATTTCCATCCTTTCCCTCAAGTCTTAAACACTTGCTTGGTCAACTACACAACAGTGACTTGAGTCCTTTCAAGTAATGTAGCCTGAAGGTTTCCCTGGAAGTGTTGGTTTTGTTGATGATACAACTATACCATTGAGTGAGAAGCCTAATCATGATAGAAAAAATTATTTTGATAGGAAAAAAAGGTTTCTTCAAAACATTCTCCAATTTTTCATTTTTTATAAACTATAATGTAATCTTCTTTCTAGATACTCTATTGCAGTTCAACTTGTGTGTGATGACAATAAAAATTTTATTACATTTCTTAGTGGCCTCCCTGGCTCATGTAATGACTCTTATGTGTTCCAAAGAATGAGGATTTCTCAAACTCCTGACTCATGCTTTGACAAATCTCAGTAAATTCTTGCAGACTCAGCATATGCAAGTTGAAAGTGCATTATACCAGCTTTAAAAGGTGCAAATTTAGAAAATGACCTACAAACAACTTTTAAGTATCATCTCAAACAATCATGAGTAAAAATTGAACATGCTATTGGAATAATAAAATGAAGATTTTCTAGTCTGCAGGAGCTTAGATTCCAATCTCAAAAAAAATTGGACATCAAAACAGGAAATCATTGGATAATGAATTTTGTAATACTTCATAATATTCTAGCTGATTTGAAGGATGAGTGGTATGATCTTTATGAAGAGGATCCAGAACCTGCACTTTCTCTCCCCCCCTTGATTAAAAAAACTTACTTTCAACTGGGATAAAATCTGTCATTATTCCAATCACACTCCAACATTTTTTCTCAACACAACTCTTTAAATTTATTTTTAGTTTCCCAGTCTTATAAGGCTAAATATATTTTTCTAAAGATATACTTGCCTTTTGATAGTAATAATGATAGTGATCAATTCCTAAAAAAATAAGTATTATTGAATATTTTTTGAAGATATGTATCATGTAAGTATTCTAACTCTTTTTCCACTCATTTTTATATAATCAGAAACGAAAAAATCTGGTATAAGAATTTTTTATATTTTAATATATTTTGATATTCTATTACTAATTTAAATTGAAGAATTTAGCCTTGTAAAGTTACAAAACTTTTTTAGAGGTGTGGTTTGATGATAGATTTTGTTAGAAAGCCTAATAAAGACTCATAAAACATCACAATTCTTGAAAAATACCATATACTTGAGCTCTGGAAAGATAAAGTGGCATCCATGTGGTCTAGCTGTGCCTTTCTTCCATGAACCTTCACCCAAAAGCCCATCTAAGGTTTTTGGCCACCAAACACTCAGGCTAAGATCACTGACATCAAAATCCTTTTTTGAGACATTGGAGAAGCCTCCAGAGGTACAAGTTAAGGTACCTTCAAAAGAATTAACACCATCATAGCAAGGAAGATTGGGTTCAGTCACCAGTTTCAGAGAGTTGTGATAGTACTGTAAGGAAAAAATCTTAAATAAAAAGGAGTAAAAAGAAAAGATGAATCCTAAAGCCTTCCATACTTCATCATCATCTATTTCAAAGTTTTCATGAAGAACTGGAGATCAAATAAGTATAATGAAGTAAATAAATTATTTAATTTACTTAATGATGTCAAATATATGTTGAGCAGAAGCTCTTTCTCCAGAAGCATATATATCCCCCTCACAGCCTCCTTTTCTATGCGCAGAATTTGTCTTTATCTTATACCACAAAATTTACAGGTATTTACATCATATTCAGGAATCTTGCAACATCTCCAAGCTCTTCAGTTCATCAAATTGAAAGTAATTCACAATCACAGAATGGATTTTATGATTAGAAGGTTGAATTACTGAAGGCTTTTAAGAGACATGATAAATTCAATAGGTTCAAGTGTTGTAAGAGTCAGAGAATGCAGGGATATGGCCATGAGAAGTAGCACCCTCCTAAAAGGTATAAGTTTGGTACCAAACCTGTTCAAAATCAGTTCCCACCTCATTGCTCCAGGCACCCCCTCCCTTTCTAAATAAGAAATTTTTTTTGGGTGTCCATTCCCTCTTCTAGTCATATTAGGGGGTGTCAGTTCTGGAAAATCCGCACTTACAAATCCGCACTTAAATTTGACCAAATCCGCACTTAAATAAGTGCGGATTTCCAAAACACACTAGCCCCAATACTGGTGGATTTCAAAATGAAATAAGTCACTTATTTCACTCAAATCCGCACTTTCTCAACCAAAAGTGCTGATTTCACCATCAAGTCCCATTTCACTGATTTGTCAGCATCATCCCATTCATACGCAGAACTCCGCAGCATAACACTTCATAATTCAAAACATCGTACATCACTTACATCTTCATATCATATCATATAAGAGTTATGCCTTCCTCACTTTCAAATCGTGATAAATTACATAAAGCAATGACTTTCATGGCTCTTGAACTGCTCTTGGAATCTGATTCTGATTCTGATTCTGATCTAGAAGAAGATTTTGTCTTTTTATCAAAAATGGCCATGAAATGTTACCTTCTTCACAGAAAGCCTCAAGTACTTCATACCCCCAAGTACACCATCCAAACACTTCTTAACCTATCTACACCCAGTTTTAGACAGCTGTTCAGGACTTCTCAGGAATGTTTCCTTAAATTGCTTGAGCTTATTCAGGATCATCCCATATTTCACAATAATTCTCAAAAAGAACAACAACAAACTTCAATTCAATTGGCCATCACACTATGTTGTTTGGGTTCAAATGGTAATGGAGCCGCTTTGAAACGTTTAGAAAATGTCTTTGATTTAGGGTATGGTTCAGTTAACACTTATACCAAACGATGTATCACTGCCATCAACTCCTTGGAATCTCAACTTCTCACCTGGCCAAGAAAAGAAGAGCGACTTGAATCATCTCAGGTTATGTAAGCAGAGGGCTTCCCAGGATGTATTGGTTTTGTTGATGGTACTACTATTCCTTTGAGCCAGAAACCTGCTCAAGGTGGAAACAATTACTTTCACATTCTCGTCAAAAATTTTCACCAAAATATTTACAAGTCAAAAAAATTCTATATCTGTTTTAAAAAATTGGAAATACTCTCCCCTGCATTTTATTGAAGCAAGGGGTGGATATCACCAAAATTTTTCTAAGTCATCAATTTCACATGTCAGATTTGAAAATTTGGCAATACCCCCCCTGAATTTTATTGAAGTAAGTAGTGGAAGTCATCTAAATTTAATATAATTACATAAATTATTAAATAAATATCTAATATATATCAATTTCCCTAGTTTAAAGTAATGACAATCCCTCAAGCCAAAATGCAGATCAAATCTAGAAACAAAAGTTTGGGACTTTCCACAGGTATAGGCTAGAGGAACCCCATGAAACAAATAAATGTTATCATGATTACCTTTTATACAACACAAGGTTGTGGGCCCATTACTTTAGTTGAGGAAATTGATACATAAAAAATATTTATTAAAAATTTATGAAAAAATATAAAATTTTCGACGACAACTCTAATCCTCATACTTTTTGGATCTAGATAAAGTTTTTTTAAATTAATTAACTTTACCTTCTTTCATTACCTTATTTATTCTTTGAATCAACTTATGACTGATTTGAAATGAGCAACCAAAATGTGTTAAATCTTGACAGGATTCCATACCAGGAGGAGCTTTGGTCGTTTGATGATTATCCTTAGAAGAATTCCAAATAGTTTCGATGATACCATTTCGCAAACCAAAATCAATGATGCACTTGTGGTCTGGAAAATATAAACCATGTCCTTTGATTTTAGCTGGAGATAGTATTGGTTGGCCAGTTATCGGATTGATATATGAGAATATACCAAAAGTAAGAAAATTGGCATCATTCCTATTGATATTAATCCTATTGTGGAATCCAGAATGAGTGATAATAACATTAGAAAATAAAAGATATTCGTGGCTGATATCTTCCCTTTTGGAGTCACACCAATTCGGTATTCCAACTTTGGTTGCAAGTTCATGATTTTTTTCAAATGCTTTATTACAGTGCTTTTTGAGTTAAAGGAAGGTAGAGTGTCCCATAAGCAAAAATCTTCATCTTTTTGAGCTTTAGTGATATTTGTGAGCAACGAATATATGCCTATATAATTGAAATGCCTAGATAATAATCATATAAGAGTTTCAGAATCCTTATCCTCTAAATATGCAATATAAAAATGTGAAATAAGACAAGTGAAATTTGGAAAAAAGGCTCAACTTCAAAGGTCAAAATCTCAGCAACCACTGAACCTAATTAAAACCTGTTTGTGGGAAATGAAAGATATGCTTTAGTAGAATCTTCAGTTAAAGGACATGTGATTTAAATAAACCTAACCCTAATTTGTTACATAAAAAATGAAATAAAAATTTAAATTGGGAAAAAAAAGGCTCAACTTTAACGGTCAATATCTCAGCAACCACTGAATCAAATTCAAATCTGTTTGTAGGAAATGAAATTTAGCCTTCAGGAGAATCTTCAGTAAAAAGAAAATTCGATTTTAATAAACCTAGCCCTAATTCTGAGTCTGAATTTCAAAATTTTACAAAATCTTGAAAAGTGGTAATGAAGATGAGATCAAAAGGAGTTTTATAAGTTCACTGTTATCCAGATAAGAGTCATACATATATTTAAGTATGAAGTTTTCATAAAAGGAATGAGATATCATATAGGCATGAAAAAAAGGAGATGAAACTTACCTTGATTGAAAAGTAGGAAAAATAGAGTGAGAAAGATTGATGTTGGAACTTTGGGGAAATTGAATATGGAGTAAGTGAAATGCATAAAGAATGTGAAATGTATGTGTTTCAATGAAATGGATCCAAAAAAAAGTGAAATAAGGGAAAGGGGGGATAATGACCATGCCAAAGAGGGATGAAGAGTAGGGTGATGGAGCTAAAAAAGAAAGTAAAGAGGGAGAGAAAAAAAAGGTTAATTATACCATTGAAATCCAAAATAACCACTTACAAAAAAAATTTAGATAAAAAAAATAAAATAAACAGAAAAAAACAAAAAAAATTATAATTAGTAATCAAAAAATCAAAAAAAAAGAATAAAGTGACTTACCTGTAGAGATGAGATGACAAAATGAATGAAACCAAATTGTTTGAGGGATGTTGGAGGAGAATAGGAAAAGGATATGAGGGATGAATGAAAAAAAAAATCACTGACAAAATTTGCGATTTCAGAAAATATGCGATTTCATGTTGAGCTGGTGAAAGAAAACCAATGAGCCATCCAAAAAAAGATTTTCACCGTAAATTCCAAAAAAAATGAATATGCAACAAACCAAAATACCAACCCGAGTGAATGAAGTACACAAAGAGGACATTTGGAGAGTACAAAATGGTATGGGAAAGAAAGGGATGATGTGGCCAACATGTGGTTTTGAAAAAAAAATCACAAAAAAAGTGCTGATTTGAGGTCAGAACTGACACCCGTTTTTGAAATAAGTGACTTTTTTGCAAAATTTAAGTGCTGATTTGTAAGTGCTGATTTGGTTTGAAATCCGCACTTAAGTTAAGTGCGGATTTGCCAGAACTGACACCCCCTATTAAGTCTGTTTCAAATTAAAATAAAACCATTTTTTTTTACTTTTCATCTTCCAACAATTATTTTTCTTTGTGAGGGGGCTACAAAATAATAAAACCAGCTTAAACCCCCAACAGACATCTTCTTTCAGAATGGATATTCCCAGGAATGAGTAAAATAAGCATATAAAATATTATAAACACATTTATTACACATGAAGACAATAAGTGAAGGTATACAATATGTATACATAAGTGAAATAAGTCATTTAATACAATATATGCTATTATAATACTTTATATAAATGCATATATCCACCTTTTATAAGTCTTATTTAATTTATATTATTTTGGAATATTTTAGGGTAATCTTAAGAGCCTTAAAAATAAGGTTACATAATTTTTAAGTGGTCTTAAAGCTTTTTTTTCATTATTATAGTGAAATAATGAACAAATGTGCTTTAAATCACTTAAGTTGAATATATGTACAATAAATTTAATAATATTAAAATTGCGCTTTGAAATATTAATTTGCCTCAGTTAGGATTATTTATTTGGCTACTTAAATGTATAAAAATAACACTTCTAAAAATTGAATTTTTTATGCTAGAAATGGCTTCTGTGTACTGGCCTTATGCTGCTTGCATTTATCCCACATTCATAGCTTCATTATTAACAAATTTAGTAATTTCACACTAAAATTACCCCACAGTTTATGCTCCATATGTTTAAACACACTAAAATAGGTGAGAGACACTTATTTAGTGTCCTATTTTCATTATTAGTGCATTGAACTCATTATATGCACTAATTTCATTAATAACCTCAAGATTGGCACCCATATTTCACTACTACTCTTAAAATCTCCTATTTAACTAAGGATTTACCTGTGCAAGTGCTTTCCAAGAGTCTGCATTCAGTAACCCCATATTTCATGTCTTATTTTGGGTTTCTCAATGTTTTCACAGGCTATATTGGTCATTTTTAAATGGGGATTTCACTTATAAATTTTCTATAATTAATGTCTTAATTTCTACTTTTGATCCCCCTTAATTAGAAATTATTTTAAGGTCCTTTCTCTCCTTAATTAGTTTTTTATATCAAAGAAGATTTCACACATATATTCTCTTTTTGGTTTATTACCTTATTTTGATGGATTAACCCATGTTATGCTTGTACTTTTGAATGCAATATGATTTTTTTTGTTATTGGATGATCCTTGGGTATATGGGAATGTGTAAATGCTAGATTGGGGCTTCATTTTCTGTGTAAAGGATTGGTAATTCAAGGGGGAACATTGGGTAATTTATGGGTATAAAAGGAGGAGGTTTCTGGGCTTTTATTCAACATTATTTTACATCACCTTACAAATATATAAGCAAAAAATTACAATACATACTTATTAGTACTGTTAAAGTCTTTTAAATATTGTTTTGAATCATCATCAGTTCTATTTTTCTACCAACAGTAAGCTCTATAAAATTTATAATTAGTGAGATTAAATTATTGAGACCATTACCTTGAATTATATTTTAATACTCTATTGGATTTTTACAACACTATTCATACTGGAAAATTTAAATCTTCTAGAAAACTGACTAAACAATATATTCACCTCTCTGTACTTGAACTAAGCCTAAAATCTTCCAACAATTATTTTTTTGGTGGGGGAGGGGGCTAAAAACTATTAAACCTCTCTTAAAATTTCAAAAGAAATCTTCCAACAATTATTTTTGCTTGTGGGGAGGGCTGAAAACTAATAAAAACCACTTTTAACCCCATACACACTTAAGGAAGAACATTTGATTTGTGGATATAAATAGTATAAGAGCTTACATTATTGATTCAAGAAAATTTCAAGAAACAAAATATATGAAAATCTTAAAGTTAAAAAGATACTGCTTGTTCCCCCTCAAAAAAATACTTTTTAACCTCCTCAATTAGCTTGGAAGATTTCTTTTTTTATTTTCTCACTTTTTTTTACTTCTTTTTTATTCTCAAAATTTTACACTAATTTACTTATTTTTAAAATTTTTATAAAGTTTTTGTCCATCAAATCCAGAAAGAGCCTGTCTGGGAGAGGACAAAAGCTGCTGCTAAACAGTGGCAACTTTGGTTATTTAAGGTGAGCACTCTTATTTTATTTTTTATGGTGTTTTTATTTTTTGTATATTTTTTTTTAAAAAAAATCTTTTTTAAATCCTTTTTTTTTCTCTCCAAGCCAGAAAGAACTTAGCTGGAAGAGAACTAAAGTTTCTGCTAATCAGAAGAGACCTTGGTCATTTGAGGTGAGCACTCTAATTTTTTTAGCACTAATTGTTTTTTTCATCTATTTTTTTTAGTTCTTTTATTATTTTTTGTTCTATCCCAGACAGAAAGAACTTGCCTCAGAGAGAACCCAAGTTGTGGCTAAACACCAACAACATTGGTAACTTAAGATAAGCACTTTAATTATTTTAGCTCTATTTTTTTTCTCCCAGCCAAGTTCTTTTGGGCTGGGAGAGAGATGAAGTCACTAATAATCAGAAGCAACCTCAGTTGTTTAAGGTGAGTGCTCTAATTCTTTTGAAATTAATTAATTTATTATTTTTTATTTTTATCATTGTTCTTTTTTTATTTATATTTTGTTCTCTCCCAACCAGGTTCTTTCTGGTTTGGAGAGAACCAGATTTTCTGCTAATCAGAAGTGACCTAGGTTGCTTGAGGTGAGCACTCTAATTTTATTGGAACTAATTTATTTTTTCAACTTTTTTTTGTTACCACCAAACCAAAAAAAACTATCTGAAAGAGAACCAAAGTTGCTTCTAAAAGCAGTGATCTTGGTCATTTAAGTTGGGAACTTTTCTTTTCTTTTTTTATGGTGCTCATATTTTTTTATAGTCCTTTTTTTGATCTTCATATTTTCTCTCCTCCAAATCTTGTGCCCTATCATCCCTCCATAAATAGAGGTCATATTGTTGCTTTTGAAATTTAAGAGTCTCTTGTGAAACTTTTACTTTACCTAGAGTGTTAAGAAATATTACCAAAAAATAAAAAAAAGTAGACTAAACTAGAAGTATACTATCACTTAACAGAATCATGCTTCTCTAAAAAATCTTTAAATGAAGATATATGGGTTTGAGAAGTACTATATCTTATTTATTCTCTTTGAATGCTGAATTTTTGAGTATTTAAAGCCCTTTGCTTTTTTTTGAAGGAATTTGTTATATTTTTTTTATCATCATCATTTTTTCTGGCTTCAAAGTTGCTTGATTTTGGCACCTGGACTTATTTATAGGCTTTTTTATAAATAAGAAAAAGAGAAGTAAATAAAAAATAAATTAATCAATTATATGCAAGAAGAAAACTCACTGGAGTTAGACTGGGTTGGTCTATATCACCATAAGGATCTATAGAAAAGATATCTTGATTGTTTGAATTAAAACCAGGGGAGGCTTGAGTTAAGGAAGAGGATTAAAAAATATTTCTCTTGATATCATATTTCTACATAGCATTTTCTCCATCCAACATGTTTTCTGGATTAACATCAGCTCACTCTCCAAGTATAAAATCTATCTCTTTAGAGTAAGGATATAAATAATAAAGTTTATCATCTATATATTTAATTCTCTTACTAAAATAAATTTCAGTAGTACCAAAAACAGTGTAAGATGAAAGAGTATTAGCCTTCTTGTATTTTGCTCAATAGTGCTTGAAAAATTCAGACATATTTTTTGTCTAAAGATCAATCCTTCCCTTTGTATTATTTCTTTATTTTTTCACCATTAGAAGATAGCCATTGAATTTTGATTCAAGGGGGGAATACTAATTTAGTTGCATTCCAAGTACCAGCACCAAAGTCATATTTGGGTTTGTTTTTTAGGCAGTTGATAAGTATGAGGTGATCATCTTTTTTTAGTTAAATGGTCTTTGATTTCTTAGCTGAGTGGGAGAATGTGGGAGAAGTTGTATTTTAAGAACAAGTGGGAGAAGGCTTCTTTTGAGAAATTATGTGACTATGAGGAATTTTAAGCTCTTTGAAAATGAAAAGAGGCAGAAATGAGAAGATGAGATGGGGGATCTAAACAAATATAAGGAATAGACAGAATGGGATGAGGCTGGGATATCCAGAAAGTTGTCCAAGATGTGGTTATGAATAATTGATGATAAAAATGTCAGATAAGAGGTGAACATTGAAATATAAAATGTCTAATAACCCAATTACTTTCAAAAAGAATTTCAGAAGATAATTGGGGTGTAAAAATTTTTATAATCAATTAATTTAATTTCAGGTCCACTAATTTTGATAAAAATTGTGCCACTTTATGATGTATGGAAATTTATGCACCTTTTTTGATTTAAAATGAAGCTGAAATATATATATATATAATATTTTAGATTTTATGGAATAAAAAGTATTGATATATAAAAATTAAAAATGAAATACTAAAAAAAGTATCTTATGAATAATTTAATGTAATATGATTATTAATTATGCCTATGAATAAAAGCAAATAGTATTTTTTTATTTGAGAAACAAGCTTAAAAAACCTATATTAAGATTTAAACCATTGCTTTTGACATGATAAGGTGAGTTTTCTTGGCTTTCAATCTAAAATCCAGCTTAGTTGATGAGGTGTAGAGCAGATTTTACATGCATCATTAAATTTGAATAAATAGTACAAAATCTTTTGATATATCTCACCTTGTAACTTAATTTTTTATTGTTATATTTTAATTAATATATGTTATATATTGATTTAAAATTTGAGGAATTAATATAGCTATTAAAAGGCATAAATTTATTTCCTTACTCTGTTTATTTGTTTCTTACATATAAAAGGTCCAACAACAGTATTAGAATTTACCACCTCAAGAAATAAAATTACTCAAAAATATAAAGTCAGATATTTTTCATTTATTAGTAAATAGTAAAAAGAAACTAGAAATGTGCCTTTTTTGGCTAAAAATTAGCAAGAATCTTAAACTACTTTTGTTATTTTTTTCTTTTGTATTTCTGATTTACTCCTCATGTATCAAGATTAGGATTCAAAAAATGGAAGAAGAAGAATTTAAAAATAATCATTTTAAATTGGAAAACATTAAAATTTATTTAAAAGTTTACCAATTAAAAATGAAGCAACTTGATACTGAGAAATCCAGAAACAAAGCTTTTTTAATTGCTTGTGTTAATGTAAATAAGTCCACTTCCAATATTAAAAAGTTGCTTGCTTTACTGAAGTTAAATCTCAACAACTACTAATGCACTTCTTTTAGAATTTCTTTTTTAATATCAACATGAAATTATTCCAACAATTCTTGTACTTTCTTCCTTAGGCAATTAAACTTTTAACCATTTTTTTGTCAAACTAATCTTCTGATATCTATTAATTTAGGTCCTACTCCCTCAATCATAATCTCTACCACTCTATAAATTACATTTATGGGTTTTTCTTTTGTTTTAGTTCCTCACTTCCTTTTGTTTTCTCCCAAATACTATCTTCATCCTCAGATGGTGTGGATCACCAAATTTTCTTAGAGTCAATTTTTTGGCAATACCCTCCCCTGTGTTTCATTGAAGTAGAATCCTAGATTTTAAAAATTTAATTTAATTGCATAAATTAGCATGTAAAAAAGATATATAAGATAATTAAAAAACTTATAATAATGAAAATTCAAATGAAAATGAGAATAGATATCATCTGTGACCAAAGTCAATGAAATCTAACACAATTCCATACATGAACCTCATTAGGAAAAAAAATGTCCCCATGATTAGCAATATACAAAACATGACCTGATGGCTTAGTGATTTAAGTAAGTATAGTATCATATATGACTCTTTAAATATTAGTTCATAAAATAAAAATAAAAATTAGCAACCTATATTAGATCCCATACTTTTTTTGCCTACCTAATATTCTCTTTTTTGCATTACCTTCTCTTCTCGCTTTATGAATCTGTTTGACCAACTCTAGATTTTCATTCATTCTTATCTAAACAATGCAAATAAATCAACTTAAATGAAAAAATAATAAATATTGGATAAAACATACCTACAGAGCCTTCTTTAATTTATATAAAAGAAATAGTCTAAAAAGTCACCACAAAAAGTTACCATAAGTTTCCAGAAAAGTTGAGAAAATTTCCAAAAAAAAAAGCACCCAAAAGTTTTCAGAAAGGTACCAAAAATTTCATAAAAAATTTGTCTGAATTTGTACAAAAAAGCTACCAAAAGTTTCCAGAAAAATACCAAAAAATTCAAAAACAAAATCACTCAAATATCTCCAAAAAAATTCCCAAACGTTCATAGAAGTGTGCCATAAAGCTCCAAAATAAAGCATCCAAAAGTTCCAAAAAAAGTTCCCAGAAAAGTGCCAAAATGTTACAAAAAGAGCTATCAAAAAACACCTAAAGATCTGTCAGCCTAGGTATCCCCAGGGCTGAGTATTTCTTATGTTTAAAATAAGATATCATTAATAGCATTAAGCTTATCAGTAAAAATTATGGTTATAATAGTTATATATATGGTTTTTATGCTTATATATATACTTATTACACTATTAAATGATTTATATAAGTTTACATGACTTATACATAGCTCCATAATATCTATTAAGGTGCAAATGGAGTCATAACATACTTATCTCAAGTGATATTAATTATAGACATACATAAGCTTATATGTATGCATAAATGTCAGGCTAAGGTCAAGTACAAACACATGAACTAGCTTTAATGGTCAGCTGTCTAGAAGATTTTAATGGTCCTATATGAATACTGTAGTACAAATCCAATAAGTAAAAAAATAACACAATATAAAGGTCTCAGTAATTCTAATCTCACTAATTATATATGGCTTACAATCTTTATAGTTGGTAGAAAAATAGATTTAATAAATTCAGATACTATTCAAAGACTTAATAAGTACTATTGATATGTATTGTAATTGTATTGGTTATATGTTTTAATTGTAATGATAAAGAATGTAGAAAACAAGACCAAAAACCTCCTCCTTTTATACACATTGAGTTCCCCAATGAATACCTTGATTTACCAGTCCAATACACAGTTAATGACGCCTCCATCCAACTAATAGACATGTCCATCAACATTCCTAGTGACCCATAACCTAATTAGAAGAGTAACTACCTCCAAAATCATGGAATAATAGGGAAAATCCATCAAAATTAAAGAATAATTAAAAAAGAGAGTATATGCGTATTATACAACAATATAAAAGACTAAAGAGGTAAAATTAAGGTTAATACAAGCTTAATAATAAGGGGGATTCACTGTAGAAATTATGGGGCTAATCCTGACATTATAATATGTGAAATTCCCATTCAAAAATGACCAAAATTGACTGAGAAACCACCTAGAAACCCAAAAAAGGGCATGAGATGTGGGGTGACTACATGCAGTCCTTGGAAGGCACTTGCACGGGTAAATACTTGACTAATTTTAGGCAAATTTAAGCGTAGTAGTGAAATAAGGCGCCAAAGTGAGGTTATTAATGAAATTAGTGTATATAAAGATGATCAATGCATTATTAATTAAGCTAGGACACTAAATAAGCGCCTGTTGCCTATTTTAGTGTGTTTCCCCACAGTGGGCGTAGGATGTGGGGTAATTATAGTGTGAAATAGCTGAATTTTCTAAAAATGAAGCTATTCACACGCGAAAAATGCAGGCAGTATGTGGCCAGTACACCGAAGCCATTTCTGCCATAAAAAACCAAATTTTAAAAGTGTTATTTTTATGCATTTAAGTAGCCAAATCAATAGTCCTAAATGAGACAAATTGAACTGTCAAAGCTCATTTTTAATATTCTTAAATTTATAGTGCATATAATCAACTTTTAAGTGAAATAAAGCGCATTTCTTGTTTTTTGCATAAAACAATGAAAATAACAGCTTTAAGTATACTTAAAAATTATGTAGCCTTATAATTAAGGTTCTTAAGGTTATTCTAACATATTCCAACTTAATATTAAGTAAATAAGACTTATAAAAGGTGGATATATGCATGTATATAAGGTGTTATAATGGCATTTTTTGTGTATTATCATAATTTTACTTATGTATACAGTTTGTGTACTCTCATTTATTGTTCCCATTTATAGTTCATGTGTTTAACATAACTTATAAGTACTTTTTACTCAGTCCTGGGGATATACAGGCTGACACTCGCCCACCCAAAAAAAACAATAAAAAAATGATAAGTTATACATTTTCTTTATTTTTTTTGTAATTTTTCAAGTCTTCAGATTAATTCTGTAGCATTAGAGATTATTCTTTGAAGAAATAAAACATTATAAAATATTATGAGTACTGGTTTTTTAACCCCTCAGCTGGTTGAACAGAAATTTATTTCTGTTTAAATTTTTAAGAAGAGAGGATAAATTTGAAATTTCTTTTTCAGGTATCCATTTATCAAATTCATTTGATTTTTCCTTAAATCTTAATAAATACTCAGTTCCTTTTTCCTTAGTAAGGATTCTTTTCTTGAGTATTTTTTCAATCTCTGCTTTTTCCACAATTTCTTCAGGTTGCTTTTTAGGCCTTCCCCTTCTTTTTGGAAATAAGTCAGGATCATTTGCATGGTAAGGTTTCAATAATGAGATAGGGAAAACTGGATGTTTCCTATCATATGGGGCATATAATATAACTTCCACTGCATTATTACCAACCATTTTGCTTGCTACAAAAGGTTCTACAAAGGGATCCTTTAATTTAACATTACCTTTTAAGTTAAAATGTAGTGTTGAAATTAGGACTTCATCTCCTTTTTTGAATTCAAATTCTTTATGAGACTTATCCCACCTTTTCTTCTCATATTCAAATGCTTTTTGAATGCATTCTTCTGCATGTTAGCTACACATTTATTGCATATGAATAAAGGACTTAGTACCAGGGTGTATATCTAACCTTGGTAATACATTTAAATGATTTACTGGGGTATTTGGTACGTATCCCAGCCAGGGTTCAAATGGTTTCTTCTCTGTTACAGAATGAGTTGTGCTGTTATAAGAAAATTCAAGTCCAGGAATTAATGTTACCCATTCATTTGTGAATTTCTCATTGTCTTTGTATTCTAATCCAAAGGCACAATATCTTCTGATCATGTCTTCAAGAGTTTGTATCATTCTTTCAGCTAAGCCATCAGTTTGTGGATGGTGTGCTGTAGACAATTTCAATTTACAACCTGATACTTCCATCAAAGATTTCCAGAACTCTGAAGTAAATTTAGGGTCACTTTCAGAGATTATGGCTTTGAGGAACCCAGCAGTATTCATCATTTGAGTCCACCATAGTAGCGCCAAGTCTTTTGCAGATACCTCTTTATCGGTAGGAATAAATTTACACATTTTGGTTAATCTATCCACAATTACCCATAAAGAATTGAAACTTTCTTTTCCTGCTAATGGCAAGCCAGTGACAAAATCCATGTTTATAATCTCCCATAGAGCTTTTGGCTGCTCTATTTGTTGTAACAACCCAGCTCTCTTCCCAGTTAATCTTTTAGATTTCTGACAAGAGTCACATGTTTCAATATATTTTTGTACATCTTCTTTAATGTTTATCCACCAGGCTCTATTTTTAACTCTGGTTAATGTTTTGTTAAAATAAAAATGACCAGCTAAGATTTCATCATGACAAGTACTCAACATTAAACCCTTCATAGAAGGTGGTATTACTATTACATTACTTAGCTTTTTCCTGTAATATATATATCCATCTTCAATTGACAGTTTACCTTTTTCAACACATTTCTATACTTTGGAGGCAAGGTTTTAATAAATGCACTCATGGAGGCATTAGTTGGATCATTTAGAATGGTAGATAGTTTAGTCAAATCTTTATCAGATGAATAATTTTCCAATATAGTTTTCATAAAATCCTCCTCTAAATCCACTATATAAATCCCAAATATATGTATAACCTCATTTTCAGGTACATAAGCTGGGTTGTCAGCATCATCTGGCAAAGGACTTCTGGATAATAAATCCACATTAGAATTCAATGTTCCTGCTCTGTGAGTGATTGTCATTCTTCCTCTGTACTCTTGTACAGCTAGTTGCCATCTAAACATGTGCCTATTAGGGGTTTTCATGTTTAGTTATGATTTTACTGCACTGCAATCTGTTATTAGTTCAAACTTCTGGTCTTCCAGATAGTAATGAAGTTTCTCTAATTCCCACACCATGGCTAAAAATTCCAGTTGTGTGGCACCATACCTTAATTCTGTCTTTCTTAAGGTTCTGGATATATAACAGATAACTACTTCAGATAATTTTCCATTTATTACCTGTTTCTGCTGTAAAGCAGCACCTAACCTTGTGAAGCTTGCATCAGTGTACAAGATAAAAGGTAGGGTGAAGTCTGGCAGTCCCAATATTGGAGCTGAAATTAAACATTCCTTTTTATTTATTAAAGGCATGTTGTCTTTCATTGTTACAAATGAAAGCCTCATTTTTCCTGATTAATGTTGTTAAAGGAGCTGCAATGGATTGGTAGTTTTTAATATACTGTCTATAATATCCACACATGCCCAAAAAACTTTGAAAATCTTTCACATTCTTAGGTATATCAATGTTTTTAATTGCTGCCATCTTATTCTGGTCAACACAAATTTGTAATCCAGATAAAACATGTCCAAGTACTTTCAGGGATTGAAATCCAAACTTACATTTCTTTAATGCAATTGTCATATTAATTTCATCCATCTTTTGAAAGACTCTCTTCAGGTTATTTGAATGTTCATCATATGTCTTTGAAAACACTATGATGTCATAAATATACACCAACAGCCATCCTTCAACCATTTCCTGATGAAAATTACTATCCATTAATTTTTGGAAGACCAAAGGCACATTCTTTGGGCCAAATGGAATTCTCACATACTTATAAATTCCCATATGTGTGGTTATTAATAAGTAATTCTGAGAATTCTTTTCCACAGGAATCTGGTGGTAACCTTTGTTTCCATCCAGACAGGAAATATATTTTGCTCCTTGTAAGGTAGCATGGATAGAAGCTATCCTTGGTAGAGGGTAAATATCATCTACAGTGTATGTATTCAGAGCTCTATAACCACCACATAATCTTGCCTTATCTTTTTCATAAGAGATTAATACTGGTGAAAAAACACAATACTTAGATGTTGTGTCTACTTTTTCAACAATACCCATTTCCAACAACATTATTATATTGTCTTGAATATCTTTCCTTTTTGCAGGAGATGCTGGGTAAGTTTTCTTTTTCAAGCAGCCAGGAATATTATCCAAGTAACAACTTAAAGAGATTTTCATCTCATGGTCTTTGACCAATCCCAGTTCATTTGAACCATGGGCAAATTCCATAGGATAAGATTTGATCAATCTCAAAATATTGTCTTCTTCATTTTTTGAGAGTTGAGGACTGAAAGAGGCTTTTTGGATTTCATTGTCTAATTCTACCAATTCAGAGGTGGTTCTTCCACCTTGCAGTTGTTCCTCTCTAGGAGAAATGGAATACACTGAATTTTCAGAACATATCTTGAATTTCCTCTTACCATTCACACCAATAGTGAAGCAACTGTTTTCAGGATCTAGTTTAATGCCAAATTTTGTCAATAAGTCATTGCCAATAATAAACCAATGACTGAAATTATTATTATCCATTACAACAAATTCACACACTGCTCTTACATATACATTACTATACTTGAAGAATAAAGCAGTTTTGCATTTGCCAATTGGATTTAAAACTGAACCAAAACCCCTCCAGTTCTTTGTCTGTACAGGTTCTAGTTTTTCTTTATACTTACTGTCAAGTTTCATTAATGTATTAATAGAAACTAAACTACCTGCAGCCCAAGTGTCAAGAATGGCATTCATTTCTCTTCCACATATAATAACAGGTGCTCTGATAGGTGTTATTCTGTAAGTATCATGAGATAAATCTTTAATTATTTCAGCTTCTTCAATGGAAGTTAAAGATGTATCTGTATGAGGTATAGTATCATTCAGGAACATAATATCCTGTTCTAATACAAATATCTCATGTTCATCATCACTGTAAGAAATGTTACTTTTACAATCCTCAAAGGATTCCACATTCTCATCTTCATGATTACTTGGTTCAGAATTTTGTGAGGTTTCAATAACATTAATTCTTTTCTTACATGTGTGACCCTAAACCCCAGGTTCATTACATTTATAAAAAGTTTTATATTCTTGTCTTTTAGGGACAAGGGGAGCTGAAGGTTTTTTCTTCTCAACTGGTAACTTACTTGTAGTAGGTTTTACTACTTCAACACTTTGTTTGTAATTATTATACTTGGTTTCATATTTGTGGTTTAATAATATTTCATTGCATATATTAATGAACCCAGAGGTATCTCTGATGGTTTCAGTTCTAGCTACAATAATGTCTCTAAATGATATAGGCAACTTGTATATTATTTTCTCTTTCCACTCATCATAATCCATTTTTGGATCCATAGCTTTCGTGATTTTTATTAAATTCATTAAAAAGACCATGGGTTTATCTCCAGCATTTGGATTATATCTGGCTCTTTCATACAATCTTTAATGAGTGATTCTGAATTTTGGGCCACCAAATTGCCTTTCAATTAGTGCCTTCCATTCATTCCAAGAGTAGTTAATTCCCTCACTCAATACAGATTCAAACCATAATAAGGCCACATCTGTAAATAAAGATATTAATTTTGATGTAATTTCTTCATCAGGTAATTTTTATGAAAACTTTAAGTTATCAATTCTTTGAATGAATTGTTGCCAATCAGATTTTGAATCCCTGTAAAAATAAGGGTACTGATTTAACTTAGGCCATTTCTTTTGGCTAGTTTTTTCTTCCCTAACCTGAGGAATATTGAGTAATTCACTTACTTTAGAAAGATGATCATTTATTTCATCTTTTACTGATTTTATATTCTCAGAGCTCATGACACTATGTTTATGTTCAATCATTTGTTTATCATCTGAGTGTTTCATGAAAATGGTACTCTTTCCACATAAGAGGTATTATCTTTTACTTTCTCAGTATTTTTCAAAATGTTTGCTACTTCAGTTTCTACTCTTTGTAACCTATCTTTTATTACAGATACATGAGTCAAGGTATCATTTACATTTGAAAAAGACAATTTTACATGTCCCTCTATGGTAGCCATAATATTGTGAGAGTGTTCTAATTTACTTTCTAAATTTCTAATCTCAGAGTTCAATCTTTTATTTTCATTGGTTAGTTCATTATTTGAATTCTCAATTATTTTTAACCTATTGGCTGTTGTACTCAATTATTGTGTGAGTGTTAATAATACACTTTCTGTATTATTGTTTGACTCTTTAGAGAACTCTTCCAATTTTTCAATTCTTAATAATAATTTACTTATTATCTTTGATTCCATTGGATTTTCTTTTAAAAAATATTCAATTTTTTCCGGGTCTAACTCAGAAGACTCATCATCAGGTTCAAGATTTAATTCATTTGGTTCCAATTTTATATTAATAGCATTATCCTGGTGATCAATAAAACTATTTACATTGTCCTCATTTATAGACAAGTTTAACATATTAGGGGGTGTCAGTTCTGGCAAATCCGCACTTAAATTAAGTGCGGATTTCAAACCAAATCAGCACTTACAAATCAGCACTTAAATTTTGCAAAAAAGTCACTTATTTCAAAAAAGGGTGTCAGTTATGACCTCAAATCAGCACTTTTTTCCCGTTTTTTTTCACAACCACATTTTGGCCACAAAACATCCCTTCCTTTCTTACCCCATCCCTGTCACATGTGACACACTGACCTTCCTCGCTACCTACCCATCAATCCTCGGCACACACCCCTTCCTGACATTTTCAATATTTTGACCAGGCATGTTTACATTCTTTTTTACTTATTTCTTCTACTTTTTAATCTTTTTTCTTGTTATGTGCCAGTTTCATAATGCCTCCCAGACATTCCAAATCTCAAAAGGTAACTCAAAAATCTGCTTCGTCACAAAAGTCTCCTCATAAAGCAAGGATTACATAGAAAAAAAATCAGTGACTTTTTCTATTACTTACAACTGTTTTTACAGAATTGAAAACTATGTTTCAGCTAATATTTTATGGAAGTGAACTCTGTTCTTCGCCCGAAGAACAGAGTTCATCCTCCTATTTTCACATTCTGTTTGCACCAATCTCCAACATTTTCAATATTTTGACCAGGCATGTTTACATTCTTTTTTACTTATTTCTTCTACTTTTTAATCTTTTTTCTTGTTATGTGCCAGTTTCATAATGCCTCCCAGACATTCCAAATCTCAAAGGGTAACTCAAAAATCTGCTTCGTCACAAAAGTCTCCTCGTAAAGCAAGGATTACATATAAAAAAAATCAGTGACTTTCTCTATTACTTACAACTGTTTTTACAGAATTGAAAACTATGTTTCAGCTAATATTTTATGGAAGTGAACTCTGTTCTTCGCCCGAAGAACAGAGTTCATCCTCCTATTTTCACATTCTGTTTGCACCAATCTCCATCCCTTTCAATTCTATCAACACATGCTTGTCTTCCCTCCCCATGCCTTTCGCTATCCTCCCAGCCCCATTGTATGCCATCCTCTTTTAAAGGTAATTCAAAAATCTGCTTCGTCACAAAAGTCTCCTCGTAAAGCAAGGATTACATAGAAAAAAAATCAGTGACTTTTTCTATTACTTACAACTGTTTTTACAGAATTGAAAACTATGTTTCAGCTAATATTTTATGGAAGTGAACTCTGTTCTTCGCCCGAAGAACAGAGTTCATCCTCCTATTTTCACATTCTGTTTGCACCAATCTCCAACATTTTCAATATTTTGACCAGGCATGTTTACATTCTTTTTTACTTATTTCTTCTACTTTTTAATCTTTTTTCTTGTTATGTGCCAGTTTCATAATGCCTCCCAGACATTCCAAATCTCAAAAGGTAACTCAAAAATCTGCTTCGTCACAAAAGTCTCCTCGTAAAGCAAGGATTACATATAAAAAAAATCAGTGACTTTATCTATTACTTACAACTGTTTTTACAGAATTGAAAACTATGTTTCAGCTAATATTTTATGGAAGTGAACTCTGTTCTTCGCCCGAAGAACAGAGTTCATCCTCCTATTTTCACACTCTGTTTGCACCAATCTCCATCCCTTTCAATTCTATCAACACATGCTTGTCTTCCCTCCCCATGCCTTTCGCTATCCTCCCAGCCCCATTGTATGCCATCCTCTTTTGATCCCCATTTCACCCCTCTCAACCTCTCCCAGACCCTTTTCTTCATTTAAAATGCCTCTGAACCCTTAATCTTCCCTTCCAACTCTTTCCCAACCTTTGAGTGACTGAAAAAATATGCGTTTGCTGAAAATATGCGATTTCATGTTGAGTTGATGAAAGAAAACACAGAGAGAAAAAAAAATAAGACTTTAACAGCAAATTCAAAAACCAAAAAAATATGCAAAAAAATTTACCATTCTCAGTGAATAATACATGCAAATTGATAATTTGAAGAGAAAGAGAAAAAAATTAAAATTGCGTTGAAAAATGTTGGAGTGTTATTGGAAGGATTTTCGCCCTTATACTAGTTGATTGAGAAATAGAAGTGTTGGATATAGTCGGAGGTGAATCAACTTGTTCATCTTCATACAGCTCTAACCATTGATCTTTGAGGTCAGCAAGTAGGTTATGAAGTATAGTGCAACACAGAATCCAGTTGATCACCGCCTCCATTTCAGATTTATTTCTAAGAGGACTTCTTAATTCCCTTAAACTAGAAAAACGGCCTTTCAAGATTCCAATAGAATGTTCAATACGGACTCTTGACTTTTCCAAATGATTGTTGAATTTGGCATTTTGACTGTCTTCTGAAGCTGCTCCCCGAAAAGCAGGAAGTACATACTTTCCATTCACATAAGCAGAATCTGCAAGAAGATACTGATTTTCATCAAAGAATTTTTCAGGTTCATTTGAAATATGCATTCTTTGGAAGACGTAGGAGTCATGACATGAGCCAGGATAGCCAGCAAAGAATGATATAAATTTTTTGTTTACGTCACATATAAGCTGAACGTTAATTGAATATCTATAAAGAAGATATATTTGTTTGTGTTAGTTTCAAGGAGGATGAAAGGAGTTAAGAATAATCTACCTCTTTTTACGGTCAAAGTAATTGTTTCCACCTTGAGCAGGTTTCTGGCTCAAAGGAATAGTAGTACCATCAACAAAACCAATACATCCTGGAAAGCCCTCTGCTTGCATAACCTGAGATGATTCAAGTCGCTCTTCTTTTGTTGGCCAGGTGAGAAGTTGAGATTCCAAGGAGTTGATGGCAGTGATACATTGTTTGGTATAAGTGTTAACTGAACCATACCCTAAATCAAAGACATTTTCTAAACGTTTCAAAGCGGCTCCATTACCATTTGAACCCAAACGACATAGTGTGATGGCCAATTGAATTGAAGGATGTTGTTGTTCTTTTTGAGAATTATTGTGAAATATGGGATGATCCTGAATAAGCTCAAGCAATTTAAGGAAACATTCCTGAGAAGTCCTGAACAGCCATCTAAAACTGGGTGTAGATAGTTTAAGAAGTGTTTGGATGGTGTACTTGGGGGTATGAAGTACTTGAGGCTTTCTGGGAAGAAGGTAACGTTTCGTGGCCATTTTTGATAAAACGACAAAATCTTCTTCTAGATCAGAATCGGAATCAGAGTCCAAGAGCAGTTCAAGCGCCATGAAAGTCATTGCTTTATGTAATTTATCACGATTTGAAAGTGAGGAAGGCACGACTCTTATATGATATGATATGAAGATGTAAGTGATGTACGATGTTTTGAGTTATGAAGTGTTATTCTGCGGAGTGCTGCGTATGAATGGGATGATGCTGACAAATCAGTGAAATGGGACTTGATGGTGAAATCAGCACTTTTGGTTGAGAAAGTGCGGATTTGAGTGAAATAAGTTACTTATTTCATTTTGAAATCCACCAGTATTGGGGCTAGTGTGTTTTGGAAATCCGCACTTATTTAAGTGCGGATTTGTAAGTGCGGATTTGCCAGAACTGACACCCCCTATTATTATCAAATGAATAATTCTTTAGATCCCCATCAATTATATCTAAAAATTCCTTATCAATCTCATTACTTATAAGTAATTCATTGTTAGGATGATATAATTGATTATGAGAAGATGGATGACTTACAAAGGTCTTATCCCACTTCCCCTGCCTCTTCTTGCATTTCCCCTGTAAGAGTGACTGCTGGAGCCCTGCTGTTGAGGAGGGTTGTTTCAATTTTGGGCGGACCAATCCCACTTCCATTTTCTCACTGTAATTTTTTGGTCCTCCTCTTGGACTGGAGCTGTTGCTATGGAATTGTTTGGTGCCACTGTTTGTGGTTGAGCCTTTATATCCACTAGAGCCTGGTTGACTTCTACAAAACCCTGTGCTGCCCTTTTCTCCAGATTATTTATCTGGTCTACAATGTTGTTGACTCTTGTGATGAGGGTATTCAGTAGGGTGGAGAGGGAGTGAATTTGCTCTTGTAATGTGTTTTTGGTTTTCTTTATAGATACTTGTTTTAAGAGTCTTTCCCTTTCCTCCAAGGACATTGGTGGGGTATTGTTTATGATGGGAGATTCCTGTCCCTCCATTTAAATTTCCTGAAACAGGTCTTTCAGCTCTAGGTCTTAAGTTATAAGTTTTTGCCTTATTACTTACAATGTCATTGTTTTCACACATATTTTATGTGGAATTTATATTTAAAAAATTGAAATTTAGATATGAAACTTCAATGAAGGAGCTTTATCAATATTTATCAATACCAGAAGACAATTATATTGCCTACTTATAGGTATGAAGTGAATTTCTAAGTGCCAAAATTCAAACATGCTTTTATGTGGACACTTGATTTAACTGGTCTAAAATATGTAGCCATGTTTTTATATTTAAAAAAGAAAATTTTTCAGTAAGATTCTTTCTAAATATTAAATGAATTTTACAAACCAATAAAAGGGGATTAAAAGTCCTGTTAAAAGAAAATAATTAATCAGTTAAATTAGTTATCATCTGCAAAGATCACAAATTTGATTGGTCTATTGACAGACTCCCACTAAGAACAATTTTATTTTAAATTAGTGGTAAAAAATTTTATCTGCAAAGATCACAAATTTAATTGGTCTATTGACAGACCCACTAATAACAATTATATGTTAAATTAGTGGTAAAATTTTTGATTCAATATCACAATTTTATTATATAACAGGGCTTTTTTTTCTGAAATCATTAAACAAGTAACCCCAACCTGCTGTAATTATCCAAATATTCTTATAGGGATTTTATTTACTTGTAGCCTCTTTTTTTGAATTTTTTACTTACTGGAAGATAACCAGCAGAATTCTTGAGGAAAGGCCCCCAATTGTCAGGCTGAGGTAAAGTACAAAGACATGAACTAGCTTGAATGGTAAGTTGTCTAGAAGATTTTAATGGTCCTATATGAATACTGTAGTACAAATCCAATAAGTAAAAATATAACTCAATATAAAGGTCTCAGTAATTATAATCTCACTAATTATATATGGCTTAAAATCTTTATAGTTGGTAGAAAAATAGATTTAATAAATTCAGATACTATTCAAAGACTTAATAAGTACTATTGATATGTATTGTAATTGTATTGTTTATATGTTTTAATTGTAATGATAAAGAATGTAGAAAACAAGACCAAAAACCTCCTCCTTTTATACACATTGAGTTCCCCAATGAATACCTTGATTTACCAGTCCAATACACAGTTAATGACGCCTCCATCCAACTAATAGACATTTCCATCAACATCCCGAGTGACCCATAACATAATAAGAAGAGTAACTACCTCCAAAATCCTGGAATAATAGGGAAAATCCATCAAAATTAAAGAATAAGTTAAAAAGAGAGTATATGCGTATTATACAACAATATAAAAGACTAAAGAGGTAAAATTAAGGTTAATAAGAGCTTAATAATAAGGGGGATTCACTTTAGAAATGATGGGGCTAATCCTGAAATTATAATATGTGAAATTCCCATTCAAAAATGACCAAAATTGACTGAGAAACCACCTAGAAACCCAAAAAAGGGCGTGAGATGTGGGGTAACTACATGCAGTCTTTGGCAGGCACTTGCACGGGTAAATACTTGACTAATTTTAGGCAAATTTAAGTGTGGTAGTTAAATAAGGCGCCAAGAGTGAGGTTATTAATGAAATTACTGCATATAAAGAGGGCCAATGCATTATTAATTAAGCTAGGACACTAAATAAGTGCCTGTCGCCTATTTTAGTGTGTTTCCCCACGTTGGGCGTAGAATTTGGGGTAATTATAGTGTGAAAAAACTAAATTTTCTAAAAATGAAGCTATTCACACGCGAAAAATGCAGGCAGTATGTGGTCAGTACACAGAAGCCATTTCTGCCATAAAAAACCAAATTTGAAAAGTGTTATTTTTATGCATTTAAGTAGCCAAATCAATAGTCCTAAATGAGACAAATTGAAATGTCAAAGCGCATTTTTAATATTCTTAAATTTATAGTGCATATAATCAACTTTTAAGTGAAATAAAGTGCATTTCTTGTTTTTTGCATAAAACAATGAAAATAACAGCTTTAAGTATATTTAAAAATTATGTAGCCTTATAATTAAGGTTCTTAAGGTTACCCTAACATATTCCAACTTAATATTAAGTACATAAGACTTATAAAAGGTGGATATATGCATGTATATAAGGTGTTATAATGGCATTTTTTGTGTATTATCATAATTTTACTTATGTATACAATTTGTGTACTCTCATTTATTGTTCCCATGTATAGTTCATGTGCTTAACATAACTTATAAGTACTTTTTACTAAGTTCAGGGGATATACAGGCTGACAATAAACCTCATATTCAGTGAATATGTAGTTATATTATGTATATATAGGTCTATAAGCAAGTTCAAGCCTCTAAATAACCTATAAGATTTATTTTTCTGCTTATTTTAGGTCATATGGACATATTCAATGGACTCACCATGTCTACATAAGCATATACACCTTTTCCAGGCACATATATCCAGTTTGGATAACTTAATCTGCTTCCTTTGATGGATTTTCACGTATTTATGGGTTGGGATATGATTACTGGGTTAATGTCACGCGCCACGTGACACTCGAGGCAAAAGCAGCTCATTAAATCAATAATAAGAGGCTCAAATCCATACTCAAAGCGCAGAAAGCAATTCTCCATAGCAACTGCAACTTTCCTTTGTGTACTTGCTATTCAACAGTGCTAGCCTAAACTCTAAATCTAAATTAGTCAATCTCTCAATAGTGTGTCTTAGTCTTTTTCTCAATAAGCGACACACAGAGCAATAGTTAATATAATAGTACATTAAAAGGTTTATGAAATGTCTGTGGGCTATTAAGGGGTAGTGAGCATGGAAGGAATGGTTAGTGGAGGATTAAGGGTTTAACAGATGTTAGTGGGGAGGGTCTAGGTGTAACAGGTGTATTTTAATGGTCTGTGGTGTGCGGAATAGTGGATGGGTATGAGGTCAATTTGAGGAGGAGTAAAGGATATAAAAGGGGTTGGGTTTTTGGTTCGATATTCTTTAGAATTAAATTATAAAACGTATTTATAGTTAATAGTGGTAAAAGCTTTTAAGTTAAATCATTATTATTGTATCTTTCTTTATTTTCTCAATAATCATTTCTAAATCCTAAATCTTTGATTGTTTAGTTTTCAACCCTTCATGAGTTATTAAGAATTTTAATATTACCTTTCAATTATATTAGAATCCTTCTCGAACATAACTTGAAGCAGTAGTTTTTCCTTTGAGTAATCTTCAAATCACTTCCTCGAATCATTCCTCTGTACTTTGAAGAAGTCTCTAAACTCCTCATCTCACTTACAGGAACATCCTCGACCTTGTGCATAGGTCGTCCGGTGACAGTATAATTTAATTCTCCGTAGTTCTCATTCTTTGCACTACTACGTCCCTTTTCAGGTGTTTTCTCTAAATTCTTAAAATGGCACCTGTTCAACGCACTCCTCCTACGGGCGCTACTACTAGAGCTCGCGCCAGAGGCAGGCCAACAGCCACTCGGCCTGTTTCCCGCACTCAATCCTTGGAGGCACTTGACCTTAGGGAATGGCAACATTCAGTCCAATCTGTAGAAGACATCCCACAATATTTTTATGATTCTAGTGATGATGAAGAAGAAGAGGATACAATTCACGGGGCACCATCCGCCCCTGCTAATCACCCTTCTGGTAAACCTTCAGAACCTGGACCATCTAATTCTCTGGAAGATTTCATGAGACTTTTCATGAAGACCCTTTTAAATTCAACATCTTCAGAGGGATATAAATTCAAAACTCCTTCTATGAAATCTCCTGATAAATTTGATGGAGAACATCCAGACAGATTGCAACCCTTCTTGCAAACCTGCAAGCTCCTGTTCCATAATGACCCTCAAACCTTCAATAACGACCGATTGAAGGTTGTTTACGGTTCTTCATTCTTAGCCAGAAAAGCAGCAAGATGGTTTGAACCTTATCTTCTCATGCTCTCTTTTACTGAAACCCACTTACTTATTAATAACTGGGAAAAGTTCGAAGACCAACTCTTCACGTTTTTCGGTGACCCTAATGAAACTGAAAACGCAGAAATTGAACTTGATTTTCTTTGCATGAGTGATAATCAAAAAGCCTCTGAATATATCTCGAACTTCAGAGCGCTTCAAACTTGAGTAGGTTGGAATGATGCTACCCTCAAGTATCAATTCAAAAAAGGACTTCCTTTGAGGATTCTGGATCAGTTAAATCTTCACGGTCAGAAGATGACTACTTTAACGGATTTAATGGATAGAACCCTCGAACTCGACGGTGTTTAACAAGGATGACTTCAACATCGTCGATACGCCAACAAATCTCAAGGCCTAAATTTTAAGTCGGGACCTTCTTCACACCCACGGACAACTCAATCCTCCTCGATTCAATCCAAACCCAATAAGGGAAAGGACAAACCTCGACCGAAAAGCTAGACCCCAGGAAATATCAGTAAAGTACTGGATCCTAAAGGGGAACTTAAAGAAGCTGAGAGGAAGAGGCGAGCAGATAATGGGTTATGTATGTATTGTGGGGGTAAGCACAAGCTGGAAGATTGTGTAAAATTGAAGGAAAGAGAAGGTACTAGTTCAAAGTCAAAAAACTAGTAGATAGTTTACGTGTGTGCAAAGAAAACTATCTTATCTCTCCCAGTGCACAGAACCTCCATGTCTTAAGGACTGGAGTTGCCTTAAATCGCTTGAGATTCATTCTTTTCAAGGAGGATACCCCCTTCAGTTGTCTTATAGACTCTGGAGCTTCAATTTCTTTTGTCAGTTTATCTTTTGCCGAGAAGTTACAGCTGACATTTACAGATATTGATCAAACTCCAATTTACTTGGTCAAATCAGAGGAACCCAAATATTGGGTAAGTAAGAAAGTTTTATGGGTTTTCAACTTTCCGAACTTCGCCCCCTTCCAGTGGGAATTATCAGTCTTGGACGCCCCAAGGATGGACAATACCATTCTTGGCCATGACTTTTTAATGCATTGGAATCCTGAAATTGATTGGATACGGGGATTGATCACCCCATGTACTAAGTATATTTCTACTTCTTCAATGCAGGTCAATAGGGAGTTAAAAAACCCGCCTGACAACTTCCTGCTAGAGGACAAATCTCTGCCAGATGACTTGCAAGCATCTGATCTTTCTCTAACTGAGCAATTGGCTAACCCTTCTAGCTCAATGACTTCACTCGAAGAGGATTTAAATTGCCTCAAAGCAATCAAATTATGCTCTCTCAATTCTGGTCTTCCCTCAACAGATTCCCTCAAAGAAGATGAGGACGACCAAATCAACGTTGAAGCCATTAAATCAACTCTACCAGAAATCTATCCTGATTTCCTTGATGTTTTCTCAATCCGCAAGGCCGATAAGTTACCACCTCATCGACCCTACGACCATCAGATAGAGTTAATAGGTCCTGTCTATTCTTTGTCGAAGGACAAATCTCAAGTTCTTCGAGACTACATTGCAGAGAATGTAGCCAAAGGTTTCATCAGAGCCAGTAAATCTCCAACCGGATCCCCTGTTCTCTTTGTAAAAAAGAAGGATGGTAGTCTTAGGTTGTGTGTTGACTATAGAAAGCTCAACACAGTCACTAAGAAGAATGCATATCCTGTCCCTACTATGTCATTACTTCTTACCCTTTTTAATGGTGCTAATTTATTTTCTAAAATTGATCTTAGAGGCGCTTACAATCTTATTCGCATTGCGGAAGGTCATGAACCACTGACTGCAATGCGCACTAGATTTGGTAGTTTTGAATATTTAGTTATGCCTTTTGGATTGTGTAATGCACCATCTACTTTTCAAACTTTTGTCAATGACATCTTTCAAGATGGTTTTGAACAATTTTTTGTCATCTATTTAGATGATATTTTAATTTTCTCAAAGACACTAGATGAACATATTCATCATGTCTGACAGGTTCTAAATCGACTTCAAGATCACGGTCTCTACGCCAAGCACAATAAATGCGAATTCCACCTTAAATCTATTGATTTTTTGGGTTTTACGTTATCCACTGATGGATTAGTCATGGACGACAAAAAAGTCCAAAAGGTCCTGGAATGGCCTGAGCCCAAATCCGTTAAATCCCTCCAGGGATTTTTGGGTTTTTCAAATTTCTATAGAAGATTTATTAAAGATTACTCTAAAACTATTTCCAATCTTACTTCTCTTCTTAGAAAAGATATTCCTTTTGTTTTTACTTCAACAGCACGAAAGGAATTTGAAGCATTGAAGATGGCATTCACCACAGCTCCAATTCTTCAACACTTTGATCCTTCTGCTTCGACAATAGTCAAGACAGATGCGAGTAATTATGCTATTGCAGGGGTCATTTCCCAATTAAATCCTGAAACAAAATTGTTTCATCCTGTTGCTTTTGAGTCAGGCAAACTCATTGCAGCAGAATTAAATTATGAAATTCATGACAAAGAGCTTTTAGCTATTATTCATTGTCTTAAAAAATGGCGCTCTTTTCTTCTCAGCTTAGATAGTCCTTTTCAAATTTTAATAGACCATAATGCTTTGAAATACTTTATGTCTTCCAAATTGTTAACCAGGCGTCAAGCCAGGTGGGCTGAATTTCTGTCTGAATTTTCTTTTTCTATTTCCTATCGCCCAGGTAAAAACTGCATTGTCCCAGATATCTTGTCACGTTGGGACAACGTTTACCCACAACGGGGGGACGCATTTGCTGACAAGAACCCAGCAAATGTGAAATCAATTTTCAACGAATCAATGTTAACGACTCATCAACTTAATTCGATGACAATTCAATCCTTTCAAAATCCACTATCCAACATCCTCGAAGCTCAGTCGAAGGACAATTATTGTTTAGGGTTAAAAGACAAAATACTCTCGAAGCAAGGGGCCAAAAGATTTAGTATTGAATCAGGTCTATTAGTTTTCAAGGGAAGAGTAGTCATACCCAACAACAATGAAATAAAATTATGGATTTTCAATAGTCGACATGATTCTCCATTAGCTGGTCATTTTGGGGTTGATAAAACCTACCAGTTAATAGCGAGGGATTTTTTCTGGCCAGGAATGACCAGAGAGATCAAGGCCTATATAAAAGCTTGTTACAAATGTAATAGGAATAAGGCTCCCCCTCACCCGAAGTATGGGTTGCTTCAACCACTTCCTATTCCCTCTAAACCTTGGGAATCTTTATTGATGGATTTTATTTCTCAACTTCCTCTTTCTAATAATTTTGATGCTATATTAGTAATAGTAGATAGATTTTCAAAAATGTCTATTTTTATTAAAACCAATACTACTGCTACAGCAGAATATTTGTCAAAATTGTTTCTAGAATATGTATTTTCCAAACATGGCTTACCTAATGATATTATTTCAGATAGAGGCTCATTTTTTGTATCCACATTCTGGACTCAACTGTGTCGACAACTCAATATCACGAGGAACCTCTCCACAGCCTATCATCCTGAAACTGATGGGAAAACAGAAAGGGTCAACCAAATCCTCGAACAATACCTTCAAATGTATGTCAGTTACCAACAAGATGATTGGACCACATGGTTACCATTGGCCGAATTTGCTTATAATAACTCGACTCATTCTTCGACACAACAATCTCCTTTCAAAACTGTTTATGGAAGACATCCTCAATTCAACTCAATTCACGTAGGAACTAATCATCCTGCGGAACATTTTCTTCAAACCACATCATGACTCCAAGAAGAACTTAAATCAAATTTGGAATTAGCGGTTCGAAGGTACAAGGAACAGGCCAACAAACATCGACAAACTGCTCCTTCTTTTAAACCAGACGACAAAGTATGGCTTGACGCACAAAACATTCGAAAAACTCGATCATCAAAGAAACTGGCTGAAAAACGCTTGGGACCATTCGAAATCAACTCTGAAGTCTCTAAAACTGCATTTCAACTCAAGCTACCTCCTAAATGGCAGGCTATTCACCCTGTTTTTCACGTATCTCTCCTGGAACTGGATCGAGAAACATACCCGGGCAAGAACCAACCTCCTCTGGAACCGGTCGAAGTAGAAGACCATCTAGAGTGGGAAGTAAGCCGTATCCTTGATTCAAGAATGAGCAAGGGGAAACTTCAATACCTCGTGGAATGGGAAGGCTTCCTCAATGACTCAGACAAAACATCCTGGGAACCAGCCATCAATGTTTCTAACGCCCCTGAATTCCTAAAATCTTTTCACCTTAAATATCCTTTAAAACCAAAACCTTAAAACTCTCTTTTATTTTTCCTTTCTCCTTTTTATTTCTTTCTTCTCTTTTCTTTTCTTCTTTTTAAAATCTAAAACATCTTTACTTCTAAAAAATTCTTTAATTTTGTTTTCTTCTTTATTCTTTTTCTTTTCAAAATTTTTCAACCTTCTTTAAAAAAAATAAAAAATTAAATAAAAATAAAACCAAATTGAAATAAAATAAAATAAAATAAAACAAATAAAATTAAAATCTTTTTTTTAAAAAATCTACTTCTTTTTCTTTTTTTCCTTCTCAATTTTCTATATACATTCTTTCTTTAAAATTTTCTTTTCCTCGAACTATCAAAATTCTTTATGAATGCAACATGACCATCTTCTCAAACCTCACTTCAACCTCTAAATCTCTCTTTTAAATCCTTCGAACAAATTACTTTTTTTCTTTCAAAACTCTTTTAAAAATTTATTTCTTCTCTTCTTTTCTTTCTTTTCTTTTTTCAAATAACTAAATTCCTCAAATCTTCAATTAACAAACTTTCATAAATAACAAATTGTTTCTTTCATTAAATTTTATTTACAACAAAATTATTTCAATCAATTATTTCTTTCTTTCTTTCTTCTTACTTAATTCTTTTTCTTTTTGAACTTTAAAACTAAAACTCCTTCAATCAAATATTCTTTCTTTTCCTCTCTCATTTAAACTTCTTCTTTCAAAAATTTTAAAACAAAATTCTATTTAAATCTTTTTTTTATGTCTTTTCCTTTTTCTCTCAAAATCTTATAAAAAATAAAATATTAAAATTTTTTTAAATAAAACAACAAAATAAAAATAACTAAATACAAATTATTTCTACTTTCTTTTCTTTTATTTTTCTGTCTTCCTTCCATTTTAAATTCTCTCCTTTACTTTCTCCCAAACCAATCCCTTCATCTTCTCCAAAATTTCCCTTATTTCCTTCCTACATTTCTCAAAGACTTCCCCCTCTCCTACCAGAATCACTTCTCCAATTTCCAATAGCTCCTCGGCCACGTGGAAGGAGGCGGAATTGACAATCTTATTGATTTCGCCACTTAAGTCTTTAATAAATCTCATTTGTCAAACCGGGCAAGGCTTCTTTGACCATACCTGATTGAGGGTTTCTTCATTCTCCTCCCTTAAGGTAGCCACTGGTAATCTATCTTCGATTGACACCGCCACTTCCACAGAAGTGGGCTCCACAATGGTTGCTTCTGCATTCGAAGCTTCCGCAGTAGGGACTTCTGTGATGATGTCTGAATTCTAAAAACAAGATCATCAGTAACTAGATTTCTAAAATATTAGGGAATGGACTTACTTTGAAAAAAGGGTCTGCTTCTAAAAATAATTTTGTAGTAACCTCCACCGCCACTTCCTTCTCCTCTTCGTCATCCTCGATGACCACCCGTCACTTCTTCGGGGTCAGTCTTGAGATGGAGACTTCCTCTTCCTCCTCAACTAACTCGTAGATTTCATCTTCGACCACTGGCTTCTTGCTCATAGCCCGAGTCACCCATGTTGCTACATCGGCTTCAGCTTCTTCCTCATTTTCTCCCACCGATTGATCATCCCCAATTGACACATCCCAAATGTCTTTGACTACTTCCTTTGTCTTGGGAATCACCCAATATTTTGTCTTAGTGAACTGACTCTCAATGTTGGCATTCTTTGACAAGGCGTCACACGCCACCCTTCTCCATCGGCAAAATTCGCACTTCTGGCAAGGACCTCGTGTCGCCATGCTTTCTACGCAAAAGTACTCCATCAACTCGCAGGTTGTGCAAGTATTGGAATATTGTCGTGTAACGATGCCCCCATCCGCTTTAGGGTGTAGAGGTGTGGGAGTTGGAGTAGGGAAATCAGTAATAATAAATTAAAGAATAATTAAAATAAGGAGGGAAGAGAAATTAGTGTGGGAAGCATGTTTTACGCTCAACGGAGCTTGCGTTCTTATACCCAGGCATCTGTCATGTGCCACGTGACACTCGAGGCAAAAGCAGCTCATTAAATCAATAATAAGAGGCTCAAATCCATACTCGAAGTGCAGAAAGCAATTCTCCATAGCAACTGCAACTTTCCTTTGTGTACTCCCTATTCAACCGTGCTAGCCTAAACTCTAAATCTAAATTAGTCAATCTCTCAATAGTGTGTCTTAGTCTTTTTCTCAATAAGCGACACACAGCGCAATAGTTAATATAATAGTACATTAAAAGGTTTATGAAATGTCTGTGGGTTATTAAGGGGTAGTGAGCATGGACGGAATGGTTAGTGGAGGATTAAGGGGTTAACGGATGTTAGTGAGGAGGGTCCAGGTGTAACGGATGTATTTTAATGGTCTGTGGTGTGCGGAATAGTGGATGGGTATGAGGTCAATGCGAGGAGGAGTAAAGGATATAAAAGGGGTTGGGTTTTTGGTTCCATATTCTTTAGAATTAAATTATAAAACGTATTTATAGTTAATAGTGGTAAAATCTTTTAAGTTAAATCATTATTATTGTATCTTTCTTTATTTTCTCAATAATCATTTCTAAATCTTAAATCTTTGATTTTTGAGTTTCCAACCCTTTGTGAGATCTTAAGAATTTTAATATTACCTTTCAATTATATTAGAATCCTTCTCAAACATAGCTCGAAGCAGTAGTTCTTCCTTTGAGTCATCTTTGAATCACTTCCTCGAATCATTCCTCTGTACTTCGAAGAAGTCTCTAAACTCCTCATCTCACTTACAGGAACATCCTCGACCTTGTGCATAGGTCGTCCGGTGACAGTTAATATGGATAATTGGGGATGTTATTGGAGTCTTGGAAATCTTATTTGGCTCCTTTATATGCTTTGGGTTTCATATTATTTTTTTTGGATTAGTTATTTTATTTGTTTCTCTATGGTATCCACTTTTATCTGTTTTCTTTATTTATGGTATGGGTTTGTGATATCATTAATTGTGAAAGAGGGTCCTTACTGGAGGTATGGGTGTTGAAACTTCTAATTATTATCATATTAAAATTTTTTTTAAAGAATTTATAAATTGATATTGTCTTTATATTAGCTATAACTATATTTTATCAACATATTTCCACCACTAGCCCACACCAATCCAAATATTGAGAGTTAATATTGAGCATAACTATTTTATTAGTTTTCAACTGATGTTTAATAACTAAATAATTTAAAAATAAGTAGTAGGACCATTAATATTTACTATTAAATTGTACTTAGATACTAGCATACACTGACAATTGGGGGTCTTTCCTTAATTATTACTTATTATTTAGTATAAGCCTTAGGACGTGATTTTAACTCTAGTATAGCTCATATAAACCAAATATCTGGGTGTTCAGAGCATTAGTGGGTCACAATAACTCAGTAATTTTTGAAAAGAACTCTTATAATAATTTTAATAATTTTTCAAAATAAAAATTGGGTATTTACAGTAGTAATTGTACCCAATTTCACTTGGTATTTGGTCACCAATATAGCACCTAATTGAATTAGTATTTGGTTAAATCTTGGTAAGATAATTATTTACCCTTATAAATGTCTAGTTAAACTTATTATTCAACTTTTAAAAGATCTTTTAAAAAAATTTATTATATTTTATTTAAATAAATAAAAAATATAAATTTAGGGTAGGCTCCAGCACTTTTATTAATATTTACATGACTAATATTTTTTTTCTACTGATTAACATACAGTTTTTCCCTTTTTAGGCATAAATAATATCTATTTCAGACCTTATGAGTTCTCCACAGGAAAATTAAAGTGATAAACCTGCTTTTAATACCAGGTCTAAAGCTAAAAACAATGTACCAGGACATCACTATGGAAGGTCAGTCTTGCCCCCATCCAGAAAAAATGAGCATAGAGGAAAATGACACCCTCCTAAAAAAGATAACTATAAAGAAGACATTAACTCCTCTTCAGGATCAACTGTCCAACTTAAAAAAACAAGTTCTGAAGCAGGAGGAGTCAAAATCTTCTATTATAAAAGAAGTGGAAAAAGTGGAAAACAACTGCAGGATAGGATTCCAGAAACTGAACCAAACTCTGGAAGAGCTGAAGGGAGTACAGCTAAGCCAGCCACCCCCTACCCAAGGAGGATAAGGTCAATCTCAGGGAAAGATCTTGGTAGATAAATGGAAATGGGATTGGTTTCACTAACAGTGGGCCAGTCACAACTGCAACAGGGATCCACCCCCTCATCAGACCACTTCAACTCACCCTTAAAAGCCAAAGAAAAAGCACCAAAAATTAGTGCTTTCTCCTATCCCTTGGTAGTTAGATTACCTTCTCAAATTGCACATAATTCTGATTATTACAATGCAGGTAATTTAATTGATGTGAAATCTGTCCATAAAATTGAGGAGGACTTTTGAAAATTGGGTTTTGATGTAGATACACCTGACTTATCTTTTCTCAATAACAATAGTACTATTTATAATGGCAATAAAGTTAACACTCAGTTTCCACCACTTATTAGTGAGTTGAGAGCTTCACAAAATAGTGAATAATGAGAGAAGGAAGATGTTGAGTATTTTAATAAAAATCCAACTGTCCATAGAATTGTTTCAGCATTATGGAATAGAATGACTGAGTATGGGGAAAAGGCAATTAAGCTTACAAGTGAAACAATTTCATCCTTAACATTGAATATTTCTCAACTAGAAATAAGAAATAAAGAATTAGAGAAATAACACTTGGATCTAACTCTTAAATAATATTCTTTAAGTAATAAATATAGTGACCATTCAAACAAATTCTGCAAGTTAGAATATTTGTATGAAGCACATTTATTAAAATATGATTCAAGAACAAAGTTATCTTTTGCACAAATAAATCAAAATGTCTCTTATTTTTAACAAAGATTAACTAAGGTTGAGATTGAAACTTCCAATCTACTAATGAATCAGGATAATCAAAAGTACACACAGTATAATAATCACTACGCAATATAGGGGGTGGACTTGCTAGCAAGTCCCCAATCTGAACTCAGACAGAACTCAGATGGAACTCAGACTGAACTCATAATATACTCATACTGAACTCTACTTGAAGACCCACCTAAAACTGTTCTGCTGAGTGGTGTTCATCCCTGATTGTATGGTTCCTTTATCAATAGCTCAATGTGTGTTCAATCTGTGGTGAATTTGAGTCCAAGGTTGCGGACTTGCTAACAAGTCCACCCCCCGTATTGTGCGGTGAATAATCCTTTCATTTTCAAAAATGAATCTCAATCATTCCCATTGCCACCAAAAATGAAAACATCTGGTGGAAGTGTCAAATTTGAAAAAACAAATGTGAATCACAAATCAGTACAAGAGGAAATAAAAACCCATATATCTAAGGTGAATGAGTTATTGAATTTTCCCAGTATTAGTGAGATTAAATCCAATCAGATGAATTGGCCAAAAATTGACCATTACACATTTTAAGATGGGAAGGCCATCTCTGATTGGCAACATTTTATTCAAATAATTGACAATTTAAAATTCTCATATAAGTTACTGGATAAAGAAACTACATCAAAAATAATTTCATTATTTAAGGATGTTGATTTATTATGGTTTGAAGCTGTATTAAGTGAGGGTAAAGATTACTCTTGGGATGAATGGAAAAAAATAATTGAAAAACAATTTGGAAATTTTAAATTCAGACTAACTCAGAAAATATTATATGAGAAAACAAGGTATAATCTGTTGAATGGTGAAAAAAATTTGGTATTTTTAATGAATTTGAATAAAATATTAAAAGACATTGAGCCAAATATGGATTTTAGTTTATGGAAAGATAAAATAATATATAAATTACCTATATCTGTCAGAGACATTGTTGTAGCTAGAACAATAATTGTTAATGAATACTCTGAATTTATTAATATTTTTAATGAAATACTATTAAGCCATAAGCATGAAGCAAGGTACAAAACTTATAAACAAAATAATTAACCTGTGAAAAATCAGAATTCAAAAACACTTCAGGAGAAGCAGAAAAAATCTACTGCACCTGTTGTACCTAAAAAGTATGAAATGAATACTTGTTATAAGTGTAATAAACCTTGGTTTAAGGGTCACAAATGTGAGAAGAATATAAATTTTGTTTTAAATCAGCATGAATCTGAAAATGAAACAGAAAAAAGTAAAGATTCAAGTGATTATGACAGTAATATCTCATATAGTGATGAAAATTAAGTCTGTATGTTGGAAGATGATTTGTCCATCTTTGAAGCTCCAATATTAAATATGGACTCAAATGTATCATTAATGAATTTTGAAGATGCTGAAATCATTAAGGATATACAATCTGACAACTTAAGAATGAAACCTATCATGGTTCCAGAAATAATTGCTGGAGAAACTGTAAATATAGTATTGGATACAGGAGCTTCTGGTTCTGGTGTTTTTGCATACACATTACAGAAAATTGATAGTGATTATAAGCCAAAGCTTGAACCCCTTAAAAGTAAAAATTGGAAAGTTTTTGGATCAGTACTACACCCCATTGGTATTTACAGAGCTGCTGTTTTCTTTAAACATCAACATTGTTATGTTAGAATAACTTGTGACTTTTTAATAATGGACAATACTAATTTTAGTAGCTGTTTAATCATTGGTAATGAAATTCTGAAAAGGTTTGCTGTGAAATTAAACCCTGCTAAAAATAATTTTACAATTTTCATGAATGGTAAAAAAAAATTTAAAATAAATCCTTTTAAAACAGTCTTACACATTGAGTCAGTAATAGGTATTACTTTCAAAGGAAGAGAATCCAGTGAGATGGAACTTCTGGAAACAGAAATTTCAAAAGCATCATTTGGCACTCAGATAAGTGAAACTGAGAAAACAAATATTTTGGACATAATTAAAACATTTCCAATGGCTTTTTCACATGGCACCAATCAACTTGGCCTTGTAAAATATCATGAGATGAAAACTAGTTTAACCTGTGATATTGAAAATATTCCTGCTAGTCTTAAAAAGAAACCATACCCTGCTTCACCAATGAAGAGGAAGGAAATAGAGGATAATATTAAGATGTTGTTAAAGATGAACATTATTGAAAAGGTTAAAACTACACCAAAAATATTGCATGATATCACCAGTCCTAATTTCTTATGAGCAAGATAAAGCAACACTGTGTGGTGACTATAGAGCATTAAATACATTTAAAGTATATAATTTTTACCCCATGCCAAGGATTGCCTCTATACATGCTACCTTTATAGGTGCTAAGTATATAAGTTGCCTAGATAGAAATAAAGGGTACCATCAAATTCCTGTTGAAAATAATTCACAGAAATTTTTATTGATAACAACACATATGAGAATTTATAAATATTTCAGGATGCCATTTGGACCAAGAAATTCTCCTTCAGTATTTCAGAAGTTAATGGATATAACATTCCATAATGAAATAAATGAAGGATGGCTAATGGTATACATTGATGACATTATTTTTTTCTCTAAGACATATGATGAACACTTAATCCATTTGAAGAAGGTATTTCAGAAGATGGAAGAAATAAAAATGACCCTTGCATTGAAAAAATGTAAATTTGGGTTTGAGTCTTTAAAAGTGCTTGGTCATATTTTATCTGGCTTAAAAATATGTGTAGACCAAAATAAGGTGGCTGCAATAAAAAATATTGGAATTCCTCAAAATTTAAAGGATGTACAATCTTTTCTTGGAATTTGTGGTTATTATAGACAATATATAAAAAACTACCAATTAATTTCTGCCCCATTAGCAACACTGAAAAAGAAATCAGAAGCTATCATTTGGAAAAATGAAAGACAACAGGCTTTTGATAAGTTGAAATAATGTTTTATGACAGCTCCTATCTTGGGATTAGCAAATTTTCAATTACATTTTGTCTTGTATACTGATGCAATTTTTATTGGTTTGGGTGCTTCTTTGCATCAAAAACAACTTATTGAAGTGAAAATGTCAGAAGTAGTAATTTGCTATATTTCACATACTCTAAGAAGTAGTGAATTGAAATATGTTTCTACTCAACTTGAATCCTTGGAAGTAGTCTGGGCTCTTAAGAAGCTACATTATTACCTTGAAGACCAAAAATTTGAGTTAATAACTGACTGTAGTGCAGTAAGGTAAATCTTAAACATGAAAACTCCTAATAGGCATATGTTTAGATGGCAATTGGATGTACAAGAATACAGAGGATGTATGAATATTACACATAGAGCCTGAACTTTACACTCTAATGTAAATCTTTAATCTAGAGTACCTCTACCTAATAATGATGATAATTCAGCCTATGTTCCTGAAACAGAGATTATTAAAATTTATGGAATTTACATTGTAGATCTTGAGGATGAATTTATGCAATCAATTCTTGATAATTATGCTTCAGATCCTGACTTATGTAAGATTAATACAATATTAAATGATACATCTAATGCTTCAATGAGTTTTTTAATAAAAACATTACCACAAAAATATAAGGAAGCATTGGAAAAAGGTAAACTTTCTATTTAGGATGGTTTTATATATTATAGAAAAAAATTAAGTAATGTAATAGTAATTCCACCTTTAATTAAGGATTTAATGTTAAGTATATGTCATGATGATATATTAGCAGGTCATTTTGACTTCCATAAAACATTAACCAGATTGAAAAATACAGCTTAGTGAATTATATGTCTGATGATGTTCAAATATATGTTTAGACATGTGACTCTTGTCAAAAGTCTAAAAGATTGACAGGCAAAAGAGCTGGTTTGTTAAAACAAATTGAGAAACCAAAAGCTCCATGGGAAATAGTTAACATGGACTTTGTAACAGCTTTGCCAATTTCAGGGCATAAGAGTTATAACTCCTTCTGGGTAATTGTAGATAGGTTTACAAAAATGTGTATATTTATTCCTACCCACAAAGAGTTCTCTGAAAAGGACTTAGATTTTTTATGGTGGACACAAATGTTAAATATAGCAGGTTTCCCCAAAGTAATAGTTTCAGTCAGAGATCCAAAATTTACTTCTGAGTTCTGAACATCACTTATGGATGTTTCAGTTTGTCAATTAAAATTTTCTACA